>JASPKZ010007807.1:610000-1047500 GCA_030220185.1 Diploptera punctata | reverse complement strand
TTATTATTATTATTATCAAGCCGGGAAAATATAAGTTTAGTTTCTGTAAACAACTCAAGAACACATATCATGTAATACAAAAAAAAGTTTAGGTGGTAATGAAATTAAACTTATTCTACATTTGATGAAGGGACTATGAAAAAATAAAATTATATATGTAGATATAAAATAAAATAAGTTAAAATATACCTTCTTAGGTAAAATCCGTCGTCCTCAACTTATATCATCATCATCATCACTCCAGGGATTAGGCAATTGCCCGTTCCGACTTCATAATGCATCAGCCCAACGTCTTCTAGGTCTTCCTACATCACGCCTTCCTCTTGCTTGATAATTTCTTGCGAACAATGGATACCTCTCATTACTCATTCCATCCATGTGATCAACCATTTCTGTCTGTAATTCGTGACTTTATCCAATAAAGGCTGTACTTTCAATTCTTCTCTTATATCCTCATTTCTTATTCTATCAAGTCTTGTACATAATTTAACTTGTCTTAGGAACCGCATCTCTGCCGTCTGTATTCTATCCTTCTGTCTTTTCACTGGAGCCCAAGTTTCACATCCATACAATATTGTGGGAACCGCCATAACATTATCTTAACTTGTATTTTAACTGTTTTATTTTTTGACTCTCTAGTTCAACGGTTTTAACAATGAATTTTGTGTTGAATATGTAGATATATTTACTATAATGCGAAAAAAAAAAACCGAGCAAATTCTCCCTTTAATCAGAATGTCAGTAAAGTAATAAATTAACAGTAATTGATTCATAAAAATGTCTTTTTCTAAAATTGTAGCAGAGAAGTTGAGTTACAGTTAAAAGTTAGTTTTAAAGCCGAAGCTAAAGTACTGCATCCTCTTAAATATGTCATCTGCACTCAGCGTCTCATTCTGGATCACATTCAGGAATCATGACATCACTTCTATCCAGGCTCTTATATACAACTAATTTAACTATTTATGCTTTCATAAGATAAGTGTCGAAAGCGAAAATGTGTTAACGACGGTCTCTACACTGCAAGAATTACACGAGCCATTCTCATATCCATGCTATAATACACTATATACAGTGTGATTATAAAGTTCCAGTACATTTTGTGGATATCGTAGCGCAAATAAAACAAAAATTATAAGGTAGTTTCTACTATCAAGTTAGTGTTTAACATAACCTCATTCAATCTCAAAACATGTTTCCCAAAGACGCACCGTCGCCCGGAAAAGATGCACCAACATATCCTCTGTAATCATTTCACTCGCTTGGCGTATGCGTTCTTTCAGCACTTGCCGATTAGAAAACTTGGTTCTGTACACCTATTGCTTGATGAACCCCCAAGCAAAAAAGTCCAGGGGTGCGAGGTCTGGCGAACGAGGTGCCCAGATACGAGGAGATGCCCTTCCAATCCACATTTGGGAAACGTGTCATTGAGATACCCGCGTATAGCCAGAGCAAAGTGTGGCGGGGCTCCATCTTGTTGCAACACCACTGTATCAATGATACCATCTTGCTGTAACTGTAGCTGTAAGAAAAGTTGCAACATATCAAGATACACATCTTCCGTGAGGGTTTCCTTTGGAATCTGTCTCTAACTTCCTCTTACGACTGGCCTCTTAAACGCGCAGCAACAATCTCTATCCGCTCTTCAATGGTGAACATATTTGTATCTTTCGAATGGCTGTAACATAAATGCGATATGTAAGCGATTTCTTTAAAATGTACTGGGACTTTATAATCACACTGTATAATGTATGAAAGAAATAGGGCCGGTGACAAATCCAAGTATACGAATTCCATAGAGTTCGATCTCCCGGAATTTTGCTAGGTAGGCCTGTATTGTTTCCCTTTCCAAATAATAAAAGGAAAGAAAAACATGTAATTCGGATAGCATTTTTTTCTCCTTCCAGGGAATATGTGGTACGATAAAACGTTCACTAAATAACAAAACAGCAAGAGAGACCCAATCGAAATTTTACAAAACGTTGGCAGTACCGGTACTGCTCTATGGTTCAGAAGCCTTGTTACATAAAAAACAAGGTCTAAGTAGGATAACGGTGGCAGAAATGAAATTTTTGAGATCTGTTAAAGGGTGTACTAAGGAAGACAGAATCAAGAACACAGAAATAAGACAGGAACTTGAAATATTTGCAATAACTGATAAAATAGATACATATAGACAAAAATGGAAGCAACACATAGACAGAATTAATGAAGATAGATATCCAAAACAAATAACAAAATACAAACCTAAAGGCACCCGAGATGTGGGCAGACCTAGAAAGAGATGGGCCGAAGTCGGAACGGGTCAACAGACCTAATCCATGAATGCGATGATGATTATGATGATTTTTTCTCCTGAATTCAGATGATATCGCATTTTCTTCATCACGCAAGGTTTTCAAGAGACAGGAATTTATAATTTCAAACACTTTAATATTTTCTACATTCGTAACTACACAATACCGAACATTCGGACTCGCCTAGAAAGTACGAAATGGCGATTTTCTGCTATATTTCGCCTGTGGAGCATCCCTCTTGATGGTCCAACAATAATCGGTCAGCATATTAGGATTCCATTAGGCTTGATATATCTTTTCCATAGCTGAAACCATTTGAGTGAGCTCATTTGGTTTTATTTTACAATGGACAAATGGACGAAAAAATGTTTATTAAAAAAATAATTATTTAAATCCATTAATTGAAAATGAAATAAAAAAACTGTGTGCTATGGAGAAATTCCGAATACATATTTGAAAAGACGATAAAAAACTGCATAAGTACAACTATTGGTACTCATGAGACAAAAATCATGTTGACCAGTGTAGATAATATTAAGAGACTACCGGCTGATATGGCCTTATGCTTGGTCTGTCAACTGGGCGTTTTCACTCTGGTTTTCCTACAAGATTTTTCCATGCTCCTATTTCATTTCCATTCGAATCACTTTGTCCTTCCCATCGTAGTCATTTTTCAAATATGCGTCCATATTTATTTCTAAGTATTTTCCTTTCCCATGTGCCCAACATATATTTTCTGGAAGAACCAAAGACTTTCTTCCATATATCACGACATGTTTTGATAATTGTTTCATAAAAAAACTTATTTTAATTTTTTATCGTTTTGTTTTATCATTTTCTTGATAGTTCACTCCGAATAGTTTCATAGGTCTTCTCAACAATAACATTTGTTTTACATATCCGAGGATGTCAGCTTTTGGGATCCAAAACTCAATCTGGAGGACCAGGATACGCATCTCTCTTTGTCTGGACCCTCACTGTTGATCTCTTAGGCAAGCGAGGCCTTACCAGAAGCTAAGCTGCCGCCGCGCCGGTTTAAAATATCACAGGGCCTGGAAATTCCATCACCACAAGGTGGAAGTTAGTTTTTCACAACTTTAAAATAGTTTTTTGTTTGATATTCTATAAATTAAATTTATTTTAAGGGTTGGTATTTGTTAAATTACCTTCTTTAGGATTTCATAAGGAAATTAATTCGTTTAACTCATTCGCCTCGAACGACGAGGTAGACTCGCCGGCAGTTAAATGGCCTTCAACTCGGAAGACAAGGTACATTCCCTTAAGTCTGCTGTTATATATTTTGCAATATTTTGTACATCCCTTGGCGGTGTAATCTTTTGTTAACATTTATGAATACTAGAGGAATGAATGCGTTTTGACCTTCGCCCTTACTATGATCTCAAGTATCGTTATCTTTTGTTTGTTTTGAATATCTGAAAATAGACAATATAATTTATGGTAACTTAAATCCGGTTTCTGGGGAAATGCATTAAGCATTTAAATCTGAAGCGAATGGGTTAATAAGATAAGTGGATAAATGAATAAGACAAAAAAGCGAATAATTTAGTTAACCTGACATTTAACACGTGTAATTAATTCTCCAGCCTTAATATATTGAATGATTTCAATGAAACCTTAAAAATGAATGAAACGTATAATATGTGGCTGTTATTGGAATATACGATGGTTATCGAAAATAATGACATAAACCCTGCTAGGGTCGTTGTAGTACTGATACGGTTACGAAGCTTTTTTTAATTTTTTTACATAAAAGTTGAATGCTAGCCTAAAATATCACCCTTACTTGTATTATAACCCAATACATATAAATTTATTCGGTTCAGTATGTATTACGTCAAAGAATAGCTATGAAATTATAACATTTAACTTTGATCTGTAGAAAATTTATATTCTATGTGTATGTATACTTTACCTGTCAAACAAGTATTTACTTATTTTTCGACTTTTATAACTGTAATTCGGTTTCTTTTAAACATTTTCTACGTTGGGTTATTTTAAAGGTTTTCTAAGGTTTATAAATGTTATACACCCCTGAAGAGGAAAATCTCGCCTTTTCCAGTCTCGGTATAATATACGACACAGATTGCGGTCAGAAGTGTACCACAAATTTCTCCTCTCGGCCTCTCGAAGAGAGACTCCAGCTGTGGTCACAAAATGCGAGTCGAGTGGAGGGTTGGTTTTCAAAACGTCATGAATTATTCCTATGTTTGGACAGGGAGTATTAGCTATTACGTATTAGGCAATTCCCTCTAGAAAAGCACGAGTGCAACTCCGGTTCCTTTTTAGAGCGTAGCTAGGGAGAAAACCATCTGGCTTGCTTTTGTTAAACGGAGGGATGCAGGGGGGGAATAGGGGATGTCACTTGAGGATTTAATTACGTCACTCTTGCTCAGAGGAAAACATGCTCATCAAATCCCATGTACAGCTCCAATTGCAAATGCTATTGTTGTTGGTCTTTGGCATGTTGAATTAATATATATCCCAGCCGAGGCAGAAGAATGGTTGACGGACACGGCAGTGACAGGATATTGCTGAATTGATGAGGGAGCCACGGTAAACATTTGCCGTAAATAGCTGATTGTTCTTGGAAGCGTTTCGTGAAACTGGGAATGCTTCAGTGCAGTTTGTCAATGGGCTGTCATTCATAATGTCATTTCTACCGTCACAGATTTGCTGTGCAAAGTGCTTCGGATTTTAGAATTAGATTATACGAACTATGATTTAATGTCAGATTTCATCCATGCATTACTCTGTTTTCATTTCAGTATTCTGTTTGTTTTTGAAAGGGTTCCATTGTCAGGATCGCTTAAATGCCTACTTATTGTGTTGTGTGGTATTTTGGCATTGTTTTAGTAACGTTCCTTTGTGATAATGGTTTACCCCATTCAGATAATATGCGACATCCATAACTATTGATATTTATTAGGACATAGAACACTATCATTTTCCATTGGCGATCATAATAGGGCATTCAAAACTTTATTGACGCTACTTTCAAACATTGATATAGCTGAGCCCTGCATAGCTACAGTAGAACGTATAATGTTTTAACAGATGGAGAGGGTTGTATCACCTTCATCTCTCTTAATGGTTGTTTTAGCTCTTTCGAGGCCATATGCGACAACTCACAATGTTAACTTGATAAAGTTTTCGAAAAGACATAAACAGGACATAGTTATTTACTTAAATTATAGTATGTTGAGACGTGTCACGTACTGGATGTAACACAAATACTTTTTTTCAATGAGTTACGGCTGTGATTGTCTGTTTAGATATTATATTTTTCTTGAATAGTCTGATAGTGCATTTGATGTCTGCTGCGGGGGGGGGGGTTATGAGCGCACGCACGTGTGTATGTGTGTGGGGGTGTGTGTATGTATATGTGTGTGTGTGTTTTTTTCTCTTTTAACACGCTTTATATTAGCTTGACCTGTATCTATCTATCTATCTATCTATCAATCAATGTTACGGAATCTTTCAACGCGATTTCACCCACTTAAAATCATTGCATCGACTTTAAACCTTGTATACTTGTAAAGGACCCGTGACAATACAATGATTTCATATATATTTCAATTTGTTTTGTAGCAATTTTTAAAATTATTAATATACAAAATGAGATTATTTTTATATCTATACACATGGATGAGTGTAGATGTGTATTATTGTGTATGTAGTGTAGACATCTTCTTCTTCTTCCTTCCAAGTATTAGGCCAAGGCCTGTTACGATCCTATAGAAAATTTTCCCTCCAGCGTTTCATAGGACGGCCCAGTGATCTTCGTCCTCTTGGTATATAATTATAAACAGCTTTGGGGATCCGATTTGAACTCATTCTTTCAAGATGGTGTTTCCAATTTAGTTGGTACTGTTTAATATATTCCAAAATTGGCGTAGTCTTTAATTCTTTTAATATATCGGTGTTCCTTTTCCGATCCCATCTGGTGTAACCCGCTGTTCTGCGCATGAATCTCATTTCACAAGCCGTTATTCTGCTTTCAAGGTTGTTTTTTTAGTGTCCATGCTTCACTACCATAGGTCAACACTGCTCTAGCCAAAGTGTTTATAATAAACGTAATGCTGGTGTTTTTTTTTTTTGTACAAGGTATGGTTCATAACATTCTTGATGAATAATCCTTCCTAAAACTTTTATTATAACTAGTACTTCTTTTGCAGTGATAGATCCTTTTCATCCCAGATTAGAGATATAATATCCAAGATATTTAAATTGATTAGATCTCTCTAAAATTTTGTAGACATACATTATATATATATATATATATATATATATATATATATATATATATATATATATATCTTCGTTGATTTATTACAGGTGTGTAACCATGTAGGTACGGTATTTGTTTACATTATGATTATTTTTTTTATTCATGGAAAAATAATGCAAGTACGGCCAAACAGGCCCGTGGATGGATGAATGTATACTTACTTACTCAGTGGCACTATCGAAACCGTAGGTTCATGGCCGCGCGGACATAAGCTCTCCATACATCCCTATCCTGAGCTAATGTTTTCCAATGATTATAATCCTACAAATATAACGCGTAAAACGTGTCTTAAGTAAACAAACAAGAGAAGAAACAGGCTTAAGTTCGAGCAAAATCATCTAATCGGCGTTTTTGCTATTTCATTATAGTGGGGAATATACCTTTGTTTCTGTTGCAATCGCCCACTTGCCCTTCCCTTAACATTAATCATATGCCATCCTCCTCCCAACCCGAGGTCACGTTTCAGTGTGTGTTCTTGGGTCGCAGCTCCCATATTTACTTTCGCATATTTTACGCTCCCAAGGTGAGAAAGTTTATGTTGGCTGTTATTTTCACTTCGTTAAGAGCCATAAATATTAAGAATTATGTAGCGAACAATACTCATGGATATTACAAATGTTGTTTCATTTTATTTTACAAATAAATTCTTAAATAATGAATTTATGATTAAAGATTTATTTTTTACAATGAAAATGTAATGTTTTATTGTAAACTACATGAACATTTAATAAATATAAACGGAATTAAACTTTAAAATGATAAGTTAGCAGCTTTTTGATCGATTGATTGTAGTTTTAATTTTTAATAGTTATATCGTGATTTATCCACATTAAATCTGAGAAATTATACTCAAATTTTATCACTGAAAGTCTTAAATAAAGTATATAAATATTTTTGAATATCCATCCATAGTAATTCTGCCCGAAGGCAGGTCCTTCACTGCAATCATAGCATTTTCATGCTATGCTTGCAGCTTTAGTACGGAATTCTAGGTGTGGGAGCTTCCCGTTGCTTTCCACACCGGTGAAGGATGATGATGATGATAAGGATGGTGAGGATGATGGCCATATAATTTCGGGTACCGTTTGGGCCTTAACGTTTTCCAGACATTTGTCTTACAGATGAGGAAAAACCCCGATAAAAATCTCACCCAGAAAAACCCGGGCCTGCTGCGTGACAAGGCAGCACACTACCTCGAGACCATAGCGGTGGACGCTTTTTGAATATAAATTATTGAAAATTATTTACAAAGACATCAGATGATAGACAATATTAAAATAAATGGTTTGTATGCGGATACAAAAAGGAAAGCTGAGTTAAGGAAAGAGTGGAGAATGCTGAGTTTGCAGTGAAAAACCTACTCTTGACAGAACACTATGTATGTATAATAATACTTTAATAATAATAATAATAATAATAATAATAATAATAATAATAATAATAATAATAATAATACTTTATTTATTCTGGCAGAGTTAAGGCCATAAGGCCCTCTCTTCCACTCAACCAGCACAAATACAAATAATTATTCGACAAATATAGATATACACTATACTAATTATAAACAGTTAAAGATACAATAAATGTAGCAATCTAAATGTCATGTACAAACAACATTTTATAGGGTAATAACAATAATGATACGATAATAATAATAATAATAATAATAATATAAATATGATACATTATACGGGATACACCAATTAATATATATATATATATATATATATCTTACACTGGATAATAATGAAGTCGAGTTTAGAGCAAATATAAATTTAGATTTCTTTTAAAAGTTGCCAATGTCCGGCAGCCCCTTATTTCTTGTGGTAGGGAATTCCAGTTGCGAGAAGTGGAGATGGTATATGACATGGAGTGATGTGATGTCCTATGTTGCGGTATATTAAGTAAGAGACTATGTTGTGATCTTGTGTTTAAGTTATGGTTTGAGGATAGATACTGGAAACGGGATGATAAATAATTGGGAATCGAGGTATGTAGGATCTTAAATAGGAGAATTAGACAGTGCGATTTTCTTCTTTTAGATGTAGCCATGACAATTCGTGGAATAATGTATGTATGTATGTATGTATGTATGTATGTATGTATGTATGTATGTATGTATGTATGTATGTATGTATGTATGTATGTATGTATGTATGTATGTATGTATGTATGTATGTATGTATGTATGTATGTATGTATGTATGTATGTATGTATGTATGTATGTATGTGTGTGTGTGTGTGTGTGTGTATGTATGTATGTATGTATGTATAACACAAGAGAGGAAAATTTGCAGTTTTAAAACAGATTCTACGTGCTTAAAAGATGGCGCTCTACCAATGAGCTACTTAGGGACGCCACTTGGTCCAAGCCTATCACTTTAATCTCCACGTTTCCTGTGAATAGCAAAACTGATTCACATGGTTTAATGGGAATTTTCAGCTGTATGAAGTCATTATGACTAGGTTTTGCTGTTACGCAAGTTAATTAAATAAAGTTTAATTTGAATTTTTATATCTAATTAGTTGACGTAACAGCGAAACCCTATCATAATGACTTCACGCAATGGAAGAATCAATTTTAAATATTCTGATTTCAGTTTCACTATTAACGGAGAATTAAAGAGGATGGAATTAGTGCTTATTCCGAGAGAAATTCCAAAGTTTCTCTTGCCTTTAGGAACATTAATTAGAAACAGGAATGAGGTGCATGAAAAAATTAAACATAGGCTCTACTCTGGAAATGCATGCTATCATGCATTACAGGGACTCTTGCCGTCCCAAACGTCTCTCAAAAAACATTAAACTGAAAATGTATAAAACCGTTATTCTTCCAGTTATATTATATGGATGTGAAGTATGGATTCTTACTTTAAGGGAGAAGAAAATATTACGAGCATTTGAGAGAAAAATTCTTGGGAAAATGTTTGTATCAAAAAGTGACAACAGACAGATGAATTGAGAAGAATATATAACAGTGAGCTACACAATATTTATGAGAAACCAGATGTGTAATAAGAGTTAAGTCTCATAGACAGCGATGGACAGGACACGTTGCACGAATGGAGAGTGAACTAACAGTTTGGAAACTCTTTGTAAGAAAGCCAGAGGGGAAAACGCCCAGTAGGTAGACTAAGAATGAGGTGGGAGAATAATCTTAACCATGCTTTAAGGAGTTAAATTATACAGGGATGATTGGAAGACATTGGCTCAGGATAAGGATGTATGGAGAGTTTTATGTCTGCGCGGCCGTGAACCTAGTGATGTGGAAGAGAAGACCTTGCAGATAAAATAAATAAATAAATAAATAAATAAATAAATAAACAAATAACATAAAAAACCTATATGTTCGATAGTGCCAGTGAGTTAGTTAGTGATCCATAATGTGGGCCTTCCACCTCTTCCAATGTAAAAAAGTAAGCACAGATATGCAGATTAAACTTGCAGCCATTGAATTTCTTATTTGAGAGTTTCCTCATGTAAATCCTAGACCGACCAACCTATCTGAGTTTTTCTTCAGTCATCAGAGAAAATGCTTGGAATAAGCCACTGCAAAATAATGCTCTCACCTATTCAGAATATTAATAAGGAAAATTTTCATTATCGTTAAATTCCATATGGTGGGATAAGCATATTTGGAAAGACCAAAAAATATATTGGTAAAACTTTCATGGAATCTGTTGCAATGTATGGAAGTGAGGTATGGACAATCAGTACTACAAGAACAGACTAATATCTCTAGAAATGGATTATTTACGCAGAAGTGCCAGAAAGTTTAAATTAGAACATGTTGCAAATAAAGAAATTAGAAACATGATGGAAGCAGAAGAAAGCATAATTGAAAGAATTGAGGAGAAGGAATTAAAGTGGTTAGGACATGTTTTAAGAATGGAAGATGAGCGATGGCCGAAGCAACTATATGAATGGCATCCGAAAAGAAAGAAGAAAAGAGGGAGACCAAGGTTAACATGGAAGGAAAACATGAAGACAGTAATGCAAGCTAGAGGGCTAAGTATCGAAGATGCCCAAGATCGTAGGCTTTGGAGGTTTGGCACGGAAGACGGCAGCAGCTGTAAAAACCCGAAGATAGATATAGAGAAGTTTTCATTATCACAAAAGCAGGAGCTAGTAAAGAGAATTCGATAAACAGCGAGGCGAAACACGACTGTCATTGATTGTTAAACAAAATTCATAGAAACGCGATTAGTCATTGGCTCCCATTTGGGGCATGAGTTAAATAGTCATAAGTAATGCCACGAGTGATTTCCAAATTATCGAATTTATCTAGATAATTTGGAAATCAAGAGTGACATTTGTTAGGACTATTTAACGAATAAAATTAAGCTGTTTACTCACAAATCATAATTTAACTATAGTTATTTTAAAATATTTATATATTTAATGTAAACGGCGATGTTTGAAAACAAACGAGAAACGATTGGTACGCTTCATTTGCTTCTTTTGTTCATGACTGCAACCAGACCATAATATTATTTATTGCCAAAGGATCGCGACGTTGTAAGAATGCACCCTAGTGGAGAAATTTATAACCAACGTTATAGGTATTAATTAATTTCTGATGTCCTATGTTGTAAATATGTCAATTATATTTTTCTGCAACGTCATTTCCTGGAAAATAATTCTTTAAAAAAAATTCAAACAGTGATTTCTTTTTTATGGTATAATCAATTGTTACAAATGTCTTTATATTACCTATCGCATGCGGTTTCTACTGACATTCATGCAGTATTTATACAATCTGGTAGCCGTATTTCTGGTGGATGAGTCACTGCAAAATAATGCTATTACCTATTCAGAATGTTAAAAAGGAGGTGCTTTCTTTATTATGATAAACTTCAGTTGGTAAATTTTAGGCGAAACACGACTGTGATTGGTTGTAAATAAAAAATCATTGAAATGTGATTGGTCATTGACTCCCATTTGGGGTCACTGTAACTTGTGTGTTTCATCTATGATATCTCTTAGTCTATAACCTCCTACAGCTTTTCTTATTTACATGCTTGGTATTTGGACAAGCCGTTTGGGAGCAGATACAGATATACGGGGTGAATCATAAATATCGCTATACGTTTGATCGCGTTGTGTTATGAAAATATTACCATTACAGAAAATATGAAATTACCGTTGGAAAGGCAATTATTCAAATTATAACAATGGAATAAAACAAAACAGTGTAGAACTTACGTCATTAGTCAACATGGCGTTGAATATGCAACAGCAAATTACAATTGCTGCATGGGCAATAACGTATGCTAATGATCGTGAGGCCGCAAGACGGGTAAGATATAAGTTTAACATAGCATTGCAGCCGTCGACATGCTGAAATTAGTGATTGAGGAAGAGCCATTCCTCGAAACATGTATCATTACGCAATGAATGACTTTCCAAAACGTGCAAATTATGCTTGGATGCAAACGGCGAACAGATTGAAGCAATAAAGTAAATTGCTTAGTGTTGTTCTGTTGTAATTTGAAGGATTCCCTTTCCAATCATAACGCTATATTTCCTTTAATAGTAATATTTTCATAATCAATTGAGTTGGTGTTTACTTGATGAAAATCCATATTTATTAATTAAATAAAAATAAAACGTAGTTTTATTTGATTTTCATATTTATTATACAGGGTGGACCGCTCGAATGGACCTAATTTCAATTGCTTGTTACTGGCAAACGGTTGAAGATAGAAACTTAAAACAACGTTCATATTACAGAAAAACTCACCAAGTTTTGATATCCAGATCACCACATCTCTATATGAGCCCCAGCAGTCACTGTGACGATATCAAAGCGATGAACAATTTCTTGCCAAGTACGTTGGAGTATGTCTTCTGGAATGTTCTCAATAGCCTCTATGATGCGCTCACGAAGATCACGAAGGTCTTTGACTGGGGTGGTGTAAACTTTATCTTTGACATAGCCCCAGAGAAAGAAATCCAGTGGTGTTAAATCGGGAGATCTCGGGGCCACGCGATTGGTCCTCCCCTACCAATCCAACGGCCAGGGAAAGTTGTCCAAAGTCGTACGAACTTCATTGGACCAGTGGGGAGGAGCACCATCTTGCTGGAAACGATGTTAGGCTGCAGTTGTTCAATTTGTGGAAAGAAGAACTGCTCCAGCATGTCAAGATATGTGGTACCACGAACAGTTTTCTCGGCGAAGAAAAACGGTCCAATGACCTTATTATGTGACAAACTGCACCAAACATTCATCTTCGGACTATCACGAACATGCTCTTGAATAGCGTGAGGATTCTCCGATCCCATCCCAGATCCGCACATTATGCCGGTTTACCTTGCCTGACAAATGGAAAGTGGCTTCGTCCGAGAAGAAAATCTTGGTCATGAAGTCAGGATCAGCGCCGAGACGGTCCAGCATCGTATTGGCGAATTCCACTCGTTTCGGCATGTCATTCGGCTCCAGACGTTGCACTAACTGCACTTTATATGCGTGCAGTTTGAGGCGTTTGTGGACAATCCGTTGTAATGTCGATTTTGGTATTTGAAGTTCCCGCGAAGCTCTTCTTAATGACTTCCGGGGGCTTCGCTCAAATGCGGCTTGAACATTTGCTACCATTTCATCGGATGCTCTGCGACCACCACCATGCTTCTTCAACACAGATCCTGTAGCTAATAATGTATCACGCCACTTCTTTATGCTTCTAGCAGTTGGAGCATCACGGTTAAACACACGCCGGAACTCCCTTTGAACTCTAATGATTGATTTAAACTCCGCATACCACAAAACAGCTTGCGCTTTCATCTGCGGAGTCGCCATTTTCACAAACAATTAAATCTAAGAACGAGAAACGTATCTTTGTGCCATCTACCGACAGGATTCGAAACTTGGTGAGTTTTTCTGTACTATGAACGTTGTTTTAAGTTTCTATCTTCAACCGTTTGCCAGTAACAAGCAATTGAAATTAGGTCCATTCGAGCGGTCCACCCTGTATAATTCAGTGACAGCTGTTTCGGTACACTGTACCTTCTTCAGACATGTTAACAAATTAACAAATTATATAATAAATATGGAAATGAAATAAAACTACATTTTATTTTTATTTAATTAATAAATATGGATTTTCATCAAGTAAAAAAATGTTAATTATCTGAATTATATAATAAATATCATCATCATCATCACTCCAGCGATTAGGCAATTGCCCGTTCCGACTTCTTAATGCATCAGCCCAACGTCTTCTAGGTCTTCCAACATCACGTCTTCCTCTTGCTTGATAATTTCTTCCTAACAATGGATATCTCTCCTTACTCATTCCATCCATGTGATCAATCCATTTCTGTCTGTATTTCGTGACTTTATCCAATAAAGGCTGTACTTTCAATTCTTCTCTCATATCCTCATTTCTTATTCTATCAAGTTTTGTACATCCTTTTACTTGTCTTAGGAACCTCATCTCTGCCGCCTGTATTGTACCCTTCTGTCTTTTCACTGGAGCTCAAGTTTTATTTTTATTTAATTAATAATTAGTAATATTTTCGTCACAAAATGCCATATTTCTGATTCCTAGAAGATTTAGGGAAATGCCGATGTAATATCTCTAACGTAAATATATAGCAGAACTCCTAGCATATAAAAATAACTCTTGAAAGATGGCTCGCTTAGGAGTTGTCGCTTATCCCGGAGAAGTTGGTATAAAGCCCTCGCCTTTATTTTGTAACAAGGCGTCACTCACACAAGTTTGGGTGTTAAACTGATGGGTGGGGACTTAGTGGCCAGCCACAGCTGTTGAGACCGTTTTCTCTGAACAAGAATCCATGTATCCTCACAGCTCTGTTGCAAACAAACACAGCTTTCTTCCCCCTGAAGAGAGACATCTGCTGGACGTCAGACAAAACTACTGTACATCCTTAGCATGACAAATAAACAATACTTAAATTTTATATTTTATTTAACATAATCTGTCTTAGTGGACCATGTATAGCAAATTAACATACTCGACTCATGTTCCGAGCCTCCGGGTTCAAATCCGGCCGTAGTTGTTGAAATTTTAAATGTTTAATGCTCTTAATATTCATATTAAAGCACCGTTGAGGTTATGTAATCTTCTTGTAAGCCCTTGTTTCCCTCCCCCTACAGGGAAGAAATTGAACCATACTAATTTAGTTACACTTGTTTTCGTATAGCTGTCATTGGAGTGGCCCGTGGTCAGTGTTCCACTTCATACTGACATCTAGGAAACCAAGGTAGTACTATCTATCTCCTGGCGCGACAGGCCTAAAAGGCCCTTAGCCTACCAGCCGGCTACTGGCCTCACATCTACATGTGCCAATCACAGAGGTAGATGAACATCCAGCCAGTGTAGGGGTGACATGTGGTCAGCATATCGAGTCCTCCAGCCGTTATAGCTGATTTCCTCAACCTGGAGCCGCTACCTATTGTAGCTACCCAAATGTCGCACGATGCTGGGTGGGCACCGGTCCCATGCTGGCCGAAATACCTTGAGAAAATTCTTTCCCCGTGGAGACTCGAACCGGCGCAAGTCCTGTAGCTCTGCGCCTAGACTGGAAAATTCGGTCAATTTTGCTTAGAGGCCTTTTTATTCAGGCTTAAGGATTTTTTACGAGCCTGAAAATCTTCAGACTCGGCTTAACGTCCCTCCCGGAGAACTTGCTCCTTGGATTTTTCCATCCTAAAAAAATCCATCGACCCCGGCCTGGTTTGAACCCGCGACCTCGGACCAGAAGCAAGGAGCATAACCACTAGTCCACCGCGGCCGATAGACTATGTAATAAGATATTACATATTAAATTGCTACCTAGTAAGTCAGTCGTCCTCAACTAGATTATTAAATTTCATCAAGTAATTCCAATATGGAGGCCTTTCAAAAACAATGTTTCATCTTCTGCATTTTAACTGATGCTGATGTTATATAAGTATTACAACGGATTTATGTCTGCGGGTGTGTATTCTTTGCTTCTTTTAGAATCTCTATATCTTCAAGGATATTGATCCTGTTGTTGTTATGCTCTTTGTGCAGTATTGACACGGTATTATCGATTTTATCGAACTGATTTACAACTTAGGCAACAACACCAGTACCAGTTAAGAAAAATCAAGTTTTGCCAAACACATACTAGAAACGGGTCATCAGTTCGATAAAAAATCAATACATTTAGTTACACTTATTTCCCTATAGATGTGAGCGAATGACATGTGGTTAGTACATCTCCTCAAGGAGACATCCATTAGGAAACTAAGTATTTCTTGGATGAAGGTCGGTTATATTTTATCAGTGATCTTTTCTCAGGCTTTATTTGTTTTACGAACTCGAAAATCTTTTGTCTCGGGAATCACGGCTTAAAGCCCCTCCCGGAGTATCTGTCCTTTGGATTTTTCCTTCCTAAAATTCCATGGACTCTGTCCGAGTTTGAGCCAGCGACCCTAGGAGTTAGAGGCAAGCACCAAACCCAGTTTTATTATTTAAGTTATTATGTGATATATCTATATTTAGTAGGCTATTTAAAATGTATGTATAAAATTTATTAACTGCGGTCAAGAAGAAAAGCAGAGGATAGCAATGATAAAAGAAGCTTTTAATAAGGAGAGAAGCATTTTCTGCGGATATTTTGCAAAATAATTACTGGCTAGTGAAGTACTTTGTGTGAAGTGTAGCATTATATGGTGCAGAGACATGGACATTACGACGGAATGAGGAAAAACGACTGGAAGCTTTTGAGCTGTGGATCTAGAGAAGGATAGGACGTATAAAATGGACAGACAAAATAAAAAATAAAGATGTGTTAGACAGAGTGGATGAAGGAAGGACAATACTGGAACTCATAAAGAAGTGAAAAAGAAATTGGATTGGCCACTAGCTAAGAAGAAACTGTCTGCTGACTGATACTCTAGAAGGAATGGTCAACGGAAAGAAAATTAGAGTCAGAAAAATACATCAGAACGGGTCTGAGACATGGCCTTGAACGATCTCTGATAAAAATAAAATTGAGACAATAGAAATGAGATTTCTCAGATCAGTTACAGGTGTATCTCTAAGAGATCAAAAGAGAAGTCGAGATATCAGAGATGAATTACAAATATATAGGCCTAATATAAACGTGAGAATACACGCAAATAAACGTAATTGGTTTGAACATATACAAAGAATGCTAAATAATCGTTTATAAAAACAGCTGTTTCATTACAGGCCTCTAGGCCGAAGAAATGTAGGAAGACCAAAACGTCGTTGGAAAGATGACCTGCACCTGCAGCATATAGTGCACCGGGGAGCGGAACGGGCCAACAGGCCCATACCTTGAAGACGATGATGATGATGAAAAGACATCAGATTATAGACAATATCAAAATAATGCGGATATAAAAAGTAATGCTGAGTTAGGGAAAGATTGGAGAATGCTGAGTTTGCAGTGAAAGGCCTGCTCTTGGGCAGAACACTGTGTACGTATGTATAAAATTTATAGGGAAAGTTAGACCGAGAAGTTTATACCTATATGCACATCAGGGTAACACACAGGTCGTGATAATAGCTGTAAGGTGGCAATAGAGCAGCCATCAACTCACGATACAGCTATTGATTTTTCTTACTTCTCCCTTTCATTCTTTTGTTCTCTGTTTAACATTCCATCCCACTCTTCTCTTTAAGGTATTCTCTTTGCGCATCCAGAGTCACTGAGAAAGCCCTCTTCTTTTCCCTCCTTCATCCACCTTCAGTCCGTTTCTCCCTTCTTTACACTAATAAATGCAAATCCTCACAGCTGAAGAAGTTCTGAAGCAAGACTAACCACGGTAAGGATATCACTGTACCAGCATAATGTCCATTTTCATTCAGAATGGTTGAAATGAGCTTAAGGGATTTTCTCTACCTCCCCTAACCCAGTGAAATGAATACTTGAGAGTCTCAACTACTTTTTTGTAATCATCAATTGAGAAATGAATTTATAGACTTACTTCATTCTGAAGAATAATTTAAAGATTATATTTTTTTGCTGTGACACGTGATAGGGTTCTTTCTGTAGATATGCTGCTTTGTGTCACTAATAAGGGCGGTGGTTTGGAATAGAGCGTCCTTCTGCTGACGATTGTGCACTCAATCTCGTTGAAGCCCATTTAAATTGTTCTTGTGTGGCCCAGCGCCCTTCTGATAGGAAGTTACAAGCCGTTGTCCCTTCTCGTAAATGCAATAACATGCTGAATAATTTCAATTGAGATCTCGTCTATGGCTACTATATTAATTAATTTTTTCATAATCAACAACAAGGATTAAGCCCAATGGCCTGTTCCGATCTCATTATAGGTTGAATTGGTCCTTCCATCTCTTCAACGGTCTTCCCAACATTCTTCTCCCTTTTGGTTTATAATTATACATTCTTCTTGGTATGCGCTGTTCATTCATTCGTAATACGTGCTGAAGATAAGCATTTTGATATTTTATTCTTTCACAGAGATTAAATATATTAAGTTGTGTTGTTATATCTTCGTTTTTCTTTTTATCGGTCCTTTGGTATCCTGCTATTGCTCTCAACATCTTCATTTTTTAAGAAATAAATTTGTTTATGATAGAATTATTGACCACACAGTTCCCAAGGCTCATGTTGAGGCGCCGGTAAGAGGTTCAATAATTTTAGCTGGAATTCTTTTAAAGTTAGGAGGATATGGGCTTCTTCGGGTGTATAATTTATTGATAAAAATTGGTTGTAAAATAAACTTTGGGTATCAAGATTTTCAATTAGTGAATATTATTTAAATGCAGTGGCTTTTCAAATGTTTCATTAACCAACAATGATAGAGGAAAACAAACAATAACAAGAAACATTATAAAATGTTCATCAACTTTTCCCTGGCTTCCCAGTATCTGTCCACGAAACTGCTGGTTGTTAAGGTTGGGCAAGTTCGGATGTGATCAGCATCCATATCTTCCATAGTGTTGCAGAGGATACATTGTTGAGTTGGTAGAAGACCGATGAAGGTGTTTACCTAGGCAGTCGTGTCCTGTTGCAGTACGGAATGTTGCAACGGCTACTCTTCTGGGCCAATCTGGCAGTGTAGTTTGGATGGATGCTTTCCAAGGTTTGTCAGTCATTTGGAGCTCTGGGAAGGTTCTGAAGGCTTCTCTCATTCTGAAGCGGCTCTAAAGTAAGATATAATGTTCGGTGATGCCTGAAAGATGTGGGTTCCTTTCTTGGCCAGCAAATCTGTCTTTTCGTTTCCTGTAATGCCACAATGGGATGATATCCACTGCAGAGAAACATTTTTACCTGCTATATTGAGATTTCTGATGATCTGTCTACAATGCAATATTTATTAGTAAATATTAATAACCGTAATATAATATATGGATAAAAACTATAAAATAGTCACCTTGTAGGTCCGTCTCCGTAACTTAAGCTGTTTTAAAACTCTGTAGGTCTTTCGGGACTAGTTCCATCATCAGCAGAATGAATTAGGTCCTCACTTGTTGACCCTTTTGAGTAATTGCTTCAACAAGGGTCAACAAATAATGACCTACAGAGCTTTAAAACAACTTAAGTTGAGGAGACGGACCTACAAGGTGACTATTTATAGTTTTTATTCATATATTATATTACTGTGGATTAATATCTCAACAGAAACTTACCATGAATTTTACTAGTATCGATTAAATATTGTTCCGCGCTGTAGCCGATCGATGCCTTGGGGTAGAGCTACGGGACCTACGCTGTTTCGAATCCTTATGGGGGAAGACATTTTTTCGTGGAATTTCAGCCAGTAAGGGACCGGTACCACCCAGCACCATGACACATTTGTGTAGCTACAATAAGTAGTGGTTCCAGTTTGAGTAAACCAGCTACAACTGCCGGGGGACCCGACATGCTGAGCACATGTCGACCCTCATTGGCAGGAAGAATGTTTACCTCTGTGTTTAACATATTTGGATATGAGGCCAGCAGCAGGCTTGTAGGCGAAGGGCCTTTTAGATCTATGCTTCTTTATGTCATGTTATAATCAAATTTTAACATTTAGCAATTATATGAAAATAAATTAAATGCCTCAACCGGGATTTGAACCTGATAACTATAACTCTATACGTTATAGACATGACCAATAGTCCACTCGGGCTCATAGTAGGCCTACAAACTTTTTTCTGCGTTTTACTGCTATAATGTTAATATTCTCTTTAAAATGCTTAATCTTAATAGGAAGCCGCGAGATGGCAGATAGGACGATGTCCTGTTTTCTCTCAAGATTGAGAATCAAATGTAAGAAAGAAAAATGAATGTTTTGCTACGGTAGAAGCATGAGTAGACTGGTGGTTATGTCACTAATATAAAGAGTTAGAGCCATCGCGTTCAACTCCCGGTTCAGGCATTTATTTTTCTTTTCATGCTATATTTGGCCTTCATTCCTAAATGTAAAAATTTAATTATAACATCAATATGTATATATATACCTACCCATCCATCCATCCATCCATAGAAATTCTGCCCGAAGGCAGGTCTTTCACTGCAATCATAGCATTTTCATGCTATGCTTTGCAGCTTTACTAGGGAATTTTAGGTGTGGTAGCTTCCCGTTGCTTTCCACACCGGTGAAGGATGATGATGATAAGATGAATATGAATGATGATAATTGCGATGGTCATATGATTTCGGGGACCGTTTGGGCCTTACAGTTTTCCTGACATTTGTCTTACAGGTGAGGAAAAACCCCGATAAAAACCTCACCCAGAAAAACTGTCCCGAGCGGGGATGGAACCCGGGCCCACTGCGTGATAAGGCAGATATATATATATATATATATATATGCTGGCAGCTTGTTGCGTGTCCATTCACTACAGGTCCGGGGTATGGTGACGTCCTTCCATCGTAGTTGTGGTCTTCCTAAAGGCCTTTTCTGCTGAGGTGTCCAGTCACGTACTTTCTTCACTAATCTACTGTTCTCCATTCTGTCTATGTGATCGTTCCAGTTTGGTCTTCTATCACCGTCGGTATCTCTACCTTGACGTGGTGGTGGGGCTTGTGAGTCCTAATGACTCCATGAACTATACAGGCGGTAGTGTAACTACCAACAGGGCCTCCCATGCCTGGCAGGTCATGGAAGAAGGCCCAGACTAAAATAGTTACCTATGGAAGAAGAAGGGCTAGTAATTTATTTTCCGATTCCGATTGAGGGTCTTTCCACTTTTCAGCGGTTGCCCTTTTTTTACCAGCCGGCTGCTGGCCCTTCACATCCACATGTGTCAATCACAGAGGTAGATGATCAACAGCCAGTGTAGGGGTGACATGTGGTTAGCATGTCGAGTCCCCCAGCCGTTATAGCTGGTTCCTCAACCTGGACCCGCTACTTATTGTAGCTACCCGATTGCCTCACGATGCTGGGTGGGCACCGGTCCCATACTGGCCGAAATACCACGAGAAAATTTCTTCCCCCATGGAGACTCGTACCAGCGCAAGTCCCGTAGCTCTGCGCCAAGGCTTCCTACCTTAACCGCTCGGCTACGGCGCGGGACAAGCCGGATTCCGATTGAGGATCTTTCCACTTTTTTTCAGCGGTTGCCCTTTTACCAGCCGGCTGCTGGCCCTTCACATCCACATGTGTCAATCACAGAGGTAGATGATCAACAGCCAGTGTAGGGGTGACATGTGGTTAGCGTGTCGAGTCCCCCAGCCGTTATAGCTGGTTCCTCAACCTGGAGCCGCTACTTATTGTAGCTACCCATTGACTCACGATGCTGGGTGGTCACCGGTCCCATACTGGCCGAAATACCACGAGAAAATTTCTTCCCCCATGGAGACTCGTACCAGCGCAAGTCCCGTAGCTCTGCGCCAAGGCTTCCTACCTTAACCGCTCGGCTACGGCGCGGGACAAGCCGGATTCCGATTGAGGATCTTTCCACTTTTTTTTTCAGCGGTTGCCCTTTTACCAGCCGGCTGCTGGCCCTTCACATCCACATGTGTCAATCACAGAGGTAGATGATCAACAGCCAGTGTAGGGGTGACATGTGGTTAGCATGTCGAGTCCCCCAGCCGTTATAGCTGGTTCCTCAACCTGGAGCCGCTACTTATTGTAGCTACCCAATTGCCTCACGATGCTGGGTAGGCACCGGTCCCATACTGGCCGAAATACCACGAGAACATTTCTTCCCCCATGGAGACTCGAACCAGCGCAAGTCCCGTAGCTCTGCGCCAAGGCTTCCTACCTTAACCGCTCGGCTACGGCGCGGGACAAGCCGGATTGATATATATATATATATATATATATATATATAAGCCATATAATTTTTTATCGCATGGAATATTGGTTTCCAGGCGATCATTATTTTATTGGTATACGTTTTTTTTATTTCCACTCTAATAACTGTCTATTTTATTAGCTCATTAAAATGCCGGAAGTTATTAGATAAATATAACTTCATGTATATTTTCTGCTTTTCCAAAATTAATTATAATTCCAAATTTGTTGTATAACTTATGAAAGGTAATTGGAAATACTAGTCTAAGAACTTATAAAAATTATATTAAGCATGCAGAAAATACACAAATGCTCAATGTTGAATTTGTGTGTGTATGTATATGTCGGTGGCGTGTGTGGATTGTGGGATAAATCTTCTTGTCACGTGTTGTGAGTCGGTATAATGTTTACCTTCAACAGTGAGAAATGAGACTGGCTTACTAATTACACTCTTGGTTACCGTGATATTCTACATCCTGCTTTTTCCTTAAATTGTTTTTGGAGGAACAGACAAAATTGACAATTTTGTAAAACAATTTACGTTCTTCGATCTTTATTAATGAAATATTTCGGTATGAACCTAATACAAATATAGACCTATATTTTTCCTCTTTATTAATCAATAAAACTAAATATATGGTCACATGTAGAAATACATTATATAATGGAAATGGACAGCTAATGACAAATGAGCGAATTTTTGAGGAAGTGGCTGAATTCAAATACCTAGGAACAATAATCACAAATAGGAATGAGATGCACAAAGAAATTAAACATAGGCTCAATTCTGGAAATGCGTGCTATTATGCATTGCAGAGACTCTTGATGTCCCAACTCCTTTCAAAAAACTGAAAATATATAAAACTATTATTCTACCAGTTATATTATATGGGTGCGAAACATGGACTCTTACTTTAAGGGAGGGAAGGAGATTACAAGTATTTGAGAATAAAGTACTTAAGAAAAATTTTTGGACCAAAGAGGGATGAACAGACAGGTGAATGTAGAAGACTACATAACAATGAACTACATGGTCTTTATAGGAAGCCAGATATAATAAGAACAGTTAAGTCTCGTAGACTGCGATGGGCAGGACATGTTGCACGTATGGGGAATGAAAGACTTGCATGGAAGCTTCTTGTAGGAAAGCCAGAGGGAAAACGTCCAGTTGGTAGACCAAGAATGAGGTGGGAGAATAACATTAACTATGATTTGAGGGAAGTAGATTATACAGTGAATGATTGGAAAGCATTAGCTCTGGATAGGGATATATGGAGAGCTTATGTCCGCGCGGCCATGAACCTACGCGTTCGATAGTGCCAGTGAGTAAGTAAGTATATTAAGGTTAATGAAAGGGAAAGTATTAGTATGCCAAAAATTAGATTCATAATTATGAGACCTGGGATTTTTATGTGTAATTTTCATGATAAAAATAATAGGGGAAAAGTTCTAAAATAAACAAAAAAGTGGACAAGAAAAAAATTCCGCCTAAACCGGGATTTGAACCCAAAATCTCCAACTACGTAGGCCATCCAGGAATGGAGACAAATCTTTTTCTATTTGAAATCCCCGTGTATCCCTATTAGTAAATTTAAATTCACATTACAACATGGCCACTTCTATTGAGAAGGCATTATAATGGTAATTTCTCTAGTACCATAAAACCTAATTACTAGAGATGAGCAATTCCTTCGTAAATACGATATCAGCGTATAGTTGATACGACCAATGTGCATGATGTCAAACGTAAGGGATTAGAATGGTTATCTGTAAGGCAAGGCATTTAATGACCTATAAATTGGTAAAAGTCCCGCGCCGTAGCCGAGCGGTTAAGGCAGGAAGCCTTGGCGCAGAGCTACGGAACTTGCGCTGGTTCGAGTCTCCATGGGGGAAGAAATTTTCTCATGGTATTTCGGCCAGTATGGGACCGGTGCCCACCCAGCATCGTGAGGCAAGTGGGTAGCTACAATAAGTAGCGGCTCCAGGTTGAGGAACCAGCTATAACGGCTGGGGGACTCGACATGCTAACCACATGTCACCCCTACGCTGGCTGTTGATCATCTACCTCTGTGATTGACACATGTGGATGTGAAGGGCCAGCAGTCGGCTGGTAAAAGGGCAACCGCTGCAAAGTGGAAAGACCCTCAATCGGATAAATTGGTAAAAAATGCATTTATGACCTAAAAAAATGCATTTATGACCTAAAAAATGCAAAAAATGACCAATAAAATAAAAAATGACAAATAAAAAGTTAAGAATTACCAATAAAAATACTATATACCATTAGATTAAGTACTCACTTGATTACTGAATCACATAAAATTTAATTTAACTTAACATCAAAATATCAAAATAAAAGTATTTAAAAAATACATATTACAGTACCTTTCATTGCAGAAAATCCATTTCAATTACACAGTACACTTTTACAGCAATTTTGAATTGCAGTTAACAATCAGAATAAGGGTAGAATCTAGCATAAGCTCTAAGAAATTGAATAAAATTCCTAGAAGTGGGCAAGATCATTATGCACATACCTTGAAAAATAGGGGTAGTAGTTAGCAAAACAACTACCCTTAATTTCAAGAAATTGTATTGACAAGGAAAAATACTGAATTATAATGAAAATCAAATACAAATAATGTCAGAGCCTTCCGGAAAAGTGTAAAAAATGCTCAAAATGACCTAAAAATTGCCAAAAAATGACCGATCCCTAAAAAAAAGGTAAGAAAATGCAAAAAAAAAATGCCCTAACAAATTGCTTTTATTTAATCCGTTTTTTAATGCCGTACATTTTCATATATGCAAACAATGTTTCAATCTTCATAAGAAAAAGATGCAAAATCATTAATTACCTTGTCCTAGTTATCTGTATCGTCTGGTTACAGCAACAATTTAGAATAACTGCTTTACATTAAATATATTTCACTCCAAGAGTTTCGAACAGTCAGTGCGCAACTTTTATATTCCACCCAAGTATATTTTGTCTCTACATCTGAATTCCGCTCTTGTTTACATCTGACCGCTGATGTTCATAGTGACCTCTGCTTAGTCACCCTCGCGTCATTGGAAGGATAAGTTCCATCTCTATTAATTACAAACAAAATATTGAAATTAATGTCCTAAGACTTGCTGTTCGCATGTAATAGTTAATACAACTAAGATACCAATTTTTCTCTCTTTCTGAATTGCTTAAGAAACACAATGGTATAGTCCACCAGCTGGTAAAGCTGGAGATATTGATTCAAATCCGGGGTAGGCAGATTTTTTCTCTTTAGTTATATTAAACCTTAAATTCATAATGCATCCTATATTATACACCTTCTTCTTATCCGTAATTTGTTGTTTTTTCATCCTGTTTATTTCCGAAATCACTTCTCAGAGGTAGACGTATTGGATGTACATCCACTGTTTATCATCTCTTGGCTGGTCTTCCTCTTGTTCTTCTTCCGTCCATTGGATACATCAATTGTTTTAATTTACCCTACAGTTTTAATAAAACAATAAGAAATTACTGAAATGTGTGTGGAATTACACAATATATCTAATAATAACAGTGATGCATGATTTAGTTTTCAGTGCGGTCCGCCACATTTAAATAACTGGTGCGAGAAATTATTCTTTTTTGAATTTATGGTTTAACTATTGCATATGATCAGCAAGCGTAATTACATTAATTTGAATAGTAGGCCTACGTTTTAAAAATACGTAGTACTAAATTTTGGAATTCCTTAGATTTGGACAGGGTGTATCTTTCTAAAATTGTCATCGTTGCCATTAGAGGATCAATTTCAATTTTAAGAAACCATCTTTACAAAATTTTTACTTTATAGTATGTATACTTCAATTATAATTTGACATTTTTAAATGTATTTACAAAATGTATATCATCAATTTCGAAAATTAATTGTATCACTTTGTCCTTGAGGCAATCTTCTATCGACGAAAGTTGTATATAATAATATTATGATTTCTACTGTTTGTATTTTATGGAAGGTAGGCATTGCTTCATTGTACTGGAAATAATTTTGATTTCGGTTGGTATTGCAGCTCGGTTCTTGCAATTATGGAATGACTGGAGAGAATTAAAACTTGCTTCCTCATCTCTTGTAACTCCTAATATCCATCACAGTATTATCACAGTCACCACGTTCCTATATTTTAAGCCTCGTTTTAATGGTAATTGCCCAACCGTCTGTTGTAAGGAAGTTGAAAATTACAATGGCAATGTGTGGGTTTTGTTCTTGTTCAAGTTAAAAAAAGGAAAAAGTTTCTCTTTTGTGTTGCGTCTAGAACAATTCCACGCGAAACAAGAGAGAAAATGTAGCAAACTCGTCGTGTACGTAGAGAACCGCATCGTTTTCAGACGATTAAGTGGTATTCTTCTACTCGTTTGCACTTCATCTGGACTTAGCCTTTGCTATTTCGAGGGTTGTGTGACGCCAAATAACAAACCTTAAGCAAGATAAATCATTGGTAGTAAGTTTACTGCATATTTTATTCTTACTGAGGAATTAAGGTGGATAAAATCAACTCGTAATCAAATAATTATATCTCTGATCGTATTTACCTGAGATTATTAAAATTGTGAGTATATTTATTTACAAACTAGCTAATGTGATTTTATTTTTAGTTGAATAGGTAAATAGAAAACAACAATAGTCATAAGTAATGCCACGAGTGATTTCCAAATTATCCGTAAATTCACGACTCACGAAGTGAGGAGTGAGTTTATCTAGAGATTTTGGAAATCAAGAGTGGCATTTGTTAGGACTATTTCTTCTTCTGCCTTCCAAGTATCGTAAGCCTGTTACGATCCTATAGAAAATTTTCCCTCCAGCGTTTCATAGGACGCCCTTCCGGGAAATTCTCGTATAAGATTTGAAAGCATAATAATAGTCCCTTCGATTGGTTGCTGGCCAATGGAAGGCAAGACCTGTGATGGGGCTGCCATTTTATAGCCTCTGGTCAGGCTTTTCTGGAGAAGAAAAGAAAATAAAGGAAAGAAGAGAAATGGAAGAAAGGAAAGACTCCCTAGCCCTCGGATGCCCTAATAGCGTCGGGGTCGAAAAAAACAAGAGTTAACCAAGAGAGGTTAGATAGTAAAGTTAAAAGAGTGCAAAACACAAGTAAGTGGAAAAAATGTTTTGCACAGCTTGGGCACCTTGTGGTCGCCATCCACATATCCCCTAGATGAGGACCCCTGAGGGGGTTATTAACGAATAAAATTAAGCTCTTTACTAAAAAATAATTATTTGAATATAGTTACCGGTGTTTTAAAATATTTATATAGTTAATGTAAACGGCGATGTTTGAAAACAAATTAGAAATGTGAGGTTATATACTTTCACTGCAACTCGATCATATTATGTATTGCCAAATAGGATCGCAATATTGTAAGAATGCACTCTAGTGGAGAAATAATGAAACACATCAAACTATTATAAGCAACATTATAGGTTAATCATTTATATTTTGAATAAACAGCTCAGTAAAATCACTGAATCTATTCATTATTTGCTACATTCAATGTATTTGTTGGAGCAAAATAATGGTCTAACCTGTTCAGAATATTAAAAAAGGAGCAGCTTTCTTTATCACAAAAACAGGAGCTGATAAAGAGAAATCGATAAAGAGCGAGATGAAACACGACTGTCATTGGTGTAAAACAGAATTCATTGAAACGTGATTGGTCTTTGACTACTATTTGCGACATGAGTTAAATATTCTATATACATTTATATCTCGGATCCTATCACTGACAAACCTAATATCTCGGATAGCGGACAGGATCCTCTTTCTGACTAAAAAACCCGTTCCAAATTCAGGTCTTTCTGCACCCCCGTAGTATAATGCAAAGCTTCCTGATTCTTGACTACTTTCTCCTGACCACCTAACTTCCTGTAAAGCGACTATATCCAAGGGCAATTTATCTAATTCTCGCGTTAATATCTTCTTTGGTATGGGTTCCCTGAAGTAGTCCCCACCCGGAGAACCGAATGGGGGACTATTTGACCTCTGGAAAATTTTACCCCAGTTGAACCCATGTCCGCATTTCTTGACGGTTGTATTTTTACGGTGAAAGATCGTCACTCATCTACCAAAGTACTTTCTTCATCTGGCTTATCACCTTCGACCAGTCCGGCATGCTACCGCCGGCATAGCTCTCGGGATCATATAAGCACTCAAGCCACTCCACCACGACAAGGTAAAGATACCATGGAGGGAATATATAAATTTATATCGTAATTATTTTTAGATATCTCTTTTTGATTATCCTGCATTGCCCGGGAATCAACTTATCCCGGTCTTCTTGGCATTAATGAGCTGAAAGACAAAACTGGTTATTGTGAGTTATCCGCAAAAGAATACCCACCGTGCGCTGCTACGGTTGCCCGGGAATCTACTTATCCCAATCTTCTTGGCATCAATGAGCTGAAAGACAAAAATGGTTATTGTGAATTATCCGTTAAAGATAGACACATGCTGTCGCGGACTTTTTTGTAGATTTTTTTTTTTTTAGATATTCAGTTTTGTGTACATTAATATGGTTCATTTGTTGTGGTATAGGCAGACTAAGCCACTTAAGCATCCAAGAAGCTTCTTCTTTTTCGCTCTGGCCCTATAGTACGTAGGGTAATATGTTATATACGTTAATTGTTGCATAAAAATTCTCTAAATGATGGGAAAACCCCCATTCAAATAGGTCAGTAGTTTTAAAGTCCATAAAAATTCACACTCATTATTATATAGGCCTATAAGAATGCAATTTTGAAATCAGTGTAGCGTACTCAGACTTGCTGTTCGCAAGTTAATACAAACTAAAGAAAAAATGTCTGCCTAAACCGGGATTTGAACCAAAGATCTCCAGCGCATAAAGCGGTTTAAATCCCGGTTTAGCGAAACTTCTTTCCCTTTATGTTTTTATAATTAATTTAACACTTCTCACTGAAGGATACATTATATTTAAAGAGAAACATTTTCGCCCAGACCGAGACTCGAATCCGAGACCTTTGGCTTTCCGGGCCAAATGCTCTACCAACTGAGCTACCGAGGCGAGTTCCGATCTAGACGCAATTTTTTCTCTTTACGTTGTAATTCCCCCGCGCCAAATGCTTTGAAACCTTTGCTTCTATCTTTGCAACTCGCCTCGGTAGCTCAGTTGGTAGAGCATTTGGCCCGAAAAGCCAAATGTCCCGGGTTCGAGTCTCGGTCTAGGCGAACATTTTTTTTTTCAAATATTATTTATCATTCAGTGAGAAGTGTTAAATTAATAATAAAAACATCAATAGCAGCCCTACTGGCTTTATAAAGTAGTGTTAAATTCCGAATAAATATCTTCTTAATTAAGAAGCCGCCATTTGCAAAGATAGAAGCAAAGGTTTCAAAGCATTTGTCGCGAGGGAATTACAACGTGTATAAGAGAAAAAATTGCGTCTAGATTGCAACTCGCCTCGGTAGCTCAGTTGGTAGAGCATTTGGTCCGGAAAGCCAAAGGTACCGGCTTCGAGTCTCGGTCTGGGCGAATATGTTTCTTTTCAAATAAAATTTATTCTTTCTCTTTATTTGTATATTTATTTTGCTTTAAAATATACGTGTATTTTTTTAGGCATCTAAAACTGTTAAATTAATTTTAGAGCCACTTCTGTTAGCAGTTTTTATTCGTAGTCATTCCTTTCTCAGTTAACGCCCAAATTTCACCTACCACGTTATATTCAGTATACAATGATATACAGTAAAATTTCATCTTACTGCTTAATTAAAGCTATTTTACGGAATAACTAATTGAGTTTACATGTACATAAAATTTACATTAAAATGCAAAGTGTAATACACGTTTTTAATTTCAGTTACCAGAGAATGAAGTATATTGTACCAGAGGTTGCGTGCATTCTTGCTCTACTGATTATATACCTTTGTCCTCTTTGAGGCAAAAGCATTAAAACTATCGAGCCACGCGTATTTCCATTTCCTGACTGTGGGTGCCATGCAAATGAAAATTTGTGCGGGTCTTATCCTCGTCCATATCTTTCTCTACCTTCCGTCTCGTCTCGAAAACTGAGGGATAATGAAAACTTAACCGCCATCAAGAGTGAGCATCAAGGCGATAAGACCCACTGAACGTCTGCCTGGAGAGAGAAAACTTATCTTCATCTCCTTTTCCACTTTCATCATAATACTTGCAGATGTCGTCGTTGGCTAATTAATCCTTTTAAGGAGACTAGAATTTAATTAACTATGGAGGAGAGTCACATACAGAGGGCGTTCAGAAACTTCAGGAATTATTTCCTCTTAGTCAAAGAAGAAATATAGGTTATATCAACACATCCATAAAATGCTATTTGCACCGGTACATGGAACTTGTTATCTGCACCCTTCAGAGCATATAAAATTATTTTCCTACGCTTAAACTACTATCTGGCACTATCGAACCCGTAGGTTCATGGCCGCGCGGACATAAGCTCTCCATATATCCCTATTCTGAGCCAATGCTTTCCAATCATCCCCTGTATAATCTACTTCCCTCATATCATAGTTAATGCTATTTTCCCACCTCATTCTTGGTCTACCAACTGGGCGTTTTCCCTCTGGTTTTCCTACAAGAAGCTTCCATGCACGTCTTTCATTCCCATTCGTGCCACATGTCTTGCCCATCGCAGTATACGAGACCTAGCTTTTCTTATTATATCTGGCTTCCTATAAAGACCATGAAGTTCATCGTTAAGCAGTCTTCTCCATTCACCTGTCTGTTCATCTCTCTTTGGTCCAAATATTTTCTTAAGTACTTTATTCTCAAATACTTGTAATCTCCTTTCCTCCCTTAAAGTAAGAGTCCATGTTTCGCACCCATATAATATAACTGGTAGAATAATAGTTTTATATATTTTCAGATTAATGTTTTTTGAAAGGAGTTGGGACATCAAGAGTCTCTGCAATGCATAATAGCATGCATTTCCAGAATATTGAGCCTATGTTTAATTTCTTTGTGCATCCCATTCCTATTTGTGATTATTGTTCCTAGGTATTTGAATTCAGCCACTTCCTCAAAATTTCCCCTCATTTGTCATTAGCTGTCCATTTCCATTATATAATGTATTTTTATGTGTGACCATATATTTAGTTTTATTGATATTTACTTCCAGTCCCAATTTCTTAGTGTTACTCAGTAGTTTGTGCATGTTGGTCTTTAGTATCTCCTCGCTATCGGCCAATAGTACCACATCATCAGCATAAACTAACAGCTTATTAATATCATTGAGTTGTAGGCCTTCTTGATCCTCTAAAGATTTGATGGCATGCTCTAGTACAAAATCAAATAGTAGTCAATTAATCTGGTACTTATTTAAACTTGTTCATTTCAAACCCAGTTAAAAACATACTCATGATAATTTGTTTGTGTAGTGTTACATGTTACAAGAAATCGATGAATTTGTGAATAGAGCTATAAAATAGTAACTATATTACAATGCGAGGTTGGGAAGAGGTTTTAGAGAACCGAGGAAATGTTTAATAACCGTGCGATAGCGAGGTTTTTAATTTCCGAGATTCTGTAAAACACTTCACAAACGTGCATTTACATTTTTTTTTTCTTTTGTTTCACTATTGAAGATAGTAATAATAAAAATTACTAGTCTAGCATTCATAATTGTAAGTTTGTGCAATGATTAGTATTTTTTAACGTCATCAATTTGGATTTATTGCCTTTATTCGTGTTTTATCTTTAAATAGTTCTAGTAACCTAGACAATCCATACAGCAAATTCATTATGAGCATATTTTTAGGGGGTTTCTTTCGTAGACTATCAATTGTTGAATAGTTTAAGTAAAATGGATGTTAATGGGGCACGCCGTAGCGTAGTGGTTAAGGCACTGAGCTACAAGCCAGAGGGTCGAGGGTTCAAGTCCCGTTGGGGTCAGAATTTTTAAACTGACCCAAACCCTCTGGCGGCACTATGGCCCTGGGGTCGACTCAGCCTCTAACGTAAATGAGTACCAGACGCTTGTTCTGGGGGTAAAGGCGGCCGTCACGCAGGGCTGACAACCCGGCTGACATAAAGTGCCGATTGTCTAGAAAAAAGTGGGAGCCCTAACCTCCTACTACCCCAAGGGCCTCCGGGTCTGTTGTGGGATCACTTTACTTTAAAATGGATGTTATTATTTATTTATTAAAACATAATTAAATTCGACATGATATGTATATTGCAAACGATTGAAAATGTTTTGCGAATTTGTTTATGAACTCATCCTTAAACCCCCCCATTTTCAATACATTTAATGTAAATAATTACACTGAGCAACAAAAAAAGAATTTTTTGTTTTGTTTCAGAAAGACAAATATGTGATTCTGATAGTATTTTTTCTCCTGAAATCAAATGTGATATCGGTTTTTGTCCATCACGCAAGGTTTCCGAGAGAACAGGCATTTGTAATTTTAAACACTTTAATATTTTCTACATTCGTAACTACACAATATTCGAACATTCGGACTCACCTAGAAAGTAAGAAATGACGGTTTTCTGCTATATTTCGCCTGTGGAGCATCCCTCTTGATGGTCCAACAATAATCGGCCAGCATATTAGGAATCAATTTGCCTTGATATCTCTTTTGCACTGCTGAAATCTCCTGAGTTAGCTCATCTGGTTTTGTTTTACAATGGACAAATTGACGAAAAAAGTTTAATAAAAGAATAATTATATAACTTCATTAATTGAAATTGAAATAAAAAAACTGTGGGTGGTGGAGAAATTCCTAATACGTATTTGAAAACACGATAAAAAACTGCATTAAGTACAACTGAGACTCATGAGACAAAAATCATGTTGACCAGTGGCATTCTTAATCTGCAGGCATTTACATTGGAAGCCAATTCTAAACTGAATGCTTAAAAATAATTTACACCACCGATCATTTAACACAATGTTCAGGTTTCATTGGCAGAAGTAATCTAGTGGCAAAACCAAAAACCAAAAACAAGACGCAATGTAGTCTTTTGTTATAGGAATGGAATTTGCGCGTAGAGAATTCACAAGAGACGACTGAAGTTTCACCAGACTGAGACAGGGGTGAAGATGAGAGGAACGGAGGGGGTAACTTAATTACAAAATCTCGTAATAACATCTCCTGACGTCTCATCTTCAGGCGGACCCAACCATCCACATCTAACCCACACACAAAATCTCTTTGCAGAAATCTTAACCGCCGCGACGTCAGTACTAAAACCACATAAAAATTACTTTAGAGCTAAGTATCCCTCATGAAATTTCACAATTCCTCCATTAAAGGGAAATCTCATTTTCTCTCTCTCTCTCTCTTTATTTAATTCTTTTTCTGTTTATTTCCTTGCCATTGTTTTAAAATATTAATAGCCCTATAACTCGGAAATAAATAAGCCAGCAAGTGAAGTGATTGTATAGGCCTATTACGAATGCAATTTTTATTTTTATATACTAATTCTGACAACTGTATACACCTAAGTTACTAAACGAAATAGGCCTCCTTTGTCAGACTTTATATACATCAGACACATGTATTGCTTTGGAAGAATTTGAATCAAAGTACAAAATCAAACCAAGCAGAAATTCTGTTTAAAACGTCTAAATGACGATACAAGAAACATGGAAGAGTTATATATATATATATATATATATATATATATATGGAAGTTTTCTTGGGTTTTCCGCGTCTTGGATTCAAGTTCGGCCTCTGGCCACTGATTCCGACGTTTCGGCATGATCCCACATGTCATTATCAAGGAATGATAAGTTCGAGTCACAGGTTTAGGTCTTATATAATAAAATACATAGAGTTTTCGCTGTGGTCCGTTTCCGAAGCCGTACACCCATCCAAGGTTTAGTTTTTATGTAGTTAAATACCGTCAGTTTTCAGTGTGGTCCGTTTCCGAAGCCGTACACCCATCTAAAGTTTAATTCTTATGTAGTAAGTAAACCTTGGATGGGTGTACGACTTCGGAAACGGACCACAGCGAAAACTCTATGTATTTTATTATATGAGACCTAAACCTGTGACTCGAACTTATCATTCCTTGATAATGGCATGTGGGATCATACCGAAACGTCGGAATCAGTGGCCAGAGGCCGAACTTGAATCCAAGACGCGGAAAACCCAAGAAAACTTTCATATTCATACTTACATCCGCGAAAATCGGCAATATAACAAATATATATATGTACATATGTATATGACTCGTGTTGAAATCTAATTTAATTCCCAATTTTTTTATTGTTTTTACACAACGTTTTGCTTTCTTTTTGTAAATGTTTTTGTTCGTTTCTTTTGTTCTTTCATTATTTTGATTTTAATAGCAAAAGATCGGATGTTAGCACAGTAAAATAATTAATAAATATATTTACTGTTTTTTTTTGTGAAGAAAACACTTACTCTTCGGTGAATTAAAGTGGAAAGTTTCAATAATGAACGGGTGTATGAAGGACAAACATGGTGTTAGTTGGTTGTTATATCTATTGATATTCAGAAGTCATGCTTTCTAGATATTTACAGTAATTCAACGAGAGTTGGGAATTGAACCCAAAACTTTTACTTAGGTGCCTCAGCAACAGTTTCAGCGAATACTGGTACGGATTTAAGAGTATCATATACCAATATTTCAATTAGCACGCAGTGAATTAAAATAAGACGTAATTCAAGTAGAGGTCACTTCGGCAAAATGTTTAATTTTCAGAGCTTCAAAATTAGTTATAGGCCTATTCTATTAAAAATGTGAAAAAAACTACCCTTGCTAAATATATAGGTAATAAAATTATATAGGCAGGCCTAATCCTGGAAGTAAATACAAATGAAACTAAATATATGGTCACACATAGAAATACATTATATAATGGAAATGGACGAATAATGACAAATGAGGGAAGTTTTGAGGAGGTGGCTGAATTCAAATATCTGGGAATAATAATCACAAATAGGAATGATGTGCACAAATAAATTAAACATAACTCAATTATGGAAAGGCGTGCTATTATGCAGTACAGAGACTATTGACGTTCCAACTCCTTTCAAAAAAACGTTAAACTGAAAACATATAAAATTATTATTCACCAGTTATACTATATGGATGCGAAACATGGACTCTTACTTTAAGGGAGGAAAGGAGATTACGAGTGTTTGAGAATAAAGTTTTTAGCAACATTTTTGGACCAAAGAGAGATGAACATAGATGTGAATGGAGGAAACCACTTAACAGTGAACTACATGGTCTTTAAGGGAAGCCAGATATAATAAGAACAGTTAAGTCTCGTAGACTGCGGTGGATAGTACATGTCGTACGAATGGGGAATGAAAGGCGCACATGGAAGCTTCTTGTTGGAAAACCAGAGGGAAAACACCCAGTTGGTATACCAAGAATGAGATGGTAGAATAACTGTGATTTGAGGAAAGTAGATTATACAGGGAATTATTGGAAAACAGCTCAGGATAGGGATGTATGGAGAGATTATATTCGCGCGGCCATAAACCTGCGAGTTTGATAGCGCCAGTGAGGTAGTTAGTTAGAGTTAGTTAATGTAGACCTATTTAAAAGACAAAATTTTCAAGTGTCATTTAATAGCGATTGTATGGCAATTCTTAAAATTTACACACAGTATGAATATTTTACAGTGACGTTGAATTGTGACCTATTAAATTACTGGACTGTAATAAAATACATTATGAAACTAGCAAATCAATTTGTCTCATCATCTAATTAAGATGTTCCTATTTTTACACGCTTTATATTAGCATGACCTGTATCTATGTAACTGAATCTTTTAACGCGGTTTTCACCTACTTAAAATCATTGGATCGACTTGAAACTTTGCATACTTGTAAAAGACCCGTGACAATACAATAATTTCATATTTTGTTTCTAAAATCATGACCAGAATCATCAGAAAATCAAAAAAAGTGTTTTTGGATCTATGTAACGAAATTTTTAATACGATTTTCACCCACTTAGAAACATTGGATCGACTTGCAACTTTGCATACTTGTAAAGGACCCGTGACAATACAATAATTTCATATCTATTTTCTAAAATCCTGGCCAGAATCGCCAGAAAATAAAAAAAGAGTCTTTGTATCTATGTAACGGAATCTTTGAACACGATTTTCACCCACTTATAAACATTGGATCGACTTGAAAATTTGTGTACTTGTAAAGGACCCGTGACAATACAATAATGTCATATTTTGTTTCTAAAATCCTGGCCAGAATCATCAGAAAAAAACTGGTATAATAGGTTGCGGATTTGTCGACTTTTGGGTCAATCGTTGTAAGAGCTGAGTTGGTAGAGCGGTGAACTCTAGTGGTATATAATTTCAGTAATCTATATGTCGCTGGTTCAAATCCGGCCGGGAGGTTTTTTGTTTTAGAAGATTATTACTTTTAGCTCATAGTACAATAGTATCGAATTTAAAGATTTTTATCTTATTCTGTAAAATATTAAAACTAAAAAAATAAAAAATAAATAATAGTTTTAAAAAAATAAAACAACACGCTTTATTAGAAAACCGAAGTTAAAAAATTAAAAATAATTTTAATTTCCAGCACGTTTGGGATAAATAATTTTACCATCAAAAGCGTGGGGTGCTTTGTATGATTTTTACATTTTCTTCTTAGAGACTTTACTTTTACCAATATCTGTTTATTATCATATATATTAACTGATAAAGAGCACCCCATGCTTTTGATGGTAAAATTATTTATCCCAAAAGTGCTGGAAATTAAAACTATTTTAAATTTTTTTACTTCGGTTTTCTAATAAAGCGTGTTGTATTAGTTTTTTAAAACTATTATTTATTAAAGTTCTTATAACAACACTTGCGTAAGTGTTTGGTTCTGATATTAATAAAGAAAATGTTTTTATCCTGGGATTTTTTATAATTAATGTCGACTGGAAATGTGCCAGTTGGATACAACAAACTGTATGACAGGGAGTTAACTTTGCCCATTCCCAGTCCGCCGTAAAGATTAGCACTTCGCTAATTAGTCTGCCTCTCTCTCAGGAGACAACATAAATAACATATTAGTCTACTGAGACCCGTGTCTGACCTCTCTGTCATGGTGTTTCCAAGTTGCATTGTTGTTCTTTGTAACATGTAACTTCAGTCGCAAGTGTCAGTGAGTGAACCCCCTACTCCTTAGAAATGTTTCCCGAAAACAGTAATATTTTGTAGTATTTTTAAAAATACTTTGATTTTTCAAATAATTGATCATGTTCGATTTCACTTGAAATTAGTACCAAAGTAGTATTTAGAGTCCATCGCTGTGGTCTCGAGGTAGCGTGCTGCCTTGTCACGCAGCGACCCCGGGTTCATCCCCGGTCGGGGCAGTTTTTCTTGGTGAGATTTTTATCGGGGTAAGACAAATGTCAGGAAAACTTTAAGGCCCAAACTATCCCCGAAATCATATGGCCATCATCATCCTTCACCGGTGTGGAAAGCAACGGGAACTACCACACTTATAATTCCCTATCAAAGCTGCAAGCATAACATGAAAATGCTATGATTGCAGTGAAGGACCTGCCTTCGGGCAGAATTACTATGGACGGATAGTATTTAGAATTCATGAAATGCATTGCCCTTTTTTTAAAAAAAAAGAAAGGAAATGCATATGCAATTGCATTGCGCAAGGGCCTGCTTGGCCGTACGTGCATTATTTTTCCATGAATAAAAAATAAAAATCATAATATAAACAAATACCTACATGGCTACACAGCTGTATCAAAACAATGAATATATATATATATATATATATATATATATATATATATATGTGTGTGTGTGTGTCTACAATACATACACAAAATGTGTGTGTGTGTGTTATAATGCAATGCACTGCACTTTTACGTGCTTCGGGTTCCGCGTTGAGCGGATAGATGGCGTTAATGTGGTCTATTTTCAATTTACACACATTTCGGCAGACCATTTTACGTAGATAATGTATTTTTTTGTATTGTGTATAGAGAGTATATAGAATGAGTGTTTATGTTTTTGTAGTGTAAAATATGTTATGAGGCATGATGACGAAGAGAAGGGAGAAGATGAAACCCGGTACCGGCACGTAACCAACTCCTATCGAAAAGTATTCAAGGGTGGCCTCAGGCTTAACGTCCCTATACGACGGACGAATCGTTATGCCTTCTCAAAATATGTATTAGGGAGAGATTTGCAATTCAATGCAGGACTCTGGTGTACAATCTAGCGATTAAAAATTGTACACCACCACCTCTTCATTCCACGATCAACAATAACTGTTTCATTTTCAGTCAAACAAACCAAAATTGCACCATTGTTTTAATTATTGAACAGCACAAATTGTTTTGAGAAATGCTATTAACAAGCACGTGTATCAATAGCCACTTGTATTCACTGTAAAGGAACACTATACTAAAAGTCTTTCGTTTATGCCTTCCAGAAAAAAAAACAGGTAAGCTGTATGACTTCGCCACCCGGACAAAAATAGAATAGTCGGCAGATGTTGCTTAGGGTTATACGGGCCAATTAAATTAGGGTAACAGAGTGGAACCCTTGATAGAGGTCCACTCCAGGGAGTAGACGCCACTGCCCTTTTGTGAGCTTCAAGTCCCACTCGCCCAGTGGGTAGTACCTGGGTAGGGCTCCGTCCACAGGGTTACGTGGGGAGAAGAGAAGTCCCCAAAGTCGTAGTGAAGGCAACTTCTCTAGGAGACGAACACTCCGAAATTCCAGTTCTCTGCCCTCCAGGAAGAGGGGTTTGGCTAGAGGCTGGTAACCTCTACTAGTAAAAAATAACTTACTCATAAACTTCAGCAGAATAACGGCGGCAGAAATGTAATTTTTGAGATCTGTTAAAGGGTGCACTAAGGAAGACAGAATGAAGAACACAGGAATAAGACAGGAACTTGAAATATTTGCAATAACCGATAAAATAGATACATATAGACAAAAATGGAAGCAACACATAGACAGAATGAATGAAGATAGATATCCAAAACAAATAACAAAATACAAACCTAAAGGCACCCGAGATGTGGGCAGACCTAGAAAGAGATGGGCTGAAGTCGGAACGGGTCAACAGACCTAATCCATGAATGCAGATGATGATGATGAGGTTCTTTCTTATGTATATTCTCGCAATCAGGTAATATATAATTTGTATATATAAGTTATTCAACCAATATTTTTATTATATTAAATATCCCATGATGTATAGGAGGTTAACTTACGGTTGAAGAGCGAGCATATTATTGTTTTCAATGTTTCAATGGTGATATCTCAAGAAAGGCGATTCTTATGAAAAAGTATAAGAACAATTTTTATAGATAATTGCATATTCTACAACTTTTGTCTGGCCTATTTTTATGATAAAACTTGCCGTTTGGCTGAAAAATGTAAAAAACCCATATTTGCAAACTTTGACCTTGAATAATTTTTTGCAGGTGTGGAATCGATGGGGACTTTTCACATTTCATTTATAATGGCGTTCCCAACATTCGTACCAATTTTCAGCTATATGCGAATTTTTGTAAGCTTACCCCTATTTTTTTCAGCTAACTTGACCGGGCTAAATAGTCATATTATGATTCACTACTCTCGAATGAAGTTAATTAGTTTTTATTGATTCTGTATCTGCATATTGTTTGACATTCAACACCTTGATTATATCTCATATAGGGCCTACATAAAGGATATTTGATTGGTATACAATAGATGAATAAAGCCACAATTACTAGAATTGTATCGTATCTTATGGTCTTTACATTGCATTGAAAGGGGTTGATTGACGTAATCCATCCTTGAATGCTCGCAGAATCAATAAAAACATACTTCGACATACCTGGGCTTTGTTGTTACTGGTTCTGGGAATACTCAAAGATGGATTACATCATTTAACCCTTTCCACGCTACATAACTAATGCCCATAAACACGATGCGGTTCTGAGAATTGTAGCTTTACTGTTGACTTCAAGTTATTTGTTATATAAATTCAATGATTGTATTTAAATTATATTATGACGTAATGATTAATGATATGGCTCGTTATAATGAAAATGCAAACCTCAATTTGGCCTTAAACTATCACAGGATAGCCTTACTCAGGTTGGTCCAGATATCTCCAGAACAAAAGTATACAATAATACTGAGCGAACTCATTGATTAATTCGATCCCAGTGGCCGAGTGGTTATGCTCGTTTTTTTGTTTCCTAGGTTCACAGGTTCAAATCCGTCAGGAGTGGATGTATTTTAAGGGCGCACAAATACGGAGAACAACTCCTTCGTAAAGGAAGTAAACCCGCGGTTCCCAAGTAGACCTATACCTTATCAGCTCTTAGAGTGAACCTAACATAAACGAACGCCAATTGTATCCTTCCGCCATTCGCGTCACAATTACTGTCAGATTGACAGGGAGCACGTGTGAAGTGTATAAGACATATGATCGTTGAATGGGGTAGATTACGAGAAAGCTGGTGAGATTTTTCATTTTGTTGCATCAGAATCTACTGAAGCATGACGCAAATGCATCATCCGTATGTTATAAACTATTTTAAGTTGTAATTATTGATCAGGCGTATTTTAGAATAATTTCTATATTTTGAATCTCTTTATTTTTATTCACGAAGAATGACAACTAACATTCAGAAGACATATTTATAATTTAATAGCGGGAACTACTTTTTCGCGTCCTTATTGCTTCTACATCGTATATCGGTGTCCATTACCAATGAAAAGCGAGCAGGTCGCATGGTTTTGTTTTAATGAGGAAATGTGCAATAAGAACAAAAATAATGATAAACAATGTAATTATAGACCAAGTTCAGAATTTTAATTATTTGGATGCCATTTAGGCAATGACAGGAATTTAGATAAACAACACTAAAATACAACGATTCGATATCTATGTGGCACAATTAAACGCGCTTTATTGAATAAAACTAGAAAATAAACTATTTTGTAGTTTTACAAAGTATTGGCAGTTCCATGTCTTATCTATGGGTGTGAAACCTGGACATAAACAAAGGCAGATAGTAAACAAATAGAGGCTGCTGAAATGAAGATGTTGAGAACAATAGCAGGATATCAAAGGACCGATAAAAAGAAAAACGAAGATATAAGAACAGAACGTAATATATTTAATCTTTGTGAATGAATAAAATATTATCAAAATGCTTACTTTCAGCACGTATTACGAATGAATGAACAGCGCATACCAAGAAGAATGTATAATTATAAACCAAAAGAGAGAAGAATGTTGGGAAGACCATTGAAGAGATGGAAGGACCAATTCGACCTATAATGAGATCGGAACAGGCCATTGGGCTTAATCCTTGTTGTTGTTGTTGATGATGGTGATGATGATCACTTTAAGAGTGGATAGCCTTTAACAGATTTACGGCGTGCAAAAGAATTTCAATACTGAAATAAGAGGCTTCTGAAGAAACTTTTGACTGCCTTTTCATATCCAGATATCAATTGCGTAGGTAATGACATTAAGAGGGTCTTGAAATAAATTACTATTTACCCACTTAACTTGGTTAATGTTCATTTGGGATATATATATTGTATTAAGAAATTAATGTATCTAACATGGTAGCAAACATAGGCATTAGGGTGGGCCGAAAAAGTCTTTTTTTTTTATTTCGAAGTTCTAATAGCGCGGAAAAGTTGCGAATTATATAGCTAAAATAAAATAAACAAAATATCAAAATCGGTTGACATCTTTCGGTCGCGCAAAGGCTCTGAAGTTTGGCAAAATATGAAAAAATAAACTTAATTTTTTAAATTATTTATTTATTTTTCTAATATCAAGTAGTTATTGCTGGTCTTTGCTAAGCATGTTTATGTCTGTCGGTGGGATCTGACAATCAATACTCTGGAAGTTAAATTAAAATTCATCGGAGAATATATTGTTTAAACAACTCACCTCATAGGATTCATGCTTCTGGAAGTTATTTATCAAATACCAAAAATGCGTAAAAAATATATCTTGTTCATCAGACTGAGTATTTAACTCATGCCACAAATGCTAGTCAATGACCAATCACGTTTCAATGAATGTTATTTTACAACCAATGGCAGTCGTGTTTCACCTCGCTCTTTATCGATTTATCTTTATCAGCTCCTGCTTTTGTAATAAACAAAGCCCCTCCTTTTTTAATGTTCTGAACAGCTCAAAACATTATTTTTCTCCAACAAATACATTGAATATAGCAAATAATGGAAAGATTCCTTGATTTTACTGAGTTGTTTACTAAAAAAATAAATGAATAACCCGTAATGTTGATTATGATATATAGTTTGATTTCTTTCATTATTTCTCCACTTGGGGACACTCTTACAATATTGCGATCTTATTTGGCAATAAATAATATGATCAAGCAGCAGTGAATGAACATAACCTCATATTTCTGATTTGTTTTCAAACATCGCCATTTACATTAAATATATAAATATTTTAAAATAATAATTGTTAAACAGTGATTTGTGAGTTAACAGCTTAATTTTATTCGTTAAATAGTCCTAACAAATGCCACTCTTGATTTCCAAATTCTCTAGATAAATTGGAAATCACTCGTGGCATTACTTATGACAAATTTTGGAGCTTATGTGAGACCGGAAGATATCAACTGTTCTAAACCAAATTACACAATGTTTTTAGGCTCTATTTGAAGACGTTACAAACTATTTTATAAATTATATATTTCGAAAACATCTAATTAAAAAATTAAAGAAATAATCTCAAAAGTGAATTTTTTTTCATATTTTGTCAAACTTAGAGCCTTTGCGCGACCGGAAGATATGTTCTGCAGGGAGAGTGTTTTGGAATCATTCAATTGAATTACTAGTCTGGGTTGTGGAAAGATTTTGATATTTGTTTTTCTTTTCTTTTTTTCTATATAATTCGCAACTTTTCCGTGCTATTACAACTAAAAAATGCGTTTTTTTGGCCCACCCTAATAGGCATATCTATTTATAAATTATAGATTTGTATGAATAAGGAATTTGTAATAATTCTGATGGGCATTACTGCAGTTCAATTCTCTATAATGTCAAACTTCGTAGAATTGTGGTAACTTCCTCTATGCAGCTTATCTTATGGATGGGATGGTGGTCTTTCTGCCACAACCTGCCGTCCCCAGGCGAGTTTAGTTTCTCAGAGGTCTAGAAACTTTAACAACATCTGTCACATTCTTGTAGTGTTCTCTGTACATGTGACAGAAATGTACTAGTTTGTTTACGAGCGCTGTCTCAAAGGAATTCGAGAAGATGAACTCGGAGAAGCTTCATTTCCAATTATCAAGTCCTAAGTCATACTTCATATTCCTTCAGCCCATTGAGGAACAAGGAAATGTTAGAGAAGTAATATATATATATACAGAATTTTAATGTTTACATATCTTTCTCTGCCTAAAGTTTTATTTTTCTCCTCCACTCGTCTCTCTCCATCCAATCCTCCATGTCCTCCAGTCCTCTTGCTCTCACTCCAGTTCTTATTTCCTGCATCCACGAGTTTTCAGGTCTTCCTCTCCTCCCTCTTCGAAGTGGACACCATTCCAATGTTTTCCTGGGTAATTTTTCTTCTTGCATTCGTCGTACGTGCCCATACCAATTTAATTGCTTATACCGTATATAATCTACTATTGAATAACCAATATTCATTTTGCTCTTATGACAGTATTTCTTATTTTGTCTAATTTTGAACATCTTGCTGCTCTCCCCAAGAAATCCATTTCCATCGACATAAGTTTTTGTTCTAAGTTTTTGTTGAATTTCCAATCTTCAGCTCCATATGTGACAGTACTTCTCACTATTGAATTATATATTTGTAACTTATTTTTCCTGGTTATACGCATGTTCCATAAGACTCCATTCATCATTGCTGTTATTGCTCTACCTTTATTTATTCTGTTTTTAATATGGCCTTCTTGTTTATCCTCATTATCTAATTTTACTCCCAGATACTCATTCTTCACATCCTCTAATATACCCCTTTTCATCTTCTAATATCAAATCTTCGATTTCGGCTCCACATGCCATATAAAATGTTTTTTTCTAAATTTATTTTCAAACCCCAGTTATCGTATTCGTCCAATAATTTTCTGAGCATAAACTCCATGTGTCGGCCGCGGTGGACTAGTGGTTATGCTCCTTGCCTCTGGTCCCGAGGGTCGCGGGTTCAAATCCGGCCGGGTCGATGGATTTTTTAGGACGGAAAAATCCAAGGTACAAGTCCTCCGGGAGGGACTTTAAGCCGTGGGTCCCGAGTCTGAAGATTTTCAGGCTCGTAAAAAATCCTTAAGCCTGAATGAAAAGGCCTCTAAGCCAAATTTACCGAATTTTTCCGTCCTAGTACTACCTTGGTTTCCTAGATGTTAGTATGACGCGGAACGCGTCTATACGAAAACAAGTATAACTAAATTAGCATGGTTCAATTTCTTCTCTGTAGGGGGTGAGCGCCTAAAAAAATCTCTGTAAAGGGAAAACATAGGCTTACAATACAATAAAATAAACTCCGTGTCTTCATATTCTGGAGCAATTATTATCTGATCATCCGCAAATAACATTGTTTTTAATCCATTTATTTATCTACTTATTATTATGTTATGTTTTCTTTGAAAGTATTTTAATGCACATTTGTGCGCAGTTCTACTTATTATTATATTATGTTTTCTTTGAAAGTGTTTTAATGCACATTTGTGCGCAATTTTACTTATTATTATATTATGTTTTCTTTGAAAGTATTTTAATGCACATTTGTGCGCAGTTCTACTTATTATTATATTATGTTTTCTTTGAAAGTGTTTTAATGCACATTTGTGCGCAATTTTACTTATTATTATATTATGTTTTCTTTGAAAGTATTTTAATGCACATTTGTGCGTAATTCTACTTAATATTATATTATGTTTTCTTTTAAAGTATTTTAATGCACATTTGAGCGCAATTCTACTTATTATTATATTATGTTTTCTTTGAAAGTATTTTAATGCACATTTGTGCGCAATTCTACTTATTATTATATTATGTTTTCTTTGAAAGTATTTTAATGCACATTTGTGCGCAATTCTACTTATTATTATATTATGTTTTCTTTGAAAGAATTTTAATGCACATTTGTGCGCAATTCTACTTAATATTATATTATGTTTTCTTTGAAAGTATTTTAATGCACATTTGTGCGCAATTCTACTTATTATTATATTATGTTTTCTTTGAAAGTATTTTAATGCACATTTGTGCGCAATTCTACTTATTATTATATTATGTGACGGATTGTCGGACAAACTGCAGCGTGTCCATAATATGTGTATCAGATTCATATTTAATGTTCGAAAATACGATCACATTTCTCCATTATTCCACGAATTGTCATGGCTACATCTCAAAGAGAGAAGAAAATCGCACTGTCTAAATCTCCTATTTAAGATCCTACATACCTCGATTCCTAATTATTTATCTTCCCGTTTCCAGTATCTATCCTCAAACCATAACTTAAACACAAGATCACAACATAGTCTCTTACTTAATATACCGCAACATAGGACATCACATCACTCCATGTCATATACCATCTCCACTTCTCGCAACTGGAATTCCCTACCACAAGAAATAAGGGGCTGCCGGACATTGGCATCTTTTAAAAGAAATATAAATTGATATTTGCTCTAAACTCAACTTCATTATTATCCAGTGTAAGATATATATATTAATTGGTGTTTCCCGTATAATGTATCATATTTATATTATTATTATTATTATCGTATCATTATTGTTATTACCCTATAAAATGTTGTTTGTACATGACATTTACATTGCTACATTTATTGTATCTTTAACTGTTTATAATTAGTATAGTGTATATCTATATTTGTCGAATATTTATTTGTATTTGTGCTGGTTGAGTGGAAGAGAGGGCCTTATGGCCTTAACTCTGCCAGAATAAATAAAGTATTATTATTATTATTATTATTATTATTATTATTATTATTATTATTATTATTATTATTATTATTATGTTTTCTTTGAAAGTATTTTAATGCACATTTGTGCGCAATTCTACTTATTATTATATTATGTTTTCTTTGAAAGTATTTTAATGCACATTTGTGCGCAATTCTACTTAATATTATATTATGTTTTCTTTGAAAGTATTTTAATGCACATTTGTGCGCAATTCTACTTATTATTATATTATGTTTTCTTTGAAAGTATTTTAATGCACATTTGTGCGCAATTCTACTTATTATTATATTATGTGACGGATTGTCGGACAAACTGCAGCGTGTCCATAATATGTGTATCAGATTCATATTTAATGTTCGAAAATACGATCACATTTCTCCATTATTCCACGAATTGTCATGGCTACATCTAAAAGAGAGAAGAAAATCGCACTGTCTAAATCTCCTATTTAAGATCCTACATACCTCGATTCCTAATTATTTATCATCCCGTTTCCAGTATCTATCCTCAAACCATAACTTAAACACAAGATCACAACATAGTCTCTTACTTAATATACCGCAACATAGGACATCACATCACTCCATGTCATATACCATCTCCACTTCTCGCAACTGGAATTCCCTACCACAAGAAATAAGGGGCTGCCGGACATTGGCATCTTTTAAAAGAAATATAAATTGATATTAGCTCTAAACTCAACTTCATTATTATCCAGTGTAAGATATATATATTAATTGGTGTTTCCCGTATAATGTATCATATTTATATTATTATTATTATTATTATCGTATCATTATTGTTATTACCCTGTAAAATGTTGTTTGTACATGACATTTACATTGCTACATTTATTGTATCTTTAACTGTTTATAATTAGTATAGTGTATATCTATATTTGTCGAATATTTATTTGTATTTGTGCTGGTTGAGTGGAAGAGAGGGCCTTATGGCCTTAACTCTGCCAGAATAAATAAAGTATTATTATTATTATTATTATTATTATTATTATTATTATTATTATTATTATTATTATTATTATTATTATTATTATTATTATTATTATTATTATGTTTTCTTTGAAAGTATTTTAATGCACATTTGTGCGCAATTCTACTTATTATTATATTATGTTTTCTTTGAAAGTATTTTAATGCACATTTGTGCGCAATTCTACTTATTATTATATTATGTTTTCTTTGAAAGTATTTTAATGCACATTTGTGCGCAATTCTACTTATTATAATCCATTTATTTAATGAAGGAAACTGTGTGTTAAAAAATCTACCCATCTCTGATAGATCTTAATGTTTTTACAGTTTTATAAGCAAATTTCTAACTGTCACAAAACTTTTAAATTAAGATGTTACATATAATAGTTGCCACTAAAATCACATATGTAAGGGAAAATGATGTGAGAGACCAGCTTGTAAATAACTTCGTGACAAGTTTAACTGAGTTTTCATGTAGGCAACTTTACTCTTTCGTAATTATAACATTGCATGTGCTTGTCTAGACAGAACATATTTCTTTGATCTTTTAACATTTTTATTAGGCTGTATTATAGAAGAAGCTTGCATTTTAACTTAAAATTAATTGCTTGCTTTATTTTGTTCACTTTTATTGCTAAAAATATGGATACTTACATGAGATGTCTTCATGATTATCATTCCTATGTCATTTTTTATGCCGGGCGGAATACTTCTGTTAGGGAAGGTTCCTTTCTCAGTGATGCCAACAGCTTAAACTGACCATTAATTTTCAGTTTCGACCAAAGTGATGTTTTGGTTCTTATATTTAGAACTTCAAAGCAAAGTAGAGGTGAGAAGATGACGTCCCATATTTCATTCTTGATACACCAATGTGCTAATCGTCTTCGGTGTTAGAACGTCTCTTTTCAAAGTCTTTAGGTATTTATATTCATTGAACCATCTATCGTTCTGACATCTCTGTATTTATTTTCAGAAAAATGCAATTAATTAGGGGATGGGCTCGTCTTGAATAATTGTGACATTTAACATAAAACTATAAACGTTTTTATACCGCGTTAATGAGAGAAAAAATTGTACGATTATGTATGTAAGGTTAACAATGTATTAACTATACATATATATGTAGAATTATGCCAGTATATCATTAAATGTACAGTGTGTTGACTTCTTTTTATTTTATCATTATTATCACCATTAATACTCACTGAAATCTACAGTAAATATCAAACGTAAATAATCAGCTGAAATATGAACTGTGTTCCGTAGTCAAACGTAAATTGGAATTTTGGCTTTGAAGCGTAATAAATGTAAGAAGAAACAAAGTCTACGCTAGAGTATTATTAATGTATTGTTATCATTATCATTATCATATATTATTATTATTATTATTATTATTATTATTATTATTATTATTATTATTATTATTATTATTAACATATCAGAAATGGGGTTTTAAAATCAACAAAAAAAACAGAGTATTTAACAAATGGCCCAGATAAAGAAGAGCGATAGTTTCTGTTATTTGGGACCAATTACAGAGAAAGATTGAACATCAAATAAAGAAATAGGAAAAAAAGGATTAGTAATGGAAGAAAAACCATAAGAATGTTAAACTCTATACTATGGAGTAAAAACATCATTAACACAACAAAACAACTAATTTATAAATCCATACTAGAAAGTATGTTATGGATCGGAAGTTTGGACAATGGCACATGTCAAAAAAAATAACTTTAGTTGAAATGGATTTTTGGAGAAGGGCTGCCAGAAAATCTCGACTGGTAAAAAATAGAAATGCAGAAGTTAGAAAATGGATGAATACAGAAAGACATGTAATGGATGAGATTGAACATAGGAAGCTAAAATGGTATGGACACGTAAGAAGATTGAAAGAAGGAACGGAAAAAGAAGACCAAGAACTACCTGGAAGAACAACATTCAAAATTCAATGAGGAAATTTGGTGTAACAGATGAAGACACAGAGGACAGAGAACGATGGAGAACTTTAATTAAGGGAAATTTGTGAATGTTTGTTGCAAAATGATGAGGCACGCCGTAGCGTAGTGGTTAAGGCACTGAGCTACAAGCCGGAGGATCGAGGGTTCAAGTCCCGTTGGGGTCAGGATTTTTAAACTGACCCAAACCCTCTGGCGGCACTATGGCCCTGGGGTCGACTCAGCCTCTAACGGAAATGAGTACCAGACGCTTGTTCTGGGGGTAAAGGCGGCCGTCACACAGGGCGGACAACCCGGCTGACATAAAGTGCCGATTGTCTAGAAAAAGTGGGAGCCCTAACCTCCTACTACCCCAAAGGGCCTCCGGGTCTGTTGTGGGATCACTTAACTTGTTGCAAAATGATAGTCTCTAAGTCCGTAGTCTTTATATATATATATATTTTAATTCCTGTTAATGACTAAGATTAGTTGAAGAAAACCCTCAATGATGAAAATTTTCAGATAATAAAACCAATTATTATTATAATTACCATATTCATCATAATTATCATTATCTTAGGAAAATTTTTGAACCAAAGAGAGATGAACAGACAGTTGAATCGAGAAGACTTCATAACAGTGAACTACATGGTCTTTATAGGAAGCCAGATATAACAAGAATAGTTAACTATCGTAGACTGCGATGGGCAGGACATGTGACACGAATGGGCAATAAAAGGCGTGCATGAAAGCTTCTTGTAGGAAAACCAGTGGAAAAATGCCCGGTTGGTAGACCAAGAGTGAAGTGGGAGAATAACATTGACAATGATTTGAGGGAAGTGGATTATAAAGGGAATTATTGGAAAACATTAGCTCAGGGTAGGATGTATGGAGAGCTTATGTCCGCGCGGCCATAAACCTACGGGACCGATAGTGCTAGTTAGTTAGTTATTCATTTTATAATTATTGTCATAGTATAGGCCTATATTAATATTATTCCTTCACGTAGATAGTATTTTATTTAAGGACTCTCTTCAAGGTCTGAAGTTACGTACAAATGAAATCGGAGGATGAAAGAATCGGCAATTGTTTGCTCGTGGGCTTTTCTTTCAGGATTTAATTTCCTCTCATATGACACGAGACACCGTCGTTTTTACTTAAGTTTCTTCCGAAAAATAATCATGATCAAATTTTCACGCCCTGGGGAGGGGAAAGGGACAAATCAATTCCGGCAGGTTTAAATCCGTATCCAGATGCAAACGTTATCCACCAGGATTCAATAAATTATTTTTAATCTAGGGATTTTATATTTATATGTATGGCAAGTTTTATTAAAACTTTTTCTAATGGTGTTTAATACTACCTAGTACAAGATACAGTAGTGCCTGTAATATCCAGGAAATCAATTCTGCTCATTCCAATATGGAAAATCTGGTTCTCATGGTAATAACGATGTTCTATTTTATTTTTTTATATGTTCATAATTTTTTCCTGAAAAAAAAGGGAAATAAATTGAACATAAGACACAGATTAAGGAACAAATTAAAAACCTAACTCACTGGCACTACCGACCCCATAGCTTCATGGCCGTGCGGACATAAGCTCTCCATACATCCATATCCTCAGCTAATGTTTTCCTATCGTCCCATGTATAATCTACTTCTCTCAAATCATAGTTAATGTTATTATCCCACCTCATTTTTGGTTTACCAACTGGGTGTTTTCCCTTCCTATAAGAAGCTTCCATGCACCACTTTAATTACCCATTCGTGCAACATGTTCTGCCCATCGCAGTCTACGAGACTTAACTGTTCTTATTATACCTGGCTTCCCATAAAGACCATGTAGTTACTGTTAAGTAGTCTTCTCCATTCACATTTCTGCTCATCTCTCTTTGGTAAAAAAATGTTCCTAAAAACTTTTTATTCTCAAATACTCGTAATCTCCTTTCCTCCCTTAAAGTAAGAGTCCATGTTTCGCATCCATATAATATAACTGGTAGAATAATAGTTTTATATATTTTCAGTTTAACGTTTTCTTGATAGGAGTTGGGAAGTCGAGAGTTTCTGTAATGCATAATAGCACGCTTTTCCAGAATTGAGCCTATGTTTAATTTCCTCGTGCATCTAATTTCTGTTTGTGATTATTGTTCCTAGGTATTTGAATTCAGCCACTTCCTCAAAATTTCCCTCATTTGTCATTAGCTGTCCATTTTCATTATATAATGTATTATCAAATGTAATTAATTCAAATTTTGTTTATACACCATTTTAACCGCTTAGAAAATTTTAGAATAAATTTTAAACGTATTATGTTTGAAATTCCTTCATATAGCCTCTATCTCTATACTTTCTGTCTTCGCTCTCTCCATCAACGAAATATATTAGGTGAATGATGTAGTAGGGTTACACAAAGATGTATTATATTCAATGAAGCTTGTTTGAGTATACACAAAATAGAAGTAATAAATCATTCTAAGACAGAAGACATAAGTTGAGGAATCTCGTGTTGCTTTGTGAGGAGAGAGAGAGAGAGAGAGTCAGACAACCCCTCTTTCACGGCATTTCACGCATCGCAGAATGCAAGAGAAAAACACTTTCCAAGCGAAAGCGCGAGAATGAGATTTCTTATGTTTAGTCTTCTCTTGTCTGGACCTTGGCGTTGCAATCACCCCCACCGCATAGGCAACCCACAGCACCACATCCAGAGAGCAGAGTAAATGCAGCCCGGAAGAGGAGAAAGCGACTCATCTAATTATACCGGGAATGTGCGGTATTCCTCATGATGGCGAACTCTCACTCTAGCACAGCATTTCTGGGGCACAAAGGACTCTAAGTCATGGGAATGAGAAATGGCCTTTTCTTGTCCGAACTCAAGCATTCTTCAAACAAAATGCAGTAGCGTCGTGTAAATTTACAGGACCTTGATCGAAATCATGCGAAGTTTCACGCTACTAGCTGTTTTCGATCAAATTAATTTATTAAATTAAAGAAAAACATTTAATTAAAAATAATATGTAGATTAATTGAAAGTATTGCGTAAATTAAATAACATATACACCCGCATATATATGACATGATAAGAAAAATAAATGCATGGACGAGATTTGAACCCGGACATCTGGATGATACCCCAGTGCGCTACCGATTACGCTATCAAGCAAATTTGGTACAAACATTTACTCTTCTTATATGTATATATATATATATTATATATATATATATATATATATACACATTACGCCTGTTCTCTGTTATTACGAGATGTAGCGGGAACTCGGTCTTCACTGCCACCTAGTAACTACTAAAACAAGTAAGCAAATTAAAGAGATCATGTTTGAAGTCTGGCAAATTCCTACCAGGGATATGAAAAGAATTTTAAAATACAGAAATGGATGTTTTAAGATCAACTGGAAAATCTAGAATGGATACAATACGAAATAAAGAAATAAGGGAAGAGGAGCGGACATCATAGACATAGAAAAGAAAATATTACAGTGGTATGGCCATGTCAAAAGAATGTCAGAGCAAAGATTGCCTAAAATGATTATAAAATGGATCCCAATAGAAATGAGGAAGAAAGGAAGACCGAAGAAAACTTGGATAGAAGGGGTAGAAGCAGCTATGAATATTAGAGGATTGGAGGAAAATCAATGGATGGACAGAGAGGAATGGCGTTTGGTTTCTGGAAAACGGCGGCAGCAGCCATGATACCGGATGATGATGATGATGATGATGATGTTTACTTTATAGCAGTGACGCTTTATCGATGTTATAATTAAATTTTTGTCATTGAGCAATACAAGCTTAATATGGCATGATAAGAAAAATAAATGTTGGACGTCCAAGCATTTTTTAATGTCATATTAAGCTTGTATTGCTCAATGACAAAAAATTAATTATAATTTATATATATATATATATATAAATAATAATAATAATAATAATGCTTTATTTTAACTGGCAGAGTTAAGGCCATAAGGCCTTCTCTTCCACTCAACCAGTGAATAGTAGAATTATACAAAAATTATTTATTTTTTAGATTTATTTTAGATTTATTTATTTAGCCTGGTGGAGTTAAGGCCATGTGGCCTTCTCTTCCACTCACCAGAACAAGCATATGTTACATATGAATACAAAAAAATACAATAATAGTCATATAAAACAGGACAAACATATGTTACACATGAATACAAAAAAATTACAATAGTAGTCATATTAGACAGGACAAACATGTTACATATGAATACAAAAAAAAAGTTACAATAATAGTTATTGAACAATTCATTATCTGTCATATTGAATAATAATGAAATTAATGTCTAATAATAGAATGAAACTAAATACAATTAAAATTAAATTAATGATACAATGAATAAAAAAGGAATAACAGCTCGAATCTACTATGCATAAAAGAAGAGAAAAAAACACTACAATGAATTAATCTACGCTTTTTATACAAGGCATTAGGTAAATATATTAACAAATCCTAAGTCTATTTTTATTAAATAATGCAAAACGCATTATTAATTCTTAAAAAGTAGTATTAGTGAGTTGTTTCTGTTAGTGATTTTATTTTCAATTTATTTCTGAAAGATGGTAAAGTTTGGCAGTCTCTGACATAGGGTGGAAGTGAATTCCATGTTCTAGCAAGAGAAACTGTAAAAGATTTCGAATAATAGGTAGTATGATGAGGAGGGATATAAAGGACACTGTGCTCAAGGGATCGGGTATCTAAGTTATGTGTATCAGAGAGTTTAGTGAAGCGGTGTGATAAATAATAAGGTAAAGATGTATGTAATATGTTATAGAGTAGGCATAGGGAATGGATGGTTCTACGATCTTGAAGACGAAGCCATGACAATTGTTCCAGGGATGGTGTAACGTGATCAAATCTACGTATACCACAAATAAAACGTATGCAACAATTGTGAACACGTTGAAGTCTTTGAGTAAGAACAGTATTTAGGTCAGTAAAAAGAGTATCACAATAATCAAAATGGGGCATTGCGAGTGTTTCTACTAGCATTTTTCTTAGAGAAAACGGTAAACAATTTCTTATACGATTTAATGAGTGTATTATTGAGAAGATAGTTTTGCAAATGTTATTTATTTGTTTATTCCAAATTAAATGTTTATCCATAAACACTCCTAGATTTTTTACTGTCTCACTATAAGGGATCTGAACCCCATTAAGTGACACATGTAATACTGCATTTGTGTTAATTGAGGATAATAGTCTCTGATGGCCCATAATGATTGCTTGTGTCTTTCTAGGATTTAATTCAAGTCCATATTTCTCTGTCCACGCCGTTAGCGAGTCAAGGTCCTTATTACAATTTTAAGACATTATTAAAATACAGACTAAACAAAATATAATGATGATGTAATCTAATACCAGCTAATACTAACAAAAACATAGAATATAATAAAATTAAAATGATATAACAGAAAGTAAGTAGCTTCCTAGATGACTATTAATGGAATGCTGTATATAGTTGTTACGCAGTTAATATTTTCATTGTGTCGAACTTAAGATATCAGTTAATTTGTATTTAAATAATGATAGCGATTGACAGTCCCTGACATGACTGGGAAAAGGCATGGGGGATCCGACATATTGATCTTATGTCACCCTTGACTGGAAAATATGTTCAACTGTGATTGACACATTTGAATGTGACAACAACAGACGGGTAATAGACCAAGGCCCTTCTTCGTCCGTCGCAACACTGATTTTTATTAATATTAATTTATTTATCATATTTCACAATGTTTCACAACATCTTCCTGCGCCAAATTAATCTACTGTCATTCTCCTTCACATCTCTCTGTCATTCCAATCTCTATCGTCTAATCATTTTTCCTTCATGCTGCACAAAACACCATTAATCGACGGTATTTTTGGACATCCTATTCTTATATATGTATATATATATATATATATATATATATATATATATATATATAGCACTGCGCTACAAGCCGGAAGGTCGAGGGTACGAGTCCCGGTGGGATCAGGATTTTTAAACTGACCCAAACTTTCTGGCGGCACTATGGCCCTGGGGTCGACTCAGCCTCTAACTGAAATGAGTACCAGACGCTTGTTCTGGGGTAAAGGCGGCCGTCACGCAGGGCTGACAACCCGGCTGACATCAAGTGCCGATTGTCAAGAAAAAGTGGGAGCCTTAACCTCCTACTACCCCAAGGGCCTCCTGAGGCCTGTAGTGGGATCACTTTACCTATATATATATATATATATATATATATATATGCTCCTATGTAACACATAATTTGCTCATATATGTGGAATAACTTGTAGTGCAACGGCAATATTTCGACCGTAAAAATTGGCAAACGTTTGCCAATCACTGTTTTGAATCGCTCTGTATAGTTTGTTTTAATTGTGTACGAAGCAAATATGATTTACTTTACATTTATCACGATTATCATTATGCTTATCATAAACTTCTTGTGTTAGGCCTCTTGATCCGTTCTACATCCAACCTTTTTTGTTGCCGCTATTTCTTGCATTATCATTTGAGTGGAAGAGAGGGCCTTATGGCCTTAACTCTGCCAGAATAAATAAAGTATTATTATTATTATTATTATTATTATTATTATTATTATTATTATTATTATTATTATTATTATTATAGATTCGTAAGCCTAACAATAATATATTTTCATTTAAAAACATAAGCTCTTCATTTAATGTTATGTATTTTCTATAAACGCAAAGTGTTTTGAATTTAATCGTAAAACAGGAAATTGTGCTATAAAGAGGAGATTTACATTTTATTGTGTAACTCATATATAAGTATCGAGGTTAAAATAGTAAGTAAGTCATTTCAAATAACGTTCTAACAATTTGAAACTCATGACTAGACTCCGGATTTGCATGCGAAATGCGTTTATTTATTGTTTTAGGAACATCACACAATACAGTGTTTCTCCTTGAACCCAAAGTGATTTGTCGCCAGAGGTTCCTGTCTAAAGCATCTTCTTCCCTCAAATCTCTAGTTTCCATACATCTCTTCACTCCATCCATCCATCCATTCATCGTTCTCTTCCACTTCTTCCATTAGCTTTCCAATTAAGGATCTTCTTTGGCATTCTTTCTTCTTCCATTCTTATGAGGTGTCCATACCATTTCAAACGTTTTTCTTCTATTTTCCTAATACGTTTTTTCAACCTGCATAATTTTCCTTATTGTGCTGTTTACGACCTTATCCCTTCTTGAAATTCAAAAATCCATTTCTACTGCTAACAGCTTATTGGCTTATTTTCTACTTATTATCCAATGTTTTTTAATTCTTTTATGCATTGAAAAGTATGCGGAAATGATTTACGTGTTAAGTGGCCCTTTTACAGACAATTTTAGCGGTATTTGATAATGCATAAAAATGCATATTCTGGGGTAAAATTATTATTTTAGATTTTTAATGCATAAATGCATATGTTACTCCTAAATGTGGTATTAAATTATAATTTTATCTGCAGCTAATTACTAGTAATTAATTCATTATTAATTCATATTTTTTAATTAATAAAGTCTCTGTAATCAGTTAGATATAAGCGTAACATATATACTTACATCTGAGTAACAGGAGAATACCCGTGGACCTTGGGAAATATTACGGTATTGTTAAAATAACATTTGATAAGATTAGTGAAGTATTAAATAAAAATAAGAACAAGAATGAGGTGGGAGAACAACAAAAACTATAATTTTTAGGGAAGTAGATTATACAGGGAATGATTGGAAAACATTAGCTCAGGATACGGATGTATGGAGAGCTTATGTCCGCGCGGCCATTAACCTACGGGTTCGATAGTGCCAGTGAGTTAGTTAGTTAGTTGAAATTTTCAGATATGTTCTATTTATTTAATTTGTAGTATGTTTAGAAGCGTGGTTTGCTGAAGATCATAGGTGGATATCATACATCAGAAAAGAGACATTGTGTTTGGGTGAAGTGTACATAAAATAGCGGGGAAATATCATTACAGTAATGGCTGAGGGTGGCAATAATTAGTGTGTGTTGTGTGGTATGCTGTTTTTCAGCATTAATAATTGTCATGTCTCTACGTGCAGAATGTTTGGGGTAGCGGGCACAAGCATGGTCATCCCATCAGTACGTGACATCGCTTGATATAGCTACCTATCGCTACCAACCTTTTCATTCCAAACAATTTAAATTCCCTCCTATTCAGACCTGCGTGACGAAAAGCGACGCAGCATTAAATATCCCGTCCAGTATATTACGATTCCTGTGGTGCATGAAATTATTCTTTACACACACCATTTAAAACGGTTCTCACTCCGCGTTTCTCACTCTTCCTTTCCTTTTATTTTACTACTAAAAACGTAACCCCCTTCCAAAGTACACTGTCGTAAAACATTGCTTTTCCTCCGTCCGACTCGACATGGCGAAAAGGCATGCATGTTTGTAATATGAATTCACACGACTGCGATAAGTTTTTGGTAGCCTGTGCTTTAGTGGAATTACAGCCCATTCTCCGCTCCACTCCTGGAACACTTTAAACTACCGGCGAGGTCCAAAAACCTCCCTCATTGCAGTGGAATCACAACAGCAGAAAAGCAGGGATGTTCAAGCAATTGTTTTCTACCCCTTCCATCTGCTTGGTGTTAATTACATTTATATAGCATGTTCTGTTCTCCCCATCCTCTTACCTACCTCTGGGACGACCCCAAACTCAGTGACTATAAAATGTTGTGGTTTTGGAGAAAAGTAAAAACAATTATAATTTTTTATTACCGTATTTTACGGACTGTAAGACGCTACGGACTATAAGACCTACCTTAATTTTAAGCAATTTTTAAAAAATAACATTTTTTACCATTTTTATTATTAGATTGCAAAGCCAGACTAAAAAAATCTTAGTTTATAAAAACCGTTCTGATCTTAAAAATCCCTGAAAATCGTAATATAAACCTTCTTCTCCATCTTCTTCTTTTTCTCCTTCTTTTTATGTCTCTTCGTCGTCATCGTTTGCCCTCTTCATATACAAGAGGATCTTCATTGCCATCGCGAGCAATAGCCTACTTACACCTCACTTCTTTAAAAATTTAACAATAATGTCTTCTCTCACTCTAGATCATGACTTTTTTTTATCCACTGACACACTTGTTTGATTGTATGTCTTTTAAAGCTCCCTTCGGCGTGAAATCATGTTAGTTTCATCCATCATCCATTTGTTTAAGTTCACTGGCATCGTAGACTGCATTGACGCATCATAGGCTAGGGTTTGTGATGACGGGACAGTGTTAGCAAACTTCTGAATCTCGGCAAATCATGTTCGTCGCACCGGTGCACTGCTGCTGCCAGTTGAATCCAATGTTGCCAGATAGAGAAAGGTTTCCCGCAGCATCGAATATATGACCATTTTTAAGACTGGCGGGAATTTTAAATCAAACATTAACTAACTAACCCGTCGGTTCATGGCCGTGCGGACATAAGCTCTCCATACATCCCTATCCTGATCTAATGTTTTCCAATCATCCCCTGTATAATTTACTTCCCTCAAATCATAGTTAATGTTATCCTCCCACATCATTCTTGGTCTACCAACCGGGCGTTTTCCCTCTGATTTTCCTATAAAAAGCTTCCATGCATGTCTTTCATTCCCCATTCGTGCCACATGTCCAGCCCATCGCAGTCTACGAGATTTAACTGTTCTTATTATATCTGGCTTCCTATAAAGACCATGTAGTTCACTGTTATGTAGCCTTCTCCATTCAACTGTCTGTTAATCTCTCTTTGGTCAAAACATTTTCCTAAGACCTTTATTCTGAAATACTCGTAATCTTCTTTCCTCCCTTAAAGTAAAAGTCCATGTTTCGCATCCATATAATATAACTGGTAGAATAATAGTTTTATATATTTTCAGTTTAACGTTTTTTGAAAGGAGTTGGGACGCCAAGAGTCTCTGTAATGCATTATAGCACGCATTTCCAGAATTGAGCCTATGTTTAATTTCTTTGTGCATTACATTCCTATTTGTGATTATTGTTCCCAGGTATTCGAATTCAGCCACCTCCTCAAAATTTCCCTCATTTGTCATTAGCTGTCCATTTCCATTAGGCCTATATAATGTATTTGTATGTGTGCCCATATATTTAGTTTTATTGATATTTACTTCCAGTCCCAACTTCTCAGTGTTACTCAACAGTGTGTGGGTGTTGGCCTTTACTATCTCCCTGCTATCGCCCAATAGTACTACATCATCAGCATAAACTAACAGCTTATTAATACCATTGAGTTGTAGGCCTTCTTCATCCTCTAATGATTTGATGGCATGCTCTGGTACAAAATTAAATAGTAGCGGAGATATTGAAAAAAATGCGTCTTATAGTCCGTAAAATACCGTATATATTCTGATATGTGTAAATCGTGGAATTGCACGTTTTAAGTTCCCGTGACATTTGGGCAGCCAGCAGAGTGTTGGGTTTCTTTTACAGCTCTCCTTTCCCAGGCTGTTCAATTAACTTTTATGAGCTGCAACGCAAATATGGAATGGCTTCGTTTTACACATACAAAAACTGCAAGAGGAATGTATTTAATTTACTGAGCTATTTGAAACAGCAAACAAATATCCGAACGTTTTATTACTGGCTAGAGGACAGCACTTGAGACGCAGTGTTGTCAAATTTAATTATTTACATAATTTTATTATTATTGCATTCCATTAACGCATTTTAAACTCTTACCTTATAGGTACTTTTACGTCCCGCACGCCATCTGGGCATTTCACTGATACAACCTGTCGGGAGAGGGATTTTAACTATGGATCATACACATACTGAAGAAGTAATAGCTTTGTCCCACGTTGTGGTGACATTTTGACGCAGTAATCCTCTTCATGCCCGATGTTGTAGTAACATTTTGAAGAAGGATTGGTGTCCCAAAAAGAATTACTGGTTCAGGTTGGGTTTAATTTTTGGTAGAGCCGGATTCTCTTCTCAATGTCGGAAGTTGGTACACTGGATAGAAAAACACTTCAAAATCATAAAAAAATGTTTCTTGTAGAAATAATTACAAATTTATTCACTTTGTAGGTTCCCAGAGATTAAGTAGATGTAAATGGTATTATTCTTCACTATCAATTAAAATAAATTATTTTCTTTTCTGGAATCGATTATTCTTGTATTAAATATTACATTTTATCTTGAGAACTCTTCTTGCTTCTATCTTTGTGGAAAGTTGTATGCAGAATGACTAGTGTAATTCTTTTATAATTTTAAATAATTTATTACATCACATGATTGGATATTTAAATTCTATTGGTTAATAGTTCTTTAAATGTAAGGTTTAAATTTGATTTGTTAAATAAGAAAGTTAATTGTTTTAACATCCAATCAGAGTTTAGTTTACTTTCATTTAAGAATATGAAGTTAGGCAGGTGTTCTTATTACATTTGTAACAGAAAGCTTTATAATTTTGACAACACTGACTTAAAACAATTTTTAAAAACATTATTTACAAAAACTGTTATGTAATACAAATTCTTTAATTGTTACGACATTTTTATTCAACAATAACCAACAATGAATGATTTAGATGTTTTTATGGCGCAGAGCTACGGGATTTGCTCTGGTTCGAGTCTCCATGGGGGAAGAAATTTTCTCATTGTATTTCGGCCAGTATGGGACCGGTGCCCACCCAGCATCGTGAGGCAATTGGGTAGCTACAATAAGTAGCGGCTCCAGGTTGAGGAACCAGCTATAACGGCTGGGGGACTCGACATGCTAACCACATGTCACCCCTACACTGGCTGTTGATCATCTACCTCTGTGATTGACACATGTGGATGTGAAGGGCCAGCAGCCGGCTGGTAAAAGGGCAACCGCTGAAAAGTGGAAAGACCCTCAATCGGGAGGAACATGTTTGGTACCTTTAGGTAGACATACAGACAAGTGAATGGAGAAGACTTCATAACAATGAGCTACAATATTTTTATGGAAAAAAGTAGATGTAATAAGAACAATTAAGCCCCTAGACTAGGGTGTCCATAATAAATTCAATGTAAAAGGGGACATCTACAAAAATTAAAGGAAAAACCTGGAACATTTAAAAAAAAGTGGGACATTAACAAAATCTATCTATGTTCGGGTTTTTCCAACTGCTCCCGTCTTCCCGTGCCAAACCTCCAAAGCCTACGATCTTGGGCAGACATTAACAAAATAATAAAAAAACAGTTATTTTCTTTTTACCAGGACAGTGTTGCCAATGCAAATTTATAAGAATCAACCATTCACAAATCAAAAACCACTAAAGTCATTGTTTATTGCGTTTAAAATAAATAGGCTAATTAATATTTATTTATCGCTACAAGTGGTATAAAAATCCACTAACTGAATCTCTTTCATCTAAGTTAAAATTGTATATCTCCACCGCCAAAGTATGAGAATCAGCAGGAAACCTCCGACGTTGGCTGCACTGACCATGGATTGACAATTTGAAAAATGTACTAGTTACCAATATATGAGAGTAAAAAACAAATATTGTAGACCAAACAGTGCATCGTGGTTATACAACTGGCGCTTTCTAACGTTCATATTTATAATTACATACTAAGAACAAAACAAAAGTCGCCATTCATAAATCCATTGACTAAGCATCATCCCAAAAGCGGGGTATTTGAGCGCCCCCAAGAAAACTTTGGGGACAGCGGGACATTTTCCAAAAAAAAAACTGTCCTGGGAAAACGGGACGAATGGACACTTTACCCTAGACTGAAATGGGCAGAACTTGTGGCACAAATGGAAAATGAAAGAAGGTTATGGAAACTTATATAGGAAAACCAAAAGGAAAACGTCCTATAGGTAGGCTTAGAAATGGTGTTGGAGAATAACATTAAACATAATTTGAGAGAGGTAAATTGTACAGAGGATGATTTGAAACATAGTTCAGGATATTATTTTATTAACTTTTATTAACCCTTCAAAAATAATTAAAAACGCTAATTGGATATTTGCTTATGTCTGCGCTATTTTGAATCTCCTGTTCGATACTGCCAGTGCTTTTTTTACACGCTTTATATTAGCTTGACCTGTATCTATGCAACGGAATCTTTGAACACGATTTTCACCCACTTAAAAACATTGGATCGACTTGAAACTTTATATACTTGTAAAGGACCATTGGCAATACAATAATTCCATATTGGTTTCTAAAATCCTGGCCAGAATCATCAGAAAATCAAGAAAATAAAAACCGGTATAATAGGTTGCGGACTTATCGACTTTTTAGTCAATCGTTGTAAGAGCTCAGTTGGTAGAGAGGTGGACTGTAATGGTATATAATTTCAGTGATCCATAGGTCGCTGGTTAAAATCCGGCCCGGAGGATTTTTTTAGAAGAGTATTATGCAATTAAATTTTCATGGGATTCCGGTTTATGACAATCAATTAAACTAAAAATAAAAATAAAATAATAGTTTAAAAAAACTAAAACACACGCTTTATTAGAAAACCAAACCAAAAAGTGAAAAATAATTTTAATTTCCAACACGCTTGGGATAAAATTAAAGTGGTCAAAAAAAAATCATCTCCAACACATCTAGAATAAAACTATAGTTATCTACAAAAATAAATTACCATCAAAAGCGTGGGGTGCTTTTCATGGTTTTTACGTTTTCTTCTTAGAGACTTTACTTTTACCAATATATCTGTTTATTATCAAATATATTAATTTTAGCAATTCTAGCTTTCATGAAACCGGAACGAGCCAGCAGGCTTAATCCCTTAATGATGATGATTAATTGATATAGAGCACTCCACGCTTTTGATGGTAAAATTATTATTATTTTTGTAGATAACTCTAGTTTTATTCTAGATGTGTTGGATATGATTTTTTTGTTGACCACTTTAATTTTATGCCAAGCGTGTTGGAAATTAAAATTATTTTTAATTGTTTAGTTCGTTTTTCAAATAGAGCGTGTTATTTTAGTTTTTTAAACTATTATTTACTCTCTCCATTTGCACATATCACTGGCTTCGTGTTTTGCAGAGGTGGAACAGATAATTATTTTCTATTTTCTTAGGGTGAATATAAGGTTTTATTTGTAAATACTTTAAAAATGAATTGATGAGGTATCCCTTGTGGGGAGCATCCAAATTGTTCCTGGAAACCAATCTGCCTCTTTAAATGTATATCGTGAAGTTTCCCGACGATAGAGTCGGTCGGAGAACTCTAGTTGTTTCCCGTTTCCTAAGGTAAGAACTCATTAAGCTTTACTAACGGGGTATTTTACCCCTTTTACATTAGCCATAAAATATATACTTTTATTTGAAGTAAAATAAGAGTAAGCAATTTGAAATGAAGATATAAATGCGTTAAACCCATTGTTTCAATTATCGTCACTATTGTTTTAAATTATTTATTTTAAAAATTTGATTAAACTAGTAAAATTTCCCATAGGCTAATCTATAAAATGCAACATAAAGGCTATCCGCTCTTAAAGTGATCCTCATAAAAAAAACATGTGACCTGCTCGCTTTTCATTGGTTATGGACGCCGACATACGAATTAGAAGCAGTAATTACGCGGAAAAGTAGTTCCCTTAATTGAATTAAAAATATGTTCTCTGAATATCCTTAATACATTGAGAAACAAAAAAGAAACTTTTTTTTTGTCTCAGAAAGAAAAATATGCGATTGTGATAATATTTTTTCTCCTGAATTCAAATATGAGATCGGGTTTTCTACATCACGCAAGGTTTCCGAGAGACAGGCATTTATAATTTCAAACACTTTTATATTTTCTACATTCGTAACTACATAATATTCGAACATTCGGATTCATCTACAGTAGACGATTTTCTGCTATATTTCACCTGATGATGATCCAACAATAATCGGCCAGCATATTAGGATTCCATTTGCCTTGATATCTCTTTTCCATAGCTGAAATCTCCTGATGAAAGTGTTCCTCGTGCTCATCGCTCACTGCGCCAATGGACGAAGAAACGTTTATTAAAAAATAATTATTTAAATCCATTAATTGAAATTGAAATAAAACAAACTGTGGGTGATGGAGAAATTCCGAATACATATTTTGAAAACACGATAAAAACTGCATTACGTGCAACTATTGGTACTCAAGAGACAAAAATCATGTTGACCAGTGTTATTAATCGTGAATGAAAATAATAATAGGCCTATTCAAAACATAGAGAATATTCTAAAATATACCTAATCAACAATTACAACTTAAAATAGTTTATAACATGTGGATGATGAATTTGAGTCATGCTTCAGTCGATTCTGATACAAAACAAAATGGCTAAATGTTTCGAGTTTTCTGTTGGTTTGTTGCCATTGAAATTTTTAAAATACAAATCTGGCAAACCTTTGACTAGTGTTAAAAAAAAGTTATTTTAAAAGTATTTAACAAGTTCAGTGAAAAATTTCACCAGTTTTCTTATAATCTACCCCATTCAACGATCACACGTCTTATATACTTCACACGTGCGTCCCTATCATTGTGACAGTAATTGTGGCGCCAGTAGCGGAAGGATACAATTGGCATTTGTTTATGTTAGGATCACTCTAAAAGTAGAGAAGGTATAGTAAGTATGTAGCTTGGTATAACTTGTTAGTTAATAAATTATTAAATAAATAACAACTTAGCTAGTAAATTGGCAGATAACGTTGATCAGCTTTTCATTGTCTGAGAAATTTACTATAATTTAGGAAGAACGGAATAGAGCGAGCATTATCTAAATTGTTATTTTTATGTGAAATTACCTGTGAGGCAATTAAGTTAAGTACTGAAGAAAGAATTTTGGGGCTGGTTTTTGTAGTACCTTAATCTCCATAATTAAATGAAAAAATACGACTTGAACATGTAATTGCTATAAAGTGTTGTTTTATCGGCGTATTCAATTTTGTTATCTAAAAGTTTCCACTCAAGGAAAATACTTTGTATTTTAAAGTAATTTATTATCATTTTATTACCGTGATCTGTTAACAAGTTTACACGTGATTGTAAACAACGCTAAAAACTTGTTAACTCCACTAAAAATGTTTCTAACCTTTTAAAATGAAATTGGTGTAAGCATGATATGAAAAGAAAATAAAAACATACTCTTGTTGATTGCTTTAGTTTTATATAAATTTTCTTTTTTATGTTGTGTAGGCCATCTTTATATCTGTGTGAAGAGAAGTCTGTTTTGTTGGACGTAAGACGATGTTAAAAAATACACAGTATTGGGGCCTAGATTAAGAATTTTCTACTTTGTATGACATTAAAGTGGCTATTAATATATATAGCTTTTTGCACTTATGAGCATGTTTTAAGTTATGATTAAATACTCGTGTCTAATTAAGTAGGTCCAGAACCACGGTGTTAAAATTCACATTAAATGCATAATTTCCTGTTTACAAATTTGTATAGTCCATGATTAGAAATAAATAATAGCTTAAAAAACTAAAACAACACGCTTTATTAGAAAACCGAACTGAAAAATGAATAATAATTTTAATTTCCAACACGCTTGGAATAAAATTAAAGTGGTCAACAAAAAATCATCTCCAACACATCTAGAATAAAACTAGAGTTATCTATAAAAAACATAATTTTACCATCAAACGCATGGGGTGCTCTATATCAATTAATATATTTGATAATAAACAGATATTGGAAAAAGTAAAGTGTCTAAGAAGAAAACGTAAAAACCATAAAAAGCACCCTATTTACAAAACATTTTATTTTAGCTAAAGTTCAGTCATAATTGCAGAATATCTTACTTTTTAACATTAAACTTAAATATTTTATTCGAAGAAACTGTAAACGAAAACCATATAGCCTAATGATATAAGTTAATCCAGCCAAAGAAGACAGATATTAATGTTAATATGTGGAAATTAATGTTATGTCATAAACATTTAGAAAAGGGGGAAAATCAACACCAAAAGACAACATAACACTACTCAATCAACCACTACAAAAAGTGGGAAAATACAAATATTTAGGATTCACGCTACAGACAACAGCAACGTCCTTCGGAATACACATCCAAGAAAGAGCAGCGGCAGCCATCCGAACATCATACAATATCCCGAATCTGGCCAACTTATCGACAGATACAGCAATGCAATTATTCAAAACGACAGTGGCACCAGTTATGACATATTGGATAGAGATAATTTGGGAAAAACTCAAGATCGGAGATCTGATAAGAATAGAAAAAGTCAAAGCAATGTTCATGAAACGGATCCTGAGAATAGGAAAAACAGCGCCATCTCGTTTTGCATACGAACTCATGAGAGAGACCTACTTCATAGAGGACATAAGAACACAATTCTATCTACAATCCACAGAACCATACCAGAAATGAATAAGCATCAGAAATATGAAGAAGAAGGAAATAGACATAGATTTCTACACCACAACTGCCATGCTGGACGACAGATGGACCAGAGAGTGCAACCCCCCAGAGACACGTCGCAACACGACTCGCAGTACATGGGTTTCATAACAAAATATGTCTAAACAAGAAATTCCAGGAGCCGACCGAAGAATGCAAGTGTGTGTTATGTGGAGAAAGATGTAGGAAATCCACATCATAACATGTGCGAAAAGAACAAAAACTATCACAGACTACAGTAAAGACTAAACCACCACTAATGCTCAACCTGAGTGTACATTTCCTATTATTATGATTATGATTATTATTATTATTATTATTATTATTATTATTATTATTATTATAAACATTTTTGGAATGAAGTTAAACATATTTTAACTTAAAAGTTTCCTTCCCTTGTGTTTATCGTGGTAAAAAAAACTTCCAATTTGACCATTAATCCTGTGAAATAAAACATAGTATAATAGATTGTTTACATTAAATTGTGTCTGTGTTTCTCTTTATGTCAAAAAGGTAAATTATGCTAGTTACAAATTATTATATATTATAATTAAGAAATAATTGAACTAGGGATGCATTTATTTGTAATGAAAGGAGATTTTTCAACACGACATAGCGTAATGCAGTATCATGTTATAACGCGAACAAGTTTCTTTTTCTCGTATTTTTATTATTCCAGTCTTGGAATTACTTTATCGTTGAGTATATCCAAACATCGATTCTTTTTATCTACATGTTCTCTGGCGCTGGTTCCCTTATCTAGATTCAAGGAACGAACACAGCTTCTAGCGCTGATTCAGAGAATTACAGACACCAAAATCAGAAAAGGATGTAGTCATAGGTCGATTTGTTGATTAGAGGTCTTTACGTTGATTTAAAGGCAACTTCTTCTTTATAAAAATGCAGTTACTTCTTGATGAACAATAGTACATCCTCAGAGTATGCATTCGATGTTTAACTCTATTATTTTTTATGACTCCTTCAAATTTTCGCCAATAAAATACAGTAGTTCATCTATTATTCTGGCTAATTACAAGAGCTCTATTTAATTGACATAAGTAATGCCACGAGTGATTTCCAATTTATCTAGAGAATCTGAAAATCAAGAGTGACATTTGTTAGGACTATTTAACGAATACAATTAAACTGTTTACTCATAAATCATTATTTAAATATAGTTATTTTAAAATATTTATATATTTAATGTAAACTGCGATGGTTGAAAACAAATGAGAAACGATTGGTACGCTTCAATTGCTTCTTTTGTTCATCACTGCAACCAGATCATAATATTATTTATTGCCAAATGATCGCAATGTTGTAAGAATGCACCCTAGTGGAGAAATTGTAACCAACGTTATAGGTATTAATTAATTTGATGTCCTATGATGTAAATATTTCAATTATATTTTTCTGCAACGTCATTTCCTGGAAAATAATTCGTTTAAGAAAGTGCAAACAGTGGTTTATCTTTTTGGTGGTATAATCAATTGTTACAAATATTTTGATATTATCTATCGCATGCGCTTTCTGTTGATATTCATGTACTATATATACGTATTACAATCTGGTAGCCGTATTTCTTAGAGAGTCAGTCACTGCAAAATAAATGCTATGACCTATTCAGGATGTTAAAAAGGAGGTGCTTTCTTTATTATGATAAACTGTAGTTGGTAAATTCTAGACGAAACACGATTGTGATTGGTTGTAAATAAAAAATCATTGAATTGTGATTGGTAATTGTCTCCCATTTGGGGCATGAGTTAAATAGTCATAATAACTGTCGTTCTGTATCTAGTTTTATACATTCACACAATAGATGTTCTATGGTTTGTTCTGAGTTTCCGCATATACACAAGGGGCATGTGATGGAACGGTAGCTGTAGACAGCTGGTCGAATTGTTTTATAATATCAAGCCGATATAAGTCTGTTCCAAATTACATCGTTATCACGGTTCCTTCTTCTTCTTCTTCTACTACAAGGTTTAGGCTATGCAGCCTGTTCCGGCGAAGTTAAAAGTGGAGTCCATTTTCTACGTGGTCGGCCAACATCTCTTGTTCCTCTGGGATTATACAGGAAGGTTCTTTTCGGTATTCTTTCGTTGTTCATTTTCATTAAGTGTTCTGTCCATTTCTTATTATTTTCGCTGATTTTATCTTCAATTTTATATATATTTAATTCTTCTCGTATAGTTTCATTCCTTATTCTATCCGCTCTTGTGCATCCTTTCACATTACGTAAAAACAGCATTTCCGCAGTCTGTTATCCTGCTTTTATCCCTTGATTTCTTTATCCAATTTTCACTTCCATACAACAACAAAGCAGCCATTGTTTTATATAATTTAAGTTTCGTATCTTTCCTTGTTTTCCGACCTAAGGTTCTTTTTATGGTTCCACAAATAGCCTGACATTTATTTACTTTATTTTCTATATCTTTATTTTCTCTGTAAGTTATATCTCGGTTAATAAGAACAAATAAAAATGTTTAATTAATATAATGTCTTATTATTTGTGTGTAATTAAAATTCTAGGAAATTTATAGTGCGACGTTTTATTTCTTGAGTTTGGGACTTGACTGATTCGTATCAATTTACCTGGAGAGGAAGATTAATGTTCTGCAGTTATAATGGCGGCTACTGGCTCACTACACGGTTTTATTCTGGTGGGCGCTGCGCAAGTAAATAATAGACCATGATCAGTCAGTCCTGATAAACCAGCTGGTCCCCTTACAATCAATCCTTGTGCAGTGTTAGGTAGAGAAAGCACACAACACATTTCTGAATTATTACTTAAATAGCTTCTGGAACCTGTTAATTTTTTTAAGCGCATGTTTTCCCTTTACAGAGATTTAGGCGCTCTTCCCCTACAGGGAAGAATTTGAGCCATACTGATTTAGTTACACTTGTTTCGTATAGATGTCATTCTGAGTGGTCCGTGGTCAGCGTTCCGCCGCATTCTGACATCTAGGAAACCAAGGTAGTACTAGGACGAGAAAATTCGGTAAATTTTGCTTAGAGGCCTTTTCATTCAGGCTTAAGAATTTTTTACGAGCCTGAAAATCTTCAGACTCGGGACCCACGGCTTAAAGTCCCTCCCGGAGGACTTGCTCCTTGGATTTTTCCGTCCTAAAAAATCCATCGACCCCGGCCGGGTTTGAACCCGCGACCCTCGGGTCCAGAGGCAAGGAGCACAATCACTAGTCCACCGCGGCCGACGTAACCTGTTAATGAAACCAATTCACAATGCCAATTTCACATAAGTTACAAAGAGCTAGAGAAAGGAATAATTTAATCATCTGAAGAGATAAGTGTGAAATCTCTTCAGATTTCCAGCCTTGTATGGTTTCTCTATGATATGCATCTCAAAGATCCTCCTGAATTCGACTTTATTGAATAATCGCTCTGAAAGTCGATACATTTGACGACCTTCAATGGGATCGAGTGCATCATGAAGCCATTCTGAATTCACATGAAGGTAACATACATGTTTCCGTATTAAATACCTCAAGATTAAGTTGGGATAAATGTGCCAGTGAATTTATGAGTGTAAATAATAAATACAATGTATATATGCTATTTTTATCTAATTTTTATTCGAGTTTTCTCTTCCCCATTTGTTAGATATTATTGCCTCACTCTGATGGTTAACAGTTTATATAAAAGCGGGTGCCGCGTGGCAATGCTTGACATGCGGTGTTGTCACGTTTCTCATAGCGCTATGGGCGTTTATTACTCATTATTTAATTTTTATGTTATTATTTGGTATTGTTTAAATTTTTAAATTAAAATTATGTACGTATTTATTTATTAAATAATTTAATTCTAACATTATTACATAATTTTAATATTCATACAAAATCATGCTGAAAATATTATTATATTTATTATTATTATTATTATTATTATTATTATTATTATTATTATTATTATTATTATTATTATTATTATTATTATTATTATTAACTGTTCGGTCTGAATTTTTTCCCCATGGCCGCCACATGTTGATATCACTTATATATAAACTAATATAATATGTAGATATGGTATTATTATTCTAGTTACATATCATGGGGGCACGCCGTAGCGTAGTGGTTAAGGCACTGAGCTACAAGCCGGAGGGTCGAGGGTTGAAGTCCCGTTGGGGTCAGGATTTTTAAACTGACCCAAACCCTCTGGCGGCACTATGGCCCTGGGGTCGACTCAACCTCTAACGGAAATGAGTACCAGACGCTTGTTCTGGCGGTAAAGGCGGCCGTCGCGCAGGGCTGACAACCCGGCTGACATAAAGTGCCGATTGTCTAGAAAAAGTGGGAGCCTTAACCTCCTACTACCCCAAGGGCCTCCGGGTCTGTTGTGGGATCACTTTACTTACATATCATAATACATCATTGATAATTATACAATTAATTACGGTATACAATTTTATAACTGGATCGAATGTTCCACATCGTTCCGAGTTTTAATTGAAACAGAGGGAAGAATAGCAATGTGGCAACATCGTCGTAGTCGCGGCAGTCGAGATCTTTGTATTTTAATAACATATAACAGCTGCGGGGAAACAAAGCGAGCCGCTTGTTAAGCATCATAATGAGGCGATAATAGAATAATAGCCGCGCCGTAGCCGAGCGGTTAAGGTAGGAAGCCTTGGCGCAGAGCTACGGGACTTGCGCTGGTTCGAGTCTCCATGGGGGAAGAAATTTTCTCATGGTATTTCGGCCAGTATGGGACCGGTGCCCACCCAGCATCGTGAGGCAATTGGGTAGCTACAATAAGTAGCGGCTCCAGGTTGATAAAACGAGCTATAACGGCTGGGGGACTCGACATGCTAACCACATGTCACCCCTACAGTGGCTGTTGATCATCTACCTCTGTGATTGACACATGTGGATGTGAAGGGCCAGCAGCCGGCTGGTAAAAGGTCAACCGCTGAAAAGTGGAAAGACCCTCAATCGGATCGGATATATTTTTAGTTCAACGTTTTTTGAAAGGAGTTTGGACATCAAAAGTCCCTATAATGCATTATAGCACGCATTTCCAGGACAGAGCCTATGTTTAATTTCTTTCAGCATCTCATTCAAAATATTTAATATAAGTTATAGTACTTCTTAGGATGATGTTGTTGGAAACTCGTAAATGTCGATCAGAGAAAGAATGCTTTTTACATCTTGAGTTGTTACAGTGACGGGAAAAGAACTTTCAGAGTGAAATACTGACTTAATTCTCGGAATTTTACCTTCCTACCCTCGTATTGGCGCTACTAACGGCCTCATAGCCCCAACTTTCAGCTGTAATCATTAATCTTTAGAATCGATTTCAGTGTTCGCGAGAATTCGGTTGTATGCGTTTACTTTTTACCAATCATCCATCACTCCCCCAAGCTGAGATTAGCAGCTTGTTAAGCCATCAACATTTCAGATGTTTGCTTTAACTAATGACACAAGTTGTTGACATTAAATGAAAAACAATCTCCTTCTTTTCTCCATTTCTTTGTGTAATAACCTATAGAATTACCATGGCTGAATCATGTGATAAATTTTAATCAGAGTATTTCCAAAATCCAATTTATTCCACTCCTAGCACTGTGAAAAAAATCTTTAATAGATTTAATAGAAAAGAAACTGATTTTGAAAAGCAATAGTCTCATTTTTTACAAATAAACATTAAAAACTATTATGATGATCTTGAAGATTTTCGGGCCGTGGTCTTGAGGCTTGTAGTTCCCCGACGTTTCGCCAGACTGCGTCTGGCATCCTCAAGGCCTCACGACCACGGCCTACAGCCCGAAAATCTTCTAGATCATCATAGCAACTCCGGCCGTGAAAGTCTACGTGAATACATTAAAAAGTATTGCTTTTATAATCAATTGAGTTGGTGTTTACTTAATGAAAATCCATATCTATTAATTAAATAAAAATAAAACGTAGTTTTTTTTTATTTTCATATTTATTATAAATACGAGGGCGGATCGGAAAGTAACGCACAATATTTTTTTTCTGCCTTGGTATTGCAGCTAGAATGTTGAAATTTCACAGAGATATAGTTTGAAGTTTTCACTACAGATGGTATTTTTTTTCTCAGGTGCACCTCTTGCGAGCTTGAACTATGCAACAAAGATGGCGCGCATGCTACAGTCGTCCACCTGTGAGGAACAGAGAAGTGTTGTTCGATTTTTGTGGGCCAAAGGGCATAAACCCAGTGAAATTCACAGGGACATGCGTGGCGTGTATGGGGATGATTGTATGGACCGTAGCAATGACTCCAGGTGGTGCACATTCTTCCAAGAGGGACGCGTGAACCTTAGTGATTCGCCACGTGATTCGCCTTAGTGATTCCTGGCCGGCAAACGCTTTGAGACAGATGTGGAAGTGAAATCAGCAGTGCGCAGATGGCTACACTCCAACCAAACGGACTTCTACGAACAGGGCATATTGAAACTGGTAACACGATGGGAAAAATGTGTTGAGAAAGTTGGTGACTATGTCGAAAAGTAGGTAAAAGATATAAGTTCATTTGTGATTTTTTCCCTTTTTTTTACTATTAAACTTTTAAAAAAAAAATATTGTGCGTTACTTTCCGATCCGCCCTGTGGACGACTGTAGCATGCGCGCCATCTTTGTTGCATAGTTCAAGCTTCTCTCGCAAGAGGTGCACCTGAGAAAAAAATACCATCTGTAGTGAAAACTTCAAACTATATCTCTGTGAAATTTCAACATTCTAGCTGCAATACCAAGGCAGAAAAAAATTATTGTCCGTTACTTTCCGATCCGCCCTCGTATTATATAAATATGAACATCAAATAAAACTACGTTTTATTTTTATTTAATTGATAGTATTGCTTTTATTCGATCAAAAACGAATGACTGTTTTTGTTGCCGCGTGGACTGACACAGGACTGGACTCATAATACGAATATTACAGATGAGTAGTTAATACAATAAAATACGGAGTAAAATGCAGTAGCTTTACATTTCTTGTGTTAGGTTTTTTCTTAAGAAGAAATGCAATAATCATTGCAACAAACTCTTAATTTAATTTTGAAGATTTGTTTCATATTATTTTCTTTTTACCATTTTTATCCTCCCCTTACGTCCATCATCAACAATCACGGATTAAGCCCATGTGGCTTGTTCAGGTCTCAGGGATTCTCATTCAAAAAGTTGAATTCATCTCTTGTTCTGTAATTAAGTATAATTTTTTATATGCGTTCATCTTTCAATCTTTGAACATGTTCTTTCCGGTTCCCTCTAGATTATTTTATTTTATCTAAAAGTTTAAAAATATAACTTATAGAGAAAATAAATATATAGAAAATAAAGTAAATAAATTTCAGGCTATTTGTGGAACCATAAAAAGAACCTTACGTCGAAAAACAAGGAAAGATACGAAGCTTAAATTATATAAAACAATGGCTGTTCCTTTGTTGTTGTATGGAAGTGAAAATTTGATAATGAAATCAAGGGATAAAAGCAGGATACAGACTGCGGAAATGCTACTTTTACGTAATGTGAAAGGATGCACAAGAGCGGATAGAATAAGGAATGAAACTATACGAGAATAATTAAATATATATAAAATTGAAGATAAAATCAGCGAAAATAATAAGAAATGGACAGAACACTTAATGAGAATGAACAACGAAAGAATACCAAAAATAACCTTCCTGTATAATCCCAGAGGAACAAGAGATGTTGGCCGACCACATAGAAGATGGACTCCACTTTTAACTTCGCCGGAACAGGCTGCATAGCCTAAACCTTGTAGTAGAAGAAGAAGAAGTTTAAAAATATTTAGTTCATTTCTAATATCTTCACTTCTTCTTCTGTCTAGAAGTTTGCAGCCAGCTACACTTCTCAGAAATCTCGTTTCAGTTGCTTCAATGATCTTCTCTTCTCTTTTAGTTAAAGCACAAAATTCACTACCATAGAATAGTAAGGGGACTGCCACTGCTTTATAAAATGTTATAAACTTATGTATTGCTACAAGACTTACAAGTTAATAGTTTGGCCCGTTCGTCTAAAGGCAAGGAAGAGGAGCTCTAAACCACACATTAGAGAGTGGGGATCTTCACTTTACAGACAAGGACATAACAAATCAAGTGACACACTCACACATATAAATACAAAGAGGATTTTAAAAATCCCGCACCCTGCAGGGAATCGAACTTGGGCTGTCAGAAAATGGGGACTGAGCTAACTATACTATGGCAACGGCCTTAACAATATTTATCATCAAATAAAACAGATGGGAAATAGAAGAAGATATATGGATGAACAGACAAGAATGGAAAAATGTGTTGAAACAAATGTGTAGTTAACTGTGAACATGGGTACCGGAAAAATGTATATCCATTGTAAAAACCGGAATAAAAGAATAAAACAGATTAGCAGGACTTACGCTATTTAAGAATTCTAACCTGTGAAAGAATGCAACCCCCAAAAATAAATGGTAAGTTCTGAAATTGTGAAGTATATATGTGTACAGTTAAGTCTCGTACACTGCTATGGCAGGACATGTGGCACGATTGGGAATGAAAGACGTGCGTGGAAGGTTCTTGTAGGAAAACCAGAGGCAAAACACCCAGTTGGTAGACCAAGAATAAGATGGGAGAATAACATTAACATAATTTGAGGGAAGTAGATTATACAGGGAATTATTGGAAAACATTAGCTCAGGATAGGGATATGTGGAGAGCTTATGTCTGCGCGGCCATGAACCTATGGGTTCGATAGTGCCAGTGAGTTAGTTAGTTAGTTATATGTGTACAGTTAATTAGTACATACTCAGTTGATTGCTTTGGAACACAACTTTTTTGCTTAGAATATTCGTTAAAATCAATATGGCTGCCACATCTTCATGCTACATATGTAGTTAAATTTCATAGAAAAATATATTGAAATAATCGTTAGAAAAATGTAAAAATCATGGTACATGGTGGGAATTAATTTGAAAAATAGAACCCTAAAAATAAAATTTTACTGGAATTTATGAAGGAATTAAAGAAGTCACGACACATGTGTAAAGAACAGCCTACCATTATTCAAATAAGATTCCATTTATTCACTCTTGAAAGAAAAGAGATTCTTCTCGACTCATGGCATGCGTGCATATAACTAAATGTATTTTTGCGATAGCCTATTCATGCAAATTTTCACAACATACAATCATCGGGCAGACGAATCCTCTATGTCCCTAAGGGTTTTTCTAAAGAGCCCATTGCATTTATGAGTACTTTGAGTTTATGTTGTTGCTTTCTTTGAATGACTGTCCTTTTTCATCTAGACCTAGCCTTCTTTATTTGAATTCGGCTTATGGGTTTATTTTTGCTTTCTCTATTGATTACATTTTTGTCGTTGTTAGGAGTGTTTTATCATAAGTAATGCCACGAGTGATTTCCAAATTATCGATAAATTCACGAAGTGAGGAGTGAATTTATCATAAGTAATGCCACGAGTGATTTCCAAATTATCGATAAATTCACGACTCACTTCGTGAGTCGTGAATTTATCTAGAGAATTTGGAAATCAAGAGTGGCATTTGTTAGGACTATTTAACGAATAAAATTAAGCTGTTTACTCACAAATCATTATTTAACTATAGTTATTTTAAAATATTTATATATTTAATGTAAACGGCGATGTTTGAAAACAAATGAGAAACGATAGGTACGCTTCTATTGCTTCATTTGTCTATCACTGCAACCAGATCATACTATTTATTGCCAAAGGAACGCAATATTGTAAGGAGGAGCTTTCTTTAATATGGTAATTATAACACTGATAAATATTTGGTGAAACACGACTCTGATTGGTTTTAAAACAGAAATCATTGAAACGTGATTGGTCATTGACTCACATTTGGGGCATGAGTTAAATAGTCTAAAGAATTTGGAAATCAAGAGTGGCATTTGTTAGGGCTATTTAACGAATAAAATTAAGCTGTTTACTCACAAATCATTATTTAAATATAGTTATTTTAAAATATTTATAAATTCCATGTAAACAGCGATGTTTGAAAACAAATGAGAAACGTTTGTTATGTTTCATTTGTTCATCACTGCAACCAGATCATATCATTTATTGCCAAAGGATCAGAAATATTATAAATTCAAATCGTGATAGACTGGCATGCTACGAGTTAATGGTAAACCCAGTAAATTCGGTAAACGTGATTACATATCGGAAAGTAAGAACAACACTCATTCATGAATCAGTAAATATGCAATAAAAATATATTATTAATAGTTAATAAGTATACCTAACTTAATTAATGTATAATATAATGTACTCCTATTATCTCTTTTTTTTTTCCGGATACGGACTGTCAACAACACGTATGGCTTACTGCTCGTGCGATCGAAATTTGTAAATAAGATATGTAGTGTCTTAATTTTTTGCGCGATAGTGCGTTATATCATACTTACAGTAATGGCAACCATGATTGAAAGTTCAACTTCCTACATTTCGGGGTTGCTAACATAAATAACTATACTGTAATAAAATAACTATACTGTAAAATTACATATTACAAACCGCATGTGAGGAAGTAAAACCACTGCCCTCTATGTGCTAAATATACTGTACGGTATATACAAAATATGTCCAAAAGGTAGTGTTAATATACATTATACGAAACAAATCACTGCATTTTCAATTAAAATAACTTTATTTGAAACAATATAAAACAATAAATATGTACTTGCGGCCATGTTATCAATAATTGTTCTCAAGGCCTCCTGTTGCTTCAACTAAAAAAACATTGCCCACACTGTTAACGTTAGTCAATTGTCTATAATGAACGCAAATATTTCCAACAAGGATGTTATTATTTTACTATTATTTATTATTTTGAAAACACCGTCGCGCAAAAAATAATGTACAACGCACGTTTGTGAAGTGTTTTATAGAATCTCTGAAATTAAAAACCTCGCCGCTCGGTTTTTAAACATTTACCTCGCTTCTGTAAAAGCCATTTTCCAACCTCCATCGTAATATATTATCAGTCTGTAAGTCCTATTACTTCTATATTACATCAATTGTTGTAATTATTTTATTATGTTCACGTGCATTTTTTTTCGTTTCTGTGTTCTCGTTGTAATAGTATGCGTTGTCTTGAGGCAGTCTCCAATTAGGGGAAGTTTAATAAAATAAAAATTTAAAGTATTTTCAGTTTTAATGTTTCTTGAGAGAAGTTGGGATGACAAAAGTCTCTAAGACTATTTTCAGAATTGAGCTTATGTTTTATGTCATTTCTGCTCCTCATCCCTGCTTGTAATTATGTTTCTATACCAGTATATTTTAATTCAGCTCACAAAGAATAATTGAAAGAGATATTTACATAAAACATAGTTTTACATTTTGATATTAAAGTATTCGCACTCTTTTGGTTTCTGTTGAACATGAGACATTTTGTTTAGATTTATTTGTGACTTAAATTCTTTTAATGAAAATAGTTTTTGTCACTTCTTTTTTTTTATCGTGAATCACATTAGAAAAAAATATATATACAAGCGTTACTGCTATAAAGTAAATATTCTCTTTAAAAATTTGCTTAACTGTTATGTTAGCCGCCAGATGGCAGTCGGAACGTATCTCCGCTACCTCTTGTGTGAATTGAGAATACTACATAGGCCTATATAAGAAAAATGGACGTTTGAATTGGAATACTTATGTAGCTCAGGTCGTTAGAGCGCTAAACGTACAGAGTTTAGAGACTCGGGTTCAAATCCCGACTCAAGCATTCATTTTTGTTTTCATATAGGCCTATTATATATATATATATATATATATATATATATATATATATGTGTGTATATATATGGTTTGTGCCTTAGGTAATCGCGGAAAATAATTATTTCTAATTGCTCTAAATTTGATATTCACTATTATATTAATATAATTAATTTTTTAATTATAGTTTCTTACTATCTTCGGGTTTTTACAGCTGCTGCCGTCTTCCCGTGCCAAACCTCCAAAGCCTACGTTCTTGGGCATCTTCAATGCTTAGCCCTCTTGCTTGCATTACTATCTTCATGTTTTCCTTCCGTGTTAACTTTGGTCTCCCTCGTTTCTTCTTTCTGGTTGGTTGCCATTGATATAGTTGCTTCGGCCATCGCTCATCTTCCATTCTTATTAATTATAGTATTAATAATACTACTACTAATAATAATAATAATAATAATAATAATAATAAGGTAATGCCTTATTTACTTTGTTAGTGGGCCGTATGTATATCATAGGATCCTCTCTTCTGCTCAATCAACATAAATATTGTAAAATGCAGATTATGATACCTACCGGTAAATAATAAACTATCACAATATATATTATGAAACATGATGATTTAAGATGCATAGCCCTTCTTTTCATTTAGGCCTATTGATCGTACGATATAGGAACATTCCATATCTCGAACTATATTTAATTTGCGGTCCTAATGATCAAGTAGAGGATATATTTTAGTTCTCTTGAATTTTATCATAAATAACTTAGTTATTGATTATCATCACTCTGAAGGACAGAATCTCGAATACAACACTTCAAGCGATGTCCTCAACAACTGATCCTGCACAACAAGCCATCAGGAAAAAATGGAAGTGGGGAGGCCACGTCACAAGAATACAGGACGACAGGTGGACCATAAAAACAACCATGTGGGGCCCGCACACAGGCAAGAGACAGCGCGGAAGACCAAGACGACGATGGGCTGACCTCTTCAAAGAACGAGCAGGGTCGCAATGGTCCAGAGTCGCCAGATGCAGGAAAAGCTGGAGAACGATGGAGAGCCAACTGTGCATTAACTAATCACAGAACAGACAGTGTATACAAACCAAGTGCTACATCCAAGTCAACTTCTCACCACGGAGTAGCTCACGGGTGACACTCACAATAGAGCTTAACCTCTGTACAGGGAGGCCTTTGCCCTAAAGGGACATATCAGGCTTTATTATTTATTATTATTATTATTTATTGTTTATCTATATAGTATTTTGTTTGTATTTTGCGATAGATTATAATATAAACTCACTTTCCATCATTGTTGTTCGTTAGTCATTACTAAGGGGCGGATTTCTATGACCTAAAAAATGGAAAATATTCAGGAATTTATGGCCTAAAAATGTTTAAATATGACCTAAAGAAGACAAAAATATGACCTTATAACTGAATTAATATTTTATCCATACTACATTAATTGTTCATTCATATGCATTTTCAATTGTATCATAAGAAAAAGGAAATCTTCTTCTATTGTCCAGTGCAAACATTTGCTACCTGTTAACAGAAACCTTCGAAACAAGTGAACTGTGAAACTGACGATTTTTATACAGATACAGTGTTGGTTATTTACAATCGCCTGATGACTAGGCTATTAAAAATATCCAAAATATGACCAAAATATGACTTTATCACAGAAATAAGCAGACGTATGACTAATGATCTAAAAAGTGAGAAATATGACTTTTAAGACCTAATAAAAACCACTTAATCTTAATAATAAGGTATATATAAATGTTTTTACTTACTTGAAGTTTACAATATAGGCTTTGGTAAAAATATGACATGTCATAAGAATCCGCCCCTTAGTCATTCACTATGAGTGCTAAACTATAGGAGATAACTTCAGGATATCTGTATTGCTGTTACGATACTTTGTAAAAGAGTATGCATTAATCCAGTTGATCTACTACAGAATGACCACTCAGTAACGCTCGTGAAAATCTTTTATGATGAAAAAATGGAGATGATAAATCTACTAGCTGATTCAAGATTATACGTTGGGTGTGGAATTCTGTAAAAAGCTTGCATGGCCACTGAAGAAAAGTTTCACAAAATAGCAGCAATTTATTTGATTAACGGATCCTTTTAGCCGTTGTGGAAATAGTGTAAAACTTATCAGCGCACCTATTCACAAGAGATCAGCAGAAATGTATAAAATGAACGCTGTTTCTAGAGTATGATGTAGACATATTATTGACTCGCATTCATCTCTCTGTTTATTCTTGTAGCAGTATATAATGGAAATGGACAGCTAATGACAAATGAGGGAAATTTTGAGGAAGTGGCTGAATTCAAATACCTAGGAACAATAATCACAAATAGGAATGAGATGCACAAAGAAATTAAACACAGGCTCAACTCTGGAAATGCATGCTATTATGCATTTCAGAGACTCTTGATGTCCCAACTCCTTTCAAAAAACGTTAAGCTGAAAATATATAAAACTATTATTCTACCAGTTATATTATATGGGTGCGAAACATGGACTCTTATTTTAAGGGAGGAAAAGAGATTACGAGTATTTGAGAATAAAGTTCTTAGGAAAATTTTTGGACCAAAGAGAGATGAACAGACAGGTGAATGGAGAAGACTTCATAACAATGAACTACGTGGTCTTTACAGGAAGCCAGATATAATAAGAACAATTAAGTCTCGTAGACTGCGATGGGCAGGACATGTTGCGCGTATGGGGAATGAAAGACGTGCATGGAAACTTCTTGTAGGAAAGCCAGAAGGGAAACGCCCAGTTGGTAGACCAAGAATGAGGTGGAGAACAACATTAACTATGATTTGAGGGAAGTCGATTATACAGGGAATGATTGGAAAGCATTAGCTCAGGATAGGGATGTATGGAGAGCTTATGTCCGTGCGGCCATGAACCTACGGGTTCGATAGTGCCAGTAAGTAAGTAAGTAAGTAAGTTTATTCTTGTAGGTCAACCTATTTATTTCTTGTGTTAACAAATACATTCTGTTAAAGAACCATTAACCCATTCGCCTCAGAAGACCAGCTAGGCTCGCCGGCAGTTAAATGACCTTCAACTCACAAGACGAGATACACTCGCTTAACTCTGTTGTTACATATTTTGCAATATTTTGTACATCCTTTGGCAGGGTAACATCGTGTTAACATTTATGAATAGTAGAGGAATGTGTTTTGGCCTTCACCCTTATTGTGATCTCAAGTACCGTTATATTTTGTTTGTTTTCAATGTCTTAAAATAGACAATGTAATTTATGGTGACTTAAATCCGATTTGTGGGGAAATACATTCAGCATTTAAACCTGAAGTGAATAGGTTAAATAGCAAGTATCTAGGACCGATTTTGAGAAAATGGTTTTGATATTTCACAGAGCCTGTCGATTTTAAGTCCTTCAAGTTGTTACTGAAATACTTACTTACTTACTTACTCACTGGCACTATCGAACCCGTAGGTTCATGGCCGCACGGACATAAGCTCTCCATACATCCCTATCCTGAGCTAATGCTTTCCAATCGTTCCCCGTATAATCTACTTCCCTCAAATCATAGTTAATATTGTTCTCCCACCTCATTCTTGGTCTACCAACTGGGCGTTTTCCTTCTGGCTTTCCTACAAGAAGTTTCCATGCACGTCTTTCATTCCCCATACGCGCAACATGTCCTGCCCATCGCAGTCTACGGGACTTAACTGTTCTTATTATATCTGGCCTCCTATAAAGACCATGTAGTTCATTGTTATGTAGTCTTCTCCATTCACCTGTCTGTTCATCTCTCTTTGGTCCAAAAATTTTCCTAAGAACTTTATTCTCAAATACTCGTAATCTCCTTTCCTCCCTTAAAGTAAGAGTCCATGTTTCGCACCCATATAATATAACTGGTAGAATAATAGTTTTATATATTTTCAGCTTAACATTTTTTGAAAGGAGTTGGGACATCAAAAGTCTCTGCAATGCATAATAGCATGCATTTCCAGAATTGAGCCTATGTATAATTTCTTTGTGCAAGTTGTTACTGAAATTCTCCTTTAAAATACAATAGTATGCTAGTAATAATCTAAATAATACACCTACCTAGAAATATAAGACTCTTGTCATTTTTACTAGTAAAACGGGTTATTTTATTATTATCTAAATATTAATACGTGAAGAAAAATCTTTGTACCCCTTTTTAAGCACATTGCACACACGGAGGAGTGTGATATTTGGCATAATTAAAGTTTATATGGAGAAGGAGTGCAGTAAATAAAAAAATGTTTAATATGTGTTACAAATAAATTAAATTAAACAAAATAAAATAAATGTTCTCTAAGAAATGTATGCATATTACTCATTCATTTGTGTAATCATTCATTTGTTTATGTTCATATTGAAAGTTCATTGTTGTAAAAGGAAAATTGTGTAGCAGCAATGTGAATTGACTTACTGTCGCGTATTTATTATTAGTGGTTTAAAATAAGTGAGTATATTTTATTATTTAAATTTAAACTGAACCCTGTCTAATCTTGGTTTTAGTAATTTAATTACATTTTTTATACATTTATCGGAAGAAGATAAACATATGCTGTCACGGACTTTTTTGTAGAGTTTTTTGAGATATTGAATTCTGTGTACATTCATTTGGTGTATTTATTATGGTTTGGGCACCGTAAGCCATTTAAGCGTCAATATAGGGACTTTATTTCACGTTTTTCACTACAAAGGGTGATTTTTGGGGGTGAAGGGATTGAGTATTACAACTCACTTATAGCCTGTGTTCATCCCCGGAATCTCCTGAACATTTTTTTTAAAATCCCCATCTCAATCGGGTGAACAGAGCACGCTTGCCCGGGAATCTACTTATCCCGTTCTTCTTGGCATCAACGAAAGACAAAAATGGTTATTGTGAGTTATCCGTAAAAGATAAACATGTGCTGCCGCGGACTTTTTTTGTAGAGTTTTTTGGGATGTTCAATTCTGTGTACATTAATTTGGGGTATTTGGTATGGTGTAGGCAGTGTAAGCCATTTAAGCGTCAAAATAGGGACTTTATTTCACGTTTTTCGTTATGAAGGGTGATTTGTAAGGGTGAAAAGATTGAATATCACAACTCTCTTATAGCCTATGTTCATCCCGGGAATCTCCTGAACATTTTGCAAAGAACTCCATCACAATCGGATCAACGGTATGGCCGCACATAAACCACGAACAAACAAACAAACAAACAAACATTCATTTTTAAATATTAGATTAGTAAAACACATAAAACTTAAATTTCAGATTTATTATTAGTTGTCGATCAATTTTATTTAATCATTTATTCAGCACAAGAACTAGAAATCCAGATAGCAAAGAGAAAATATAATTTTTCTTTATAGAATAGATAGAATAGATTTATTTAGTCTGGTGGAGTTAATGCCATGTGGCCTTCTCTTCCAGTCACCAGGACAAACATATACTACATATAAATACAAAAAAATACAATAATAGTCATACTAAACAATTATTTATCTATCAAATTGAATAATAATGAAAATGATGTATAATAATACAATAAAATTAAATACAATTAAAATTAAATTAATACATAAAAATAAAAGAAAGAAAAAATACAAAGAAAGTAATAAACTGCAATGAATTAATCTATCGTTTATTATACAACGCATTAGGTAAATATATTAACACTTAAATTGGCAAAACACAAATTTCTTCTGTTAGTTATTTGAATGTGGCGGACCGTAGTGAAAACGGAATCTTGTATAACTGTCATTATTAGGTATATTTCTTAATCAGCGACATATTTAAGTGGTTTCTTTTTGTTCGTTTTCTTCTGATTTATTTAAAATATTAACTTCATTGAACCAACGAATTTAAGTAATAAACTGCAATGAATTAATCTATCGCTTATTATACAAGGCATTAGGTAAATATATTAACAAATCTTAAATCTATTTTTATTAAATAACGAAAAAACACATTATTAATTTTTAAAAAGTCATATTAGTGGGTTGTTTCTGTTAGTAATTTTATTTTCAATTCGTTTCTGAAAGATGGTAAAGTTTGGCAGAGGCTATAAACATAGCAGCTGATTGCAGTAGTATAAGGAATATGTTATCTTTATGGAAGTGGCGCAAAAGAGCAAGGCATATTGAAAATTTTAGTAGAAACCGTATTTTTGTATCGACTGCTGAAACTTTCTTTAATCATGAAGATGGAATTCTTTCTTTGAAAAGTAAAGGTTCTTTGCAATATCAAAGTAAATTTAAATAACGTTGGATTTCTTGCACGTACAGTGGCAAAGAAATTCTCCCTTCAGTGTTTGAAATGAGTTGTTGAAAGAGCTATGAGAAAAAGATGAAAGTGAAATTTAGTATTAATGGGTTATTCATCGACTTGCAATAGTCCTCGTTCACAAGTTCACCTTCTTGTGAAAAAATGGTGTACAATATTTTTAAAAAAGTTTTAAGTTGGATTTTTTAAAATGTTTATAGGAATTAATCACTACGAGGTTTAATTTATGGTGAAATTAAATGTTTCTTACCTCTCCTCATAAATATTTTCTAAGTTCATCGCGATTTCGAGACTATAACTGTCTCATCATCAGAACTTTGTTGGCGACTGGTGTATGTCGATCGGAAGTAACTATGACTCTCTTAAGTGACCCTAGACACTTAGGACCCGACTGCAGTGTCCCTTCTGCAGGCCTAGTCGGAAGATTAGGCTTAAATCGGACGTCAGCTGGCTCCGAACAATAGTTCAGCCAGGGTTGGTAATGAGGAGGGTGGCCGTTGAAGCCTTGGGAAAGTGGAGGCGCCCTTCTTTGACTAAAGCTGACATCTTGGAGGCAGTGTTTGAGCTTCACTCACCTCTGTCGGGCTGGAGAAGGTATGGTTCCTGCCTTGCTGGCTGCCCTGTGAAACAGGAGCCTAGGTTCATTCGGGCGATGTGAAGTGGCCTAGGTCTGCGACTTGTGCGGAATTAGATTTCCTTTTCTGAATCAGTCTGGAAACCAGAGCTGGTGACAACACGCCAGTTGACGGGTCCTTGGTCGACTTTGTGTCCGTCATGGGTGAAGGGCTTTGCCCGGATGAACTTATAATAGTGCATGGCTTTTGTTACAATGACTCATTCCCAGGTGGGACACTGGGGATGAGATAATTCCCTAGTCTGGCACATAGCATTGCTTCGCTTAGTATGTCGATGGTGTGGCAGAGCTCTAAGGGATAGGGGCTCTGAACCACTATTGGCAGAAAGGCTTAGTTTGCGGGTCCTTGGTTGTCGTCTGTGGCTATAGGCCAGCAGTGCGCCCAGGGGCGGCCGGCCTGCATTTGCAGTGTGGACACCTTCGCGAGGTTTCCCTGTTAAGGTTCTCTTGCACCTTAATGGTCAAGGGGAGCCGAACTGAGATCCATTCCCTTTGGGGGTCTTGCTTACCTGATTCTCCAAGCCGCAATTAACAGTTTAAAGCAAGATAATTTTTCTAAATCAGGAACCACCCCTTGGTTGTGGTCGTGCCGTCGCTAGGTCTCGTTAATCTCAGGGAGTCTGGATCATAGCAGGGCCCTAGTGTATGTTGCTCTCCACTCCCTATAACGTTGCCTTCGGGTAGCGGAGGTTCCAACACCTCGACAAATGGTTGTGATTGGTTCCGTTTGGAATTAGAAACTAGCCGAATGCCTCGTCATCTAATTAGTGTAGCGCATGAATGGATTAACGAGATTCCCTCTGTCCATATCTACTATCTAGAAACTCTTCCGATCGACATAACACCAGTCGCCAACAAAGTTCTGATGATGAGACAGTTATAGTCTCGAAATCGCGATTAACTTAGAAAATGTTTATGAGGAGAGGTAAGAAACATTTAATTTCACCATGGATTTTTTTTATTTATAGTTACATAGAAATAAACTGATGGTATTGCCAATTGAATTAATACAAGTTTTCTTAATTATTTTGACACATTTAAAATAGCAGGACCTAAAATAAAAATGTTTACGAAAACAAATAAAATTTGGCGATTGCCTATGTATTTAACAAAATTTGTCTTGCAACTATGTTTTAAAAATTTAATAAAATTAAGGAAATTATTATGCAATAATGTGCCTCAGGAGATATGAATTATATTATTTTTGGTCTGGACATCTTACCTCAATATTAATGTTGATTTGTTCTTGGACATGTTTCAAAACAATTCTGTTTTATCGTCAGCTTTCCCAGACTGGTTTTATTTATGTTGCATTATGTTGCACCACCTGGATGTCGATGTCAGCTCCATCCTGTGGTTGGCCAAAGAACCTCCAAACAAGGTCACCCTCCATCGGAATATCAAAATTCATAACTCTGTTTCTGTTCTTCTGAATATAAATTTTTCCCCAAATAGTCAGCTCTTTTGTATTTTCTAACTGTTTTAATAATTTAGTGTCTGAATTTATATTATGTTTTTCAGACCAAACATGAGCAGCAACTGCAGATTTTTCAATTTCTCCATTTTTAATATTTCTTGTGTGTTCTTTGGTTCCAATTTTTAGGTTTCTTTTTTGTTTTCCCTATATATATCTTTTCATAACCCATGCATTCAATTTGATATATTCCTGACTTTTTATTTTTATCAGTTTTTTCATTTTTGTTGGTTTTTATTAGTTTATTTAAACTGTAGTTATTTTTTGGTGCTAATTTAATATTAAACTTCTCAAATATATTTTGAAATTTATTATGTACCCAAATGAGATATGAATTGCCATATCTCTAAGATTGATACTGAGACATCTCCAACAAGAGTACTTTACCACAGAACTATTCACTCAGTTATATTTTCCGGAAATAACTGAAGCCCTAAACATGATTTCCAGATAGTTTCCTCCATTCATGTAAATGTGTTTTCCTTTCATAGAAATGGACAATACATTCAAGTGCTCGGGTGGAGGGATTCTGAATACATAATACACTTTGTAATTTCTAGAATGAAGTCCCAGACTTGGTGCACGTTTATAATATTGAAAATGGACATGAAGAATCATTGTCAACTTCCTGTTATGCTCTTACGTTGATGACTTGAAGGCTGAAAATATATAGAGTTTTTGTATAGAAAAGCCCATTTATAACGATTCTGTCCGGCATCACAATAGGTTCTTAATCGAGTACCTTTCATTGCCTTTGAAGCCGTGAACAATGGCTTTCTGCTTATAGGTACTTTTATAATAGGAACAATGAATATTATTCAAGATTGAGACATTAAAGACAACAAATCAAAACAGCGCTTTGTATCTGTCATCCTTTCGACGTAATGTTATTAGAGTTTTTTTGGATGGGAGGCGTGCCTGTCGGATTTTTATATCGATTAAGACGTATGCCAAATGTATGTACGTACATCAAACGTTCCGTTTCTCATTCTTTTTATCTTCTTATGTACAAGTTGTGCCACAAGGTTCTCGCCGACTATTACATATCAAAAAATCAGCATAATCACTAATTAAACAAAATCTTGAATTGAAGTACTTTCCAAGGAAAAGTGCCAGAGTTTCCACGGAATAGCAATTAAAGACTGTTGTATCCAGAAGTAAAGCATTATCAAATGCAGAAAAGTCTGGGATTAATGAAGATTGAAAAATATACTCTTGTCACAATGTGTGGATAACATAATCGATTTTTACTATAAAAATAACATGATAGGTCTCGCAAGGAATTTGTAGCGTCAGGAAATACTCTGCGTGACCCATTCTTTCTTCTTGCGATCCATTAGTTGAAAAGATGCATTTCTTTTTCATAAGTAATGCCATGAGCGATTTCCAATTTATCTAGAGAATTTGGAAATCAAGAGTGGCATTTGTTAGGACTATTTAACGAATAAAATTAAGCTGTTTACTCACAAATCATTATTTAAATATAGTTATTTTAAAATATGTATATGTTTAATGTGTGGGTCCAGCGCCGTAGCCGAGCGGTTAAGGTAGAAAGCCTTGGCGCAGAGCTGCGGGACTTGCGCTGGTTCGAGTCTCCATGGGGGAAGAAATTTTCTCATGGTATTTCGGCCAGTATGGGACCGGTGCCCACCCAGCATCGTGAGGCAATTGGGTAGCTACAATAAGTAGCGGCTCCAGGTTGAGGAACCAGCTATAACGGCTGGGGGATTCGACATGCTAACCACATGTCACCCCTACAATGGCTGTTGATCATCTACCTCTGTGATTTACACATGTGGATGTGAAGGGCCAGCAGCCGGCTGGTAAAAGGGCAACCGCTGAAAAGTGGAAAGACCCTCAATCGGATATGTTTAATGTAAACGGCGATGTTTGAAAACAAATCAGAAATGTGAGGTTATGTTCATTCACTGCTGCTTGATCATGTTATTTATTGCCAAATAAGATCGCAATATTGCACCCAAGTGGAGAAATAATGAAACACATCAAACTATATATCATAATCAACATTACGGGTTATTCATTTATTTGTTTAGTAAACAACTCGGTAAAATCAAGGAATCTTTTCATTATTTGCTATATTCAATGTATTTGTTGGAGAAAAATAATGCTTTGACCTGTTCAGAACATTAAAAAAGGAGGAGCTTTCTTTATTACAAAAGCAGGAGCTGATAAAGAGAAATCGATAAAGAGCGAGGTGAAACACGACTCTCACTGGTTGTAAAACAACATTCATTGAAACGTGATTGGTCATTGACTAGCATTTGTGACATGAGTTAAATAGTCAAATAAAATTAATGTACGAAAGATGTCCCAGACCTCTTACTGAAAAACAGTAACGAGGTTTTCGAGTAAGAGATTCTAGATATTCTAGAAGCCTGTTTGATGCTTCGGAGATATTGACAAATTCACAATTTTGAGAATGTGGTTCAATTTTCGTGACAAACAGTTGTCAGCCGCAAATATTTGGTTATCTATATACTAGTAAATTGGGTCGGTTTTTTGACCGCATACCATTCTTGACATCTATGAGCAAATAAGACAACTAAATTAACTTAATTCTAATAACTCCTAACAAAGGAGAAGCCATTGCACCACACTGGTCTGCGCCATTCTAGATAGATAATGGGGTTAACTGGTCTTTATAGAAAGCCAGATATAATAAGAACAGTTAAGTCTCGTAGACTGCGATGGGCAGGACATGTTCCACGTATGGGGAATGAAAGACTTGCATGGAAGTTTCTTGTAGGAAAGTCAGAGGGAAACGCCCAGTTGGTAGACCAAGAATGAGGTGGGAAAATAACATTAACTATGATTTGAGGGATGTACATTATACAGGGAATGATTGGAAAGCATTAGCTCAGGATAGGGATGTATGGAGAGCTTATGTCCGCGCAACGATGAACCTAGGGATTCGATAGTGCTAGTGAGTATGTAAGTAACTCTAGGCAAAAATTGTAATTTAAAAAGAGATTCCTATCCCTAAATACATTGGATTCCAAGTCTCTTAAGTAGAGGCAACATTTCGAAAAGAAGGATTCTATTGAATTTTTATTTTATAAATACCTATATAATATAGTTTTAAATTATTTTTCTTTTGATTCTTTGTTCCAAATTAATGTTATCTTGTTTTTATCTGTATCTTTTTCGCACCATGTTCCATGCTAATGCATTTGTTTCGTGTAAATTTATTAGCTGGAATAAAGGATTAATATATTATGAAAAGAGTTTTGATATAATAATGGACAACTATAAATATTATATTTATTTTTTACTGTAAAATATTTCTAATATAAATTGGTGTACACAAAACCAAGAAAAGGAGTATAGTTAGTGCATGTTGACCCACCCAATACATAATGCAGTGTTTAGTTTGAATAACGATTATTGAATTATTCATTCTACTTTACAAAATATAATTATTTAATAATTGTGTTTATTTTTTTTGTTACAGGTATGTTCACTTGTTTGTAAGTCTACTACCCTTTAATTTAGGTGAGTTAAAAATAAAATAAATTGGATATAGTTAAAATTAGAAATTATTAGTACAGAGAAGATAAATAGTATATTCCATCCATCCATAGTAATTCTGCCCGAAGGCAGGTCCTTCACTGTAATCATAGCATTTTCATGCTATGCTTGCAGCTTTACTACAGAATTGTGTAGGTGTGGTAGCTTCCCGTTGCTTTCCACACCGGTGAAGGATGATGATGATCATGATAAGGATGATGATGATTATGATGGCCATATGATTTCGGGGACCGTTTGGGCCTTAAAGTTTTCCTGACATTTGTCTTACAGGTGAGGAAAAACCCCGATAAAAACCTCACCCAGAAAAACTGCCCAGACCGGGGATCGAACCCGGGCCCGCTGCGTGACAAGGCAGCACGCTACCTCGAGACCACAGCGGTGGACAATAGTATATTAGTGAGTAATATTTTTAACATTGAATTATCGATAATTATAAAGAGAGTGACCGAAAGGGAGAACGATATAAAATATAAAATATAAATAAATAAATAAATAAATATATATATATATATCTCCTTATTCGCGGATTAAAAAATTGCGACACAGTTCCTGTGAAAAATGTCTTTATTCGACAAAAAATTTCTTTATTCGCGGATACAGTCGGTATATTAGGAGTGTCCTTTATTAACCATCATCTTTTCTTTACTGTAGGGCAGGTGCCAAAAAAGGCGGCAAATTCAAACCAAATGGACAAATAGCAAAACAAAACAAACCTTATGTCACTAACCCTAAGTTCATTGTTAAAAGCTGTAGTCGTATTTCACGTGCCGATATGTACTTTGATAAATGCCTCCATCGCCACTATCGGTATATTATTGTTTCGACTTGTCATTCGTTGCAATGATTTTCGTAATAATAATAATAATAATAATAATAATAATAATAATAATAATAATAATAATAATAATAATCATAGCAGATTTATTTTACCTGTCAGTGTTAAGGGTATAAGATCTTAAGGCCTTGTTTACCATTCAACCAGATTAGATGATATTTAGATTAATTATAACTAAGTTAAAGAAAAGATTACAGAGTTATGGCCAAAAGAATGCCAGAGCAAATATTGTCTAAAATTGTTATGGAATGGATCCCAATAGAAAGGAGGAAGAGAGGAAGACCGAAGAAAACTTGGATAGAAGGGGTACAAGCAGCTATGATTATCAGAGGATTGAAGGAAGATCATTGGATGGACAGAGAGGAATAGCGTTTGCTTTCCGGAAGACGGCGGCAGCCGCCATGATACCGGATGATGATGATGATGATGATGAAAATAAACATAAATTATTAAATAGTGTGCCTGCAATACAATGATTAATTAATATTTATTTGCTCTAGATCTAACCAATTAAATATAAAATGTTCAAGCTAGAAACATGAAAATAAAACTAGTAATTACATAGAACAAATTTCATTGTGGAGAAAAGTTAATTATTTAACAAGTAGTTGTATAAGCTAAACTTAAAAGTGTAAGTGTGAAACAACTCCTACTATCTTGAGAGAGGAAATTTTCATGAGCAAACAGTGGTTAAAGTAAAATAAGTACAGTAGAATAAGGGTAGCATGTCATGGAGAGTATACTCCTGCAAATAACACTGAGCAACATAAAATAATCTTTTTTTTTGTCTCAGAAAGAACAATATGTGATTCTGGTAGTATTTTTTTTCCTGAAATCAAATATGATATCGGTGTTTCTCCATCATGCAAGGTTTCCGAGAGACAGGCATTTATAATTTCAAACACTTTAATATTTTCTACATTCGTAACTGCACAATATTCGAACATTCATCTAGAAAGTAAGAAATTACGATTTTCTGCTATATTTCGCCTGTGGAGCATCCCTCTTGATGGTTCAACAGTAATCGACCAGTATATAAGGATTCCCTTTGCCTTGACATCTCTTTTCCATAGCTGAAATCTCGTGAGTTAGATCTTTTGTTTTTTTTTACAGTATACAAATGGACGAAAAAAGTTTATTAAAAAAATAATTATTTAAATCCATTACTTAAAACTGAAATAAAAAAACTGTGGGTGATGGAGAAATTCCGAATGCATATTTGAAAACACGATAAAAAACTGCATTAAGTGCAACTATTGGTACTCACGAGACAAAAATCATGTTGACCAGTGTTATGCACTTGTAGCCAAACGCCACTCTTGTGATACTGTCAATAGTTTAACCGACTTTAAGCCTCGGAACACCAATCGGTACTAAAGTTCAAGAATATAATACTATTGTCTGTCCAGCCTAAGAAACACACTTTGACATTTAACATCCGAATGTATTACTCCGCGCAATACGTGTATAAGTACAAGCGACCCGCATCAGCTGTTTGTTACAAGCCGATAAATTAATGCACAACAATCGTTTTTATGTTTATTGTTGCAGGTTGTATTAACAAACACAGTAGTATGTTGAAAACGAATTAAATTATAATTTTATAATTAAAATAATTATATAATGTAATTTTGATCACATATTTTATCACCGAGTTAAGTTACCATGAACTATGCGACAGCCGCCACATTGTCTAACTTACATTCAACTTCCTCTCAAGAATCGATCTGTTTCAAACAAATGCGAATTTTAGTTACTCTCCGACCTTCGAAGAATCATTTAGGTCTATACTGTATTCTGATCAACTATAGTTAATATAAATAGCTTAAAATACGCAATTACATTAATTGAATACATTATCTATTTTTTTCGCTTCCTCTGAATTTAGCAGTAGTCATGTGTTTCGGGAATTTTCCGTCCATTTGTTTTTCTGTAGTGTGTTTCTTAGGCTGGACAGACTGTATCATGAAGTAGTCCATCGCTGTGATCTCGAGGTAGCGTGCTGCCTTGTCACGGAGTAGGCCCGGGTTCGGTCCCCGGTCCGGACAAACTTCCTGGGTGAAGTTTTTTTTTTTTTCCCCTCATCTGTAAGGCAAATGTTAGGAAACTTTAAGGCCAAAACGGTCCACGAACATCATACGTATTAGTATTCATTCGTTTTAGATTAAGTTTAGGATTAAGGATTTTCCTGGCGCACAATTATCATCATCATCATCCATCATTTCATAGCGGTAGCGTAACCCCGTCTTCCAATCCGCCCCATCCTCAGAAGTGGGTTACAATAATGCCAGTGCCAGGAGAGAACACCAGAATTGTCGTAATGACAATTGAATAAAAGAATTCCTGGCGTAAATATTTTAAATGTAAATGCACAGTTTTTTACAAAGAAAACTTTAACAAAAAGAAGGAGCTGTGAAAAATCTAGACCTATACGTTAACATTGGTTTATTCGTGTCGTTTCTATCCCGATCTAAAAACTCGATTTTGGAAGGAACAAGGAAGAAAAGATGTAAGAAGAAGGGTTGTCCGAGACACTCATGATGTCTGAGTGGACAGACGTCTATCGATCCAATTCATTATGTTACAAGCACCCCTTTCCAGACGTGCATCAAGATTGACTGTCCCTTTCATCCGATTTCTTTTCGTTCAAGCCTTACTTTTAGCACTCAAGTAATTTAGGAAAGGGAAAAAGTCGAACTACGTGTGTACAAGACGGATGTGAATCCAGTCGAATGTAAAATGGAATTTAAAGTACTACAAGGTTCAAATTTATTTCGAATAGAACCGTAGAAATAATCGGAACGTGCAAAGAGGAGATAGCGTATATTATAGAAAGGAATAAATATTTGCAACCAAAACTACATTTACATATGGAAACTTTTACAAGCAAATAAAATAACACAATTTGCTCATAATTTGTTAAATATATTGTTCGTTTCGTGTGTTAAATACCGCATATAGGATTCTATGCCTTCAAGCTGTTCTCCATGGCAAGAAGCTAGTTTCTACACTTCAAATTTCAGGAAAACATAGACTATGCTCTTACTTATAGAATACTAATGTATTACAATTTCTCTGACACAGAAAATGTAGATTTTAATTTCCCATCGAATGAAGTTCCAATGTTTTCTTCCCGATTTTTTACTTCTCAAGGTATTATTGCCAAATATTTTCTTTTCATATCCGAAAGTTATATAACTTTTCAAAATTCTCAGTGAGATTGCTGTAATTTCCCTCGCAGATGATATTTATTTATAGACGCTTTAACATTTAAGGACATCAATACTAATAAAATTCATTGTTAAAACCGTTGAGGTGGAGAGTCATCATCATCATCAACAACAAGGATTAAGCCCAATGGCCTGTTTCGATCTCATTATAGGTCGAATTGGTCCTTCCATCTCTTCAATGGTCTTCCCAACATCTTATCCCTTTTGATTTATAATTATACATTCTTCTTGGTATGCGCTGTTCATTCATTCGTAATACGTGCTGAAGATAAGCATTTTGGTAATATTTATTCTTTCACAGAGATTAAATATATTAAGTTCTGTTCTTATATCTTCGTTTTTCTTTTTATCGGTCCTTTGGTATCCTGCTATTGCTCTCAACATCTTCATTTCAGCATGGAGAGTCGTAAAATAAAATAAGTTAAAATACATTCTTAGGTAAAATCCGTCGTCCTCAACTTTTAAAATATGTGATCTTTATGCCTGTAGGCCTTTCAGGACATCCATCCCATCTTCAGCAGTTCATTCTTCGCTACAGCATCCAGGTTGATGTTTGATGCTGCTGGTCCTAATGTGGCTTTGTCACTTGTAGGAAGAGCAGAAGGAAAGCGCCCAGTAGATAAGCCAAGAATAAGATGGGAAAATAATAGTGACCATGATTTGAGGGAGGTTAATTATTCAGGAGATTATTTTATTTAGGATGTGATATAACTTATAGAGAAAATAAAGATATAGAAAATAAAGTAAATAAATTTCAGGCTATTTGTGGAACCATAAAAAGAACCTTAGGTCGGAAAACAAGGAAATATACGAAACTTAAATTATATAAAACAATGGTTGTTCCTTTGTTGTTGTATGGAAGTGAAAATTGGATAATGAAATCAAGGGATATAAGCAGGATACAGACTGCGGAAATGCTGTTTTTACGTAATGTGAAAGGATGCACAAGAGCGGATAGAATAAGGAATGAAACTATACCAGATTAAATATATATAAAATTGAAGATAAAATCAGCTAAAATAGTAAGAAATGGACAGAACACTTAATGAGAATGAACAACGAAAGAATACCAAAAAGAACCTTCCTGTATAATCCCAGAGGAACAAGAGATGTTGGCCGACCACGTAGAAGATGGACTCCACTTTTAACTTCGCCGGAACAGGCTGCATAGCCTAAACCTTGTAGTAGAAGAAGGAGGAGGATTATTTGACAATTTTGGCTCAGGGTAGGAATGTATAGAGAGCTTATGTCCGCCCGGCCATGAACCTACAGGTTCGATAATGCCAATATGTTGGTTAATCAAAGTACGTACATTACAAGAATGAAAGGTGGCTATGTGGCCCCCAAGTGGTTGTCACTCGTCTTCTATCTAAGAGCACTGAGTTCGCTTTTCGTTTATTTCATGTGGATTTCCTGGTGGACGAATCGGAGCCAAGAGCGGCTTTTCTCCGTATTTCTCCCGTTTTCCCCAACCTTAAACTTCATTCCACAACTTCTCTATATTTACGTCATTCATTTTGCTTAATTTTATATGCCCCTCTAATGCTGCGCATCTGTGTATATGACATCTTCAGTAATAGGGATTTCATCTTATCCCATGATCTAGCATTACTCTGGACACGAGCAGGTGGTTTACTTTTACTCTACTAGTGTCAAAAATAATCCATACTGCAAGACATGAGGTATAAAGAACTTATATATGCCCGCGCAAGAACATGTTCTATTTTAGAAATTACATATTTTTATTCAATCGTGTATAGCCCTACTAATAAGATAATTAAATATTTTGATCGCTTTATTGAGGCCATATGCCATTCAGTTGGTTTTTTTTAGTTTTGTATTATTATTATTATTATTATTGTTATTATTATTATATTATTATTATTAAAGTGTTTTATTATATGGGTCCGAAACCTGGACAATAAGTAGAAAACAAACCAACAAGCTGTTAGCAGTAGAACTGGATTTTTGGAGGCGATCGACAAGAATTTCAAAAAGGGATACGTTCAGAAACAGCACAATAAGGGAAATTATGCAAGTTTAAAAAAGCATATTAGGAAAAATAGAAGAAAAACGTTTGAAATGGTATGGACACCTCATAAGAATGGAAGAAGAGAGAATACCAAAAAATATCCTTAATTGGAAAGCTAATGGAAGAAGTGGAAGAGGCAGGCCTATAGAACAATGAATGGATGGATGGAGTGAAGATAAATATGGAAGCTAGAGATTTGAGGGAAGAATATTCTTTAGACAGGAACCTCTGACGACAAATCACTTTGGGTTGAAGGAGAAACACTGTATTGTGGATTATACCTAATAAAATTATTATTATTATTACTATTATTATTATTATTATTATTGTTATAAACCTTTATAATCTATAAGATTAAGAATATTAAAGCTGATAATAATATAACAGAAAAAGAAAACCAAAAAAAAAAAGATTTGGTAGCTTCTTTAGAGCAGGAATTTGGACGCCTTGACGAGGCGTTCTAATCAAGACGCTATCCCTCGCTGTAGGGCAACACTTGAGACAGGATTGGGGAAGCTCACACAAGGGAGAAAACTAAGTAATGGCTCTTTCTTCTGTCTATTGTTGCACTTTTCTTCTTTCCTCGCTTCTATTATCCATGAAATAGTCGTTAGATTTTAACACATTATTTTAGAAGCTTTATTTCAATGGTAAATTATATATGCAAACTGTAAAAGAGTGAATCATAGCACCGAAGAAACTTGCCCGGTTTCTCGAACGCAAAACATCGGTTCTATAACAATATCGAATCTTTATCTACTGTTTATATGTTGCACAAAAGTAAGAAAACCCGATTTGCTCAAAATTGATCGTAGATATATCTGTTTTGTAACCGGCGAGCGCATGCGTAGCTGGTATATTTTTCAATATTTTGATAGCTATGGAATTTTAAGTGTCATTTGGTAAAGGAGTTTCTGGACATCGATTTCATATAAAGGGGGTGTACTATAATTGAAACACAGATTCAGGTTCAGAAAGATGCGCTAATTGAAGTTAACATGCAAAACAGCGAAGATTTATTCGATCATCAAATTAATAAACCAATAGGTATCGGATATGTATACCTATCTTATCATTCGAGACACTGAGGATCAGTATACAATGCGGTACAACAAATTGTCCGCAAATATAATAATAATAATAATAATAATAATAATAATAATAATAATAATAATAATAATAATAATAATAATATTTTTTAATTAGGAATATTCCACAATACAGTGTTTCTCCTTCAACCCAAAGTGATTTGTCGCCAGAGCTTCCTGTCCAGAGAAGAGGCCTTTCGATAACTTATGTATCATCTTCTGCTTTCATTTTGATACTACTAAGTGCCAAAATGAAAGCAGAAGATGATACATAAGTTATCGAAAGGCCTCCTATAAAACAACTTACTCACTTACTTACTAACTGGCACTATCGAACCCGTAGGTTCATGGCCGCTCGGACGTAAGCTCTCCATACATCCCTATACAGAGCTAACACTTTCCAATCATTCCCTGTATAATCTACTTCCCTCAAATCATAGTTAATGTTATTCTCCCACCTCATTCTTGGTCTACCAACTGGGCGTTTCCCCTCTGGCTTTCCTACAAGAAGCTTCCATGCAAGCCTTTCATTCTCCATACGTGCAACATGTCCTGCCCATCGCAGTCTACGAGACTTGACTGTTCTTATTATATCTGGCTTCCTATAAAGACCATGTAGTTCATTGTTATGTAGTCTTCTCCATTCACCTGTCTGTTCATCTCTCTTTGGTCCAAAAATTTTCCTAAGCACCCCATTCTCAAATACTTGTAATCTCCTTTCTTCCCTTAAAGTAAGAGTCCATGTTTCGCACCCATATAATATAACTGGTAGAATAATAGTTTTATATATTTTCAGTTTAACGTTTTTTGAAAGGAGTTGGGATATCAAGAGTCTCTGTTATGCATAATAGCACGCATTTCCAGAATTGAGCCTATGTTTAATTTCTTTATGCATCTCATTCCTATTTGTGATCATTGTTCCTAGGTATTTGAATTCAGCCACTTCCTCAAAATTTCCCTCATTTGTCATTAGCTGTCCATTTCCATTATATAATGAATTTCTACATGTGACCATACATTTAGTTTTATTGATATTTACTTCCAGTCCTAATTTCTTAGTGTTACTCAATAGTGTGTGCGTGTTGGCCTTTAGTGTCTCCTCGCTATCGGCCAATAATACTACATCATCAGCATAAACTAACAGCTTATTAATACCATTCAGTTGTAAGCCTTCCTCATTCTCTAAAGATTTAATGGCATGCTCTAGTACAAAATTAAGTAGTAGAGGAGATAGTGCATCTCCTTGCTTCAACCCATTCTGGATTTCAAAATTGTCCGAAAACTGTTTGCCTACACGCACCCTACTCTTTGTGCCATTTAGACACATTCGTATAAGTCTAACTAACTTTTTAGGAATTCCGAACTCCAGCAGGATACTATATAACTTCTCCCTCTTAATTGAATCATATGCTTTTTTGAAGTCTACATATAGTTGATGTACAGTACCATTATATTCCCATTTCTTTTCTAAAATCTGTCTTATAGCTACTAAAAATCTGATCTGTTGTAGACCTGTTTCTTCTAAATGCACATTGATGATCTCCTAGTATGTCATCAATATAGGGAGTAAAACAACACAGCAAATTATTGAGGACGACCGAGATATCAGGTACTGTTATATAATTATTAAAACTTCAACACAGTAACCTCGACGGAGTTTTATAATGTATTTTAAAACATTAATATCTTAGCGTTCTAAATATTCATATTTCTCAGCATTTTGTTACATAAAACGCGAATTCTACTTAAGGGATAGTCAGGATATTGGAATAGAATGACCTGGTTACTAACATTATCCCATAGCTGATTGGTTTGTACTGAACCTTCCCTTATTGTACTGTAACCGATGCTTGAGGGCGATGCTGTATTGAGTGGTATGTAAATGAAGATTGCTAGATGAATAATTGTTAGACCTGATGTAATTGAATCTGAATCTCTATTGTCTGCTTGTTTGCACAAGGTCAGACCGACCAGTTACATGGGCATTGTACGTCACAATAACAAGCATGTTCAGTGATTTATAGCATCTCGTAAAACATTAAATTACTCTGTTGTACATTTAAAAATGTTTTTCTTAATGTCTATCTCCAATTTCCTGTGTGAATATTTGTTCAAGTTTTATCATCATCATCATCATCTTCATTCATGGATTAGGTCTGTTGACCCGTTCCGACTTCAGCCTATCACTTTCTAGATCTGCCCACATCTCGGGTGCCTTTAGGTTTGTATTTTGTTATTTGTTTTGGATATCTATCTTCATTCATTCTGTCTATGTGTTGCTTCCATTTTTGTCTATATGTATCCATTTTATCAGTTATTGCAAATATTTCAAGTTCCTGTCTTATTTCTGTGTTCTTGATTCTGTCTTCCTTAGTGCACCCTTTAACGGATCTCAAAAATTTCATTTCTGCCGCCGTTATCCTACTTAGATCTTGTTTTTTTATGTATCCAGGCTTCTGAATCATAGAGCAGTACCGATACTGCCAACATTTTATATAATTTCAACTGGGTCTCTCTTGTTGTTTTGTTATTTAGCGTTCGTTTTATCGTACCACATATTCCCTGGAATTTTGCTATTTTATTATTTATATCATTATCATAATTAAATGAAATGTCAAATCCTAGATAATTGAGATGGTTCACCTTTCAAGTTTATATAGCCTACATAATTATATTTGCTATTTCCACATTATTCTATTATCAATACTGGTAAAATTTTATATTGGCAGGACAAGCAGAAATTTCAATACAAGATATAAGGAACACCTAAAAGATTTCATACTCGCGGGTGATAAATCAAGCTATGCTAAACATCTCATTAACGCAGGTCATCGAATGAACATAATTGAACACACCCTCACGATAATCCACCGAGAAAACATTCCAGCTAGGACAAATATATTTGAAGGCCTTGAAATTATAAAGGAAACAAACAACACCCCACTTCTCAATGAGAACGCACCCCAGTCAAACCCATTATACGAGATCGTCAAAAACAAGTCAATTGCTGCTACAAACAGTTGGAGTATACATCACCGTACACAACAACAAGTAACGGAAACTCAACCTGCAGAAGATGGAAGGTAACTTCCGAAAGCGCTCCAGTTAATTTTATATATAATATATTAACAAATTGAGGACGACGGCACCTACCAACGGGTACAATTTAATTTTTAACTTTCATTATTCTATTATGTTTCACCCATTATTTCTCCATCCAATTTTTCTTATCTCAATGTGGGATTTGCCACTTATTGCTAATAGTAGAAGCCAGAAAAACAGTTATCCAAATATTGTACACAAATACAATATCATAGTGCGAGGAAAATCTATTTTCATAAGTAATGCCACGAATGATTTCCAAATTATCGATAAATTCACCACTCACGAAGTGAGGAGGTTCTATTTGAAGACGTAACAAATTATTACATTACGAAAATATCTAATTTAAAAATTTAAAAAATATTCGCAAATATGATTTTTTTTATATTTTGTCAAACTTTAGAGCCTATGCGCGACCGGATGATGCCAACCGATTCTGATAATGTTTTTCTTTTTTTCTTTTTTGTCTATATAGGCATAATTCGCAACTTTTCCGCGCTATTACAACTTGGAAATAAAAAAAAATAGTTTTTTTAGCCCATCCTAATACATATGTAACAAGGGGGCATTATAGGATTACATTAATTTTAACAAATAATAATAATCATCATCATCATTACTCCAGAGATTAGGCAAATTGCCCGTTCCGACTTCATAATGCATCAGCCCAACGTCTTCTAGGTCTTCCAACATCACGTCTTCCTCTTGCTTGATAATTTCTTGCTAACAATGGATATCTCGCCTTACTCATTCCATCCATGTGATCAATCCATTTCTGTCTGTAATTCGTGACTTTATCCAATAAAGGCTGTACTTTCAATTCTTCTCTTATATCCTCATTTCTTATTCTATCAAGTCTTGTACATCCTTTTACGTGTCTTAGGAACCTCATCTCCGCCGTCTGTATTCTATCCTTCTGTTTTTTCACTGGAGCCCAAGTTTCACACCATACAATATTGTGAGAACCGCCATAACATTATACATTTTTATCTTGGTTTCTTTTCTAATTTTATTTTTGAATGTTCTCTGTATTGTTCCACACACCGTCTGAAATTTATTTATTTTGGAGTCAATATCTCTTTCCACATTGTAGCCAATATCACAGCCCAAATATTTGAAACTAGACACCTGTTCTATACTTTGATTTTCTAAAATAATTTTGGATCTCACTGGATCTCTTCCTCTAAAAGCCATGATCTTCGTTTTCCTTACAGAAATCTTTAGATCGTATAATTTACATATTTCATTTAATGCATGCATTGATTTCTGTAAGTCGTCTTCATTTTTCTGTATTATGATTACATTGTCAGCAAATGGAAGATTATTTATGCACACTTTATAATAATAATAATAATAATAATAATAATAATAATAATAATAATTTGTTATTATTATTATTACAGTGTCGTAGAAATGAAGAAAACAATAATAGGCCTAACCTCGAAACCGTCATTACGGAAAAGTTTTGGCGAACCCTTTAAAATATTTTGCGAACTCCCTAGGGGTTCGCTAACCACAGGTTGGGAAACGTTGTGCTATTGCATTGAAGAGGAAGAACAATACATGTTCCGTATAGCGATAGCTTGCCGCACAGATTCACTGGCGAAAGAACGACTTGGAGAGTATTGCAAATGAAGTGTTTTCACGTGCCATTAGTTCACCTCTGATCGATTTGAACTTTACCTTGCACTCATTTCATTGGCTGGAGGTGTTACTTTTGAGTGAAATTAAACTTTATTGTCACATTTATAGAGTTTTCACATGTCATTAGTGCACCTCTCATCGGCTTGAAAACTACATTACATTAATTACACTGATTGAAGAGATAGTGGCATAAAAAACATGTTAATCGTACAGTATATATAATAATAATCTTCTTCTTCTTCCTTCCAAGTATTAGGCCAAGGCCTGTTACGATCCTATAGAAAATTTTCCCTCCAGCGTAAATAGTTTGATCCTTCCGGAAAATTCTCATATAAGATTTGAAAGCATAATAATAGTCCCTTCGATTGGTTGCTGGCCAAAGGAAGGCAATACCAGTGATGGGGCTGCCATCTTATAGCCTCTGGTCAGGCTTTTCTGGAGAAGAAAAGAAAATAAAGGAAAGAAGAAATGGAAGAAAGCAAAGACTCCATAGCCCTCGGATGTCCTAATAGCGTCGGGGTCGAAAAAACAAGAGTTAACCAAGGGAGGTTAGATAGTAAAGTTAAAAGAGTGCAAAACACAAGTAAGTGGAAGAAATGTTTTGCTCAGCTTGGGCACCTTGTGGTCGCCATCCACATATCCTCTAGACGAGGACCCCTGAGGGTATAATAATAATAATAATAATAATAATAATAATAATAATAATAATAATATAATAATAATAATAATAATAATAATGCAGGCGACTCCGTGGCGCAAGAAGTTAGAAGCTTGCCTCTCACCGCTGGGGTCCCGAGATCGAAACTCGGTGACCCAATGTGGGTTTTGTGGTGGACGAAACGGAGCTTAGACAGGTTTTTCTCGGGGTTTCTCCATTTTTTCCCCCTGCCACATATTTCATTCGTCCATTTCTCCATACTCATTTCATCCATTTCATTTCAATCATCTGCTTCTGTGACGGTGCATCAGGAGTGGTTGGCCGGCACCCTTGTAGTTCACAGACCTCTTTAAATATAGGGGCTTCAGCTCATCTCATTCCTCGACATGACCCTGAGTTGGACACGAGGTGAGGAAAAATAATAATAATAATAATCATTATTATTAAAGTTATTATTATTATTATTATTATTATTATTATTATTATTATTATTATATTATTATTATTACACTGCTCAACATGATTTTTGTCTCATGAGTACCAATAGTTGTACTTAATGCAGTTTTTTTTTATCGTGATTTCAAATATGTATTCGGAATTTCTCCATCATCCACAGTTATTTTTATTTCAATTTCATTTAATGCATTTAAATAATTATTTTTTTAATAAACGTTTTTTCGTCCATTTGTCCATTGTAAAGTAAAACGAAATGAGCTAACTCAGGAGATTTCAGCTATGGAAAAGAGATATCAAGGCAAATGGAATCCTAATATGCTGGTCAATTATTGTTGGACCATCAAGAGGGATGCTCCACAGGCGAAAAATAGCAGAAAATCGTCATTTCTTACTTTCTAGGTGAGTCCGAATGTAGTGTTGTTACGAATGTAGAAAATATTAAAGTGTTTGAAATTATAAATTACTGTCTCTCGGAAACCTTGCGTTATGGAGAAAAACCGATATCATATTTGAATTCAGGAGAAAAAATACCATCAGAATCACATACTTTTCTTTCTGAGACAAAAAAAAAGTTTCTTTTTCGTTGTTCAGTGTAACCAGATTAAAGATAACATTTATTTTATAATGATAACAAGAAGAATAATTAATCGTTATCCCAGTCAAAAAAATCATTCAAGTCAATTTTTTGACTGAGATAACGATTGATCATCATCATCATCATAGTACATTCACGAATTTAGGCCATTTGTTGACCTGTTTCGGCCTCAAGAGAAACACCATCCAAAAGTCTTTTGAGTGGACGTCCTGGTCTTCTTCTTCCTGCAGGTTGATATCTTAACATTTGTTTGGGTATTCTGTGATCTTCCATTCGATGAACATGTTGCATCCATCTTGACTTATAATCAGAAATTTTGTTTTCTAAAGATTCCATGTGTAATTCTTCTAAGATGTCTTCATTTTTTTTTGTGGTCTAGTTAGTGTGTATCCTGCAGTCCTCCGAAGACATCTCATTTCAGCAGATCTAAGTCTCTGTATATCCTTCTGTTTCAACGTCCATACTTCTCTACCATACAAAAGAGTTGGAAGAGTTATACACTTTCAGTCTAGAATGCTTTTGGACTAACTGTGGCTTGAAGATAGAATTTATTAACCCTAAAATTCTTAAAAATTTAGATATTTTTGCATTTACATCTTTTTCTTCTTCATATGAGATATTGCATCCTAGATATGTGAAATTATTCACCTGCTCCAAAATTGTATTGTCCAGTACAATTTTACTTCTGACAGGATCTACACCTTGAAATGCCATAATTTTTGTTTTTTTTTCTGTATATATCTTTAATCCATATTTTTCTGTAATTTTGTTAAGTTCATACAGACCTTTCTGTAGATTATCTTCGGAATTTGCTATTATTATTTGGTCATCTGCAAACAATATGGTGTTTAATTTTCTATTTTCTGATATTCTTATTCCAAATTTATATTTTTTGTTCCAGCAACATATTACTTAATTGATATAAATTGCAAAGAGTGTTGGGGATAGGGGGCAGCCTTGTCTCACACCACGATTTGTAATTCCTTCTTCAGAAAATCCGTTATTTAATTTAATCTTTATGGTGTTGTCTTTGTAAATATTTTGTATGTTCTGCCGAAGTAAATTTGGTATATTTCTGTCTTCCAATATATTTAAGAGTTTTGATCTATTGACTGTGTCGAATGCTTTTTCAAAAATCTATAACGATTGATTGTTATTATTATTATTATTATTATTATTGATGTTGAGTGATTCCGGGTTCTGTGGCCGTGGTCCATAGTTGGTGTTGATACCAGACGTTGCCCTCAACTGCGGAGGGCATCTTCAGTGGCGAGTGCTTCTAGGCGTGTTTCCTGGTCGGAAGCTCTACTTAGAGTGAACGCTGCGGGTGTTGTATTGATACTAGTGGTGGGAGCAGGGTGAGCGGGCGTGGCTCTTGCTGATTGGCTAATGGTCGTCTCCTTGTTGTCCCTAGTGTTGATGCATTTATTTTCTAGTGTACGGTACCAGGCCTTAGACAGTTTAATACCTTCCTCTTTTCTGTTAATATTTTCCTTATGCTTGTGTATTTCTATAGCCTCTCGATATAATCTAGGGAAATAATAGGAAGTTGTGGCTAAAACTTGTGTATCATCGAATAGAATCTGGTGTCCATTCATAATGGCATGTTCTGCTACAGCCGATTTATCCATTTCTCCTTGTCTGCAGTTTCTTTTGTGTTCTATTATTATTATTATTAATATTTGTAAAAACATATTAATACTTATTTTATACTTGAATACAAAAAAAAAATCTTACACTCCCGTCGTTCAAATCATTTATATGCATTAAAACTACCACGCGTTCTGATGTGTGTGAAAAAGACGAAAAAGAGTTGAGGAGTTGGATGAGAGAAGGTATATTGTTCCATTAACGCTTTTCTTAATTTGATTCCGAATGTTTTCAATTAAAATAAATGAAAGAAAATGTTTACGGAGGGTGAAATTCAGTGAGTATAGTTCCCGTCGATAATTTAACCGTTGCCAACTGTGTTAGAATTCTAATTCTGTCCCATCATTTCATTTCCTTCGCGTCAGATTGCTGTTAGGGTTATTATTCCCGACACCAGGCAATTTCTTTTTGAATACTTTGGCAGAGATATGAATCACAATATTAGTCTGGAAATTTTGTGCTTTCTAAAATTAAATTCATTTTGGCGGAGGTACCTAAAGACAGTCTGGAAAATAATATGACATTAAGACAAGTTTCATCCAAGATTTATATTAAATTAATAATTATCAGCTTGCATGCAATCCGTTGTTCGCAAAGGTCTCTGTTCTAATTTTCGCCACCAGCACGCATAGGCCTATTCAAATTTACGCATTTCTTCCTTTTCTTTTTTTTTTTTGTTTTCAGTTTTGGCAACTATCACTTATATTTCTTTTTACTGCCCTCTTTTAGATACATGACTTTTAGTTTTGTCGTTATTTATTTTTTATATGTTACCAGCTAAAATGCGCTGCTACGCCTAAATACATGAAAATTAATGTGCTTTTATGTTTAATTGAATAAGTAAACGGAAAAATAATTATAAATGTATATCGTAATTATTGTAAGATTCCCCGTATTGATTACGGTACCCAGTGTTGCCCGGGAATCTACTTATCTCGATCTTCTTGACATAAATGAGCTGAAATACGAAAATTAATGTGTTTTATGTTTAGTTAAGTAAGTAAGAGGAAAATTACATCGTAATTATTTTTACATACCTCGGCGTTGTCCTAGAATCTACTCATCCCGATCTTCTTGGCATATATGAGCTAAAAGACAAAAATGAATGCACTTCTTATGATTAGTTGAATAAGTAAAATGAAAAATAATTATTAATGTATATCGTAATTATTTTAAGATTCCCCGTGTTGCCCGGGAATCTACTTATCTCGATCATCTTGGCGTAAATGAGCTAAAAGACAAAATTCGTTATAGTAAGTTATCCGCAAAAGAAAACCCGCCATGTGCTGCTAAGCTTGCACAGGAATCTACGTACTTGTCTCGATCATCTTGGCATCAACGAAAGACAAAAATGGTTATTGTGAGTTATCCGTAAGAGATAAACATATGCTGTTGCGGGCTTTTTTGTAGAGCTTTTTGCGATATTCAATTCTGTGTACATTAATGTTGTGTATTTGTTATGGTTTAGGCAGCGAAAGCCTTTTAAGCGTCCAAAGAGCTACTTTTTTCTTGTTTTCCACTACAAAGGGCGATTTTTAAGGGTGTAGGAGTTGAGTATCACAACTCTCTTATAGCCTATGTTCATCCCGGGAATCTCCTGAACATTTTGCAAAAAGCCCCATCACAATCTCATGAACGGTATGGCCGCGCATAAAGTACAAACAAACAAACATTCATTTATATATATATATATATATATATATATATATATATATATATATATAAGATTTGAAAGGGTTCATATACCTTTTCTTATTTTACTTATTTTATTTTTCTATTATAGATTTAATTTTAGACATAAAATAAAATACAGTTAAAATGTACGTTCTTAGGTCAGAGCCGTCGTCCTCAACTTCTAAAATATGTATGCTTTTTTGTCTTAAGACCTATCAGAATATATATTCCATCTTCAGCAGGTCTTTCTTCGCTTCATTGCTTGATGTTCTCGGTTCTGGTCGTAGTGTTGTCCGTTATTCACCGAGAACATGAAGTAATGTAGCGAAGAAATACCTGCTGAAGATGGAATAGAGATTCTGAAAGGTCTTTAGACAAAAAAGCATATATATTTTATAAGTTGACGACGACGGCTCTGACGTAAGAAGGTACATTTTAACTTTATTTTATTTTATGACTATCCGCTTAAACGGTTTTAAACAATGAATTTGATTAGTATTGATTTATTTTAGACGTAAATTAAATCATTTACATACGCCTTCATTTCAGTATAGTTTCAATATCATAGGTTTATTATATTCCGCTTATATACGATTATTTAATTAACATTTTGTATTTTTTATTAAATGACATAGGCTATGTCGTATGTAAATTTTGAATCTTGTATATTTAGGCGTCCCGCGCCGTAGCCGAGCGGTTAAGGTAGTAAGCCTTGGCGCAGAACTACGGGACTTGAGCTGGTTCGAGTCTCCATGGGGGAAGAAATTTTCTCATGGTATTTCGGCCAGTATGGGACCGGTGCCTACCCAGCATCGTGAGGCAATTGGGTAGCTACAATAAGTAGCGGCTCCAGGTTGAGGAACCAGCTATAACGGCTGGGGGACTCGACATGCTAACCACATGTCACCCCTACACTGGCTGTTGATCATCTACCTCTGTGATTGACACATGTGGATGTGAAGGGCCAGCAGCCGGCTGGTAAAAGGGCAACCACTGAAAAGTGGAAAGACCCTCAATCGGATCGGTATATTTAGGCAACATTTATAACTTGTTCGAAGTAGATCCATTAATTATGAGACAAAATATAGCTGTAATAAATTAAATGAATGGAAGAAAATACCTCTTGTAAAATAAATAAATAGATTTTGCTATCTACAATGAACTGAAAATAACGAATACCTTTTACAATCATAGAAACATACATAAATATACCTGGCATCGTCAGGACTCAAAATCAATCATTGATTATTTCATTGCAAATAATAAGATTTTTAAATTGTTTCTCGATGTCAGAGCCTACAGAGGATATGATATTGGTTCAGATCACTACCTAGTAGAAGCAAGAATAAGATTTCCACCAAGATGGTTAAAAAAAGAAGAAACAACAACAGAGCATAGAACAAAAGTACAAGGTAAAATTATTTTATGATGACAGCATTAAATGGTTATATTCGAGAAGAATTCAGCAATATATGGCTACAACTCCAGAAAGTAATGATGTCGAAGAAGAATGGAAAAACATTAAAATGATAATTCAAAATGCAGCTAATGAAACTTTAGGAAAAGTAAATATACAACAAGGAAGAAATAGAACTCTAAAAATCTGGGATGATCAAAATAAAACAATTGATTGAAGAAAAAAATGCAGCTTATAAAAAATATTTGAACACAAAGAAAGTAGAAAATGAAATAGAATTCAAACGCTGTAGAGCTATTGTTAAGAGGGAAATAAGAAAGAGACATAGGAAAACATGGTTAAATTTTGTTACACATTTAGAATCAGATTTGCATAAGCTCCAACCTAATGCCTTCAAAATATTAAAACATTTGAATAAAGATATTAAAGAATCTACCAAAATTAATTGCGGAGTAACAAAAGAAGATTTTTTCAATTATTATAAAAGTCTTTGGACTGACAATAGCTATGAAGATACAATTTTCCGAAATAATAATGAGACAGATTCCATAATATCATTGGAAGAATTGAACAATAGTTTAAAGAAATTAAAAAATGGGAAGGCAACTGGCACAGATGGTTTGAATTCTGAATTGTACAAATATGCAGGCAAACAGTTCCATGAAAGACTGTTGTCCTTCTTTAATAATGTATTCAAAAATGCAGATATACCACAAGAATGGAAGACAAGCATTGTTATACCCCTGTTCAAGAAAGGAGACAAGAGAAAAATGGACAACTATAGGGGAATCAGTTTGTTAAACACATGCTACAAAATTATGCAGACATTTTAAATGGAAAATTGAAAAGTTTCAGTGAAAAATTCCTTATGGAATGTCAAAATGGATTTAGGAAAGGACGATCTTGTATTGATTCAGCATTTTCTGTTAAACTATTGCTTGAAAAAAGAAGAGAATTCAACTTAGAAACACATTTTGCTTTCATAGATTTTGAAAAAGCTTTCGACACAGTCAAGAGATCAAAACTCTTAAATATATTAGAAGACAGAAATATACCAAATTTACTTCGGCAGAACATACAAAATATTTACAAAGACAACACCATAAAGATTAAATTAAATAACAGATTTTCTGAAGAAGGAATTATAAATCGTGGTGTGAGACAAGGCTGCCCCCTATCCCCAACACTCTTTGCAATTTATATCAATGAAGTAATATGTTGCTGGAACAAAACATATAAATTCGGAATAAGAATATCAGAAAATAGAAAATTAAACACCCTATTGTTTGCAGATGACCAAATAATAATAGCAAATTCCGAAGATAATCTACAGAAAGGTCTGTTATGAACTTAACAAAATTACAGAAGAATATGGATTAAAGATATCTACAGAAAAAACAAAAATTATGGCATTTCAAGGTGTAGATCCTGTCAGAAGTAAAATTGTACTGGACAATAAAATTTTGGAGCAGGTGAATAATTTTACATATCTAGGATGCAATATCTCATATGAAGAAGAAAAGGATGTAAATGCAAAAATATCTAAATTTTTAAGAATTTTAGGGTTAATAAATTCTATCTTCAAGCCACAGTTAGTGCAAAAGCATTCAAGACTGAAAGTATATAAACACTGGCTCTTCCAACTCTTTTGTATGGTAGCGAAGTATGGACGTTGAAACAGAAGGATATACAGAGACTTAGATCTGCTGAAATGAGATATCTTCGGAGGACTGCAGGATACACACTACTAGATCACAAAAAAAATGAAGACATCTTAGAAGAATTACACATGGAATCTTTAGAAAACAAAATTTCTGATTATAAGTCAAGATGGATACAACATGTTCATCGAATGGAAGATCACAGAATACCCAAACTAATGTTAAGATATCAACCTGCAGGAAGAAGAAAACCAGGACGTCCACTCAAAAGACTTCTGGATGGTGTTTCTCTTGAGGCCGAAACAGGTCAACAAATGGCCTAAATTCGTGAATGTACTATGATGATGATGATGAGGTTTTTTTGAAAGAAAAAAAAAGTAAGCTCATGGGCCAGAATTGAAGCCGAAACTCCTTTCTCTGTAGCCAGATACTTGGCCAGAAAATCAAGAGCTCAGGCCCACTTTAATCAAAACCATAAAATAATATTTTTTGTTTTAGAATATGAAGTATAACATTGTTATGGTAGGTTACAACTCTAGCATGCCTTTGTGGCGAAATAGGGTTTCAAAATAATTGGAGATTCAATAATAATAATAATAATAATAATAATAATAATAATAATAATAATAATAATAATAACCATCAATACTAGTGAAATTCATAACAAATTCCGTTGAGGTGAAGTCATATGATGAAAGTTAAAAATTAAATTGTACCCGTTGGTAGGTGCCGTCGTCCTCAACTTTGTTAATTTTATATACAATATTTTAACAAAGTTGAGGACGACGGCACCTTTCAACACGTACAAAATAATTTTTAACTTTCATCAAATAATAACCAGATCATACTGTTTATTGCCAAAGGATCGCAATATTGTAAGAATACACCCTATTGGAAAAAAAACATGAAACACATCAAATTGTTTATAACCAACATTATAGGTTATTAATTAATTTCTATGTCCTATGATGTAAATATGTCAATCATATTTTTCTGGAATGTAAATACCTGGGAAATAATACGTTTAAGAAAGTTCAAACAGTGGTTTATTTTTTTTATGGTATAATAAATTGCTACACATGTTTTTCTATTATATCCCGCAAGCAGAATCTCGTTACATTCGTGCACTATATATACAATCTAGGAGCCGCTTTGCATTCTAGGATTTTTACATCTCAATATATAAATTGTTACATTCAACGTATTTCTTAGATATTCAGTCACTGCAAAATGATGCTCTGACCTATTCATAATATTAAAAAGAAGGAGCTTGATTTTAATGTGATAAAATTTAATTGATAAAATCGAGATGAAAAAGACTGTGATTGGTTGTAAATCAAAATTCATTGAAATGTGATTGGTCATTGACTCCCATTTGGGGCGTGAGTTAAATAGTCCGTATAAAAACCTTGTTTACTTGCACCGCACACCTCTCTCTCTCTCTCTCTCTCTCTCTCTCTCTCTCTCTCTCTCTCTCACTCTCTCTCTCTCTCTCTCTCTCTGTCTTTCTCTCTCTCTCCCTCTCTCTCTCTCTCTCTCTCTCTCTCTCTCTCTCTCTCTCTGTCTCTCTCTCACACCATCTGCGAATTGCAAGATTGGTACATTTTAACTTTCCGAACAAAAGTAAACTAAAATTTCCACTAAGTTTTCCGTATTCTCAGGTCTAGAATAGAACATTATACTCTCAGACTATTGAGGGCTTGTCCATTTGTATAGGCGGCAGGTATCCGTTTCTCTTTTTAAAAATCACATGCCAAGATAAAACTCGCAGACTAAGTTAGCGATTGCCAGCAAGGCGGTAATGAATAGGCGCCACATTTGAGTTTCTTGGGTGTAAGTAAGAAGAGAACAGACGTCGCCTCGTCAATCACTGCCTCCTGTTTGCTGAATCGCGTTACTGGTGGCGACTCCAATGGACGGGCGACAGACATTGAACATCTTAGAAAAAAAGCGTCTCGTGCAAGTAAAGGTTTTGTTTCTTAACTATTAAATAAAATGCTGGCTACTTGTATTGCAGTATTAACATTCACCTATCTCATAATTTATATAAATAATAGTTTTAAAAAACTAATACAACACGCTTTATTAGAAAACCGAACCAAAAAATTAACAATAATTTTAATTTCCAACACGCTTGGGATAAAATTAAAATGGCCAACAAAAAACAAATCATCTCCAACACATCTAGAATAAAACTAGAGTTATCTACAAAAAAAATACTATCAAACGCGTGGGATGCTCTTAATCAATTAATATCCATCCATCCATAGTAATTCTGCCCGAGGGCAGGTCTTTCACTGCAATCATAGCACCTTCATGCTATGCTTTGCAGCTTTACTAGGGAATTGTAGGTGTGGTAGCTTCCCGTTGCTTTCCACACCGGTGAAGGATGATAATGATATGATAATGATAAGGATGATGATGATGGCCATATGATTTCGGGGACCGTTTGGGCCTTAAAGTTTTCTTGGCATTTGTCTTACAGATGAGGAAAACCCCCGATAAAAACCTCACCCAGAAAAACTGCCCCGACCGGGGATCGAACCCGGGCTCGCTGCGTGACAAGGCAGCACGCTACCTCGAGACCAAAGCGGAGGACTCAATTAATATATTTGATAATAAACAGATATTGGTAAAAGTAAAGTCTGTAAGAAGAAAACATAAAAACCGTAAAAAAGCACCCCACGCTTTTGATGGTATTTTTTTTTTTGTAGATGGCTCTAGTTTTACTCTAGATTAGTTGCAGATGATATTTTTGTTGACCACTTTAATTTTATCCCAAGCATGTTGAAAATTAAAATTATTTTTCATTTTTTTAGTTCGGTTTTCTAATAAAGCGTGTTGTTTTAGTTTTTTAAACTATTATTTATTATTTAGTTTGGTTTTCTAATAAAGCGTGTTGTTTTAGTTTTTTAAACTATTATTTATTTTTTTAATTTTTAGTTTAATTGATTCTCATAAACCGGAATCCCATGAAAATTTAATTGGTTAATACTCTTCTAAAAAAATCCCCCGGGCCGAATTTAAACCAGCGACCTATGGATTACTGAAATTATATACCACTACAGTCCACCGCTCTACCAACTGAGCTAATAAATCGATAAGTCCGCAATCTATTATACCGGTCTTTTTAATTTTTTGATTTTCTGATTATTCTGGTCAGGGTTTTAGAAATAAATTATGAAATTATTGTATTGTCATTTGCCCTTTACAAGTATACAAAGTTTTAAGTCGATCCCATGTTTTTAAGCGGGTTAAAATCGTGTACAAAAATTCCGTTACGTAGATGGACAGATACAGGTCAAGATAATATAGAGCGTGTAAAAATACCTAAATCTTCTTCGCAAAATTGTAAGGCATAGGGGCTTACAAACTTGAGTCGCGATTACCAAATACAAAAAGGCTAACATATTTTCTGTTCTTATTGTAATTTATTACCAAACTACTTTATGGTGAAGTTCCATAGTTTTTTATTTACGTCAAATAATTTATTTTTCCTTATACAAAACGTCAGTTAACAAATTTCAGAAAAATGACGATTAAGGAAATCTGCATTCCCATATGTGTAGTCTCTGTTGTTCAAGGGAATTCAGAAATTATCAGGTTTTCTTACTATTATTCTTAGTTAAATTTTGTTTTTTTAATTCGTCCTTTATTTTAGCTCAAATTTAGTCGGAGGACTAGGTTTTTGCACTTTCAGCTTCAAAATCGGGTAAGTTTGCCTTTACTAGTTTCAAGAAAAAAATATAGTTTGGGTAGAAGCAAATTCGTGTTCAGAAATTTCAAAGAACGTACGAAATAGAAAGATAAATTCTGAAAAACCATTTTAATAATTTAATTCTACAAATATATTTAATATATGTGGTACATTTTTTAATTCTTATTTAGTTGGCAAATAAGCATTAATATCAGCACAAAAATTGTGATTTACAATAAATGTTTCATAGTTTTTCTCATAACCAAGGAAATGAAACCAGTCCTCTGAAACGACATTATCTGAAACTAAACACACTTGTCTTAAAACATCTTCATATTTCCCGAATTTTAAGTGACCATTTAAAAAAGTTTTTCCGAGAATATTTAACTCATGCCACAAATGGGAGTCAAAGACCAATCACATTTCAATGATTTTTTTGCAACCAATCATTGTCGTTTTTCACCTCGATTTTATCAGTTTAATATTATCATGAGTAATGCCACGAGTGATTTCCAAATTTATCTTATACCATAAAAAATAAACCACTGTTTGCACTTTCTTAAACGTATTTTTCCCCAGGTAATAACGTTCCAGAAAAATATAATTTACATATTTACATCATAGGACATCAGCAATTAATTAATATACAGTTTTATGTGTTTCATGTTTGTCCACTAGAGTGCATTCTTAAAATATTGCGATGCTTTGGCAATAAATAATATGATCTGGTTGCAGTGATGAACAAGTGAAACATAAAGTTTCTCATTTGTTTTCAAACATCGCCGCTTACATTAAATATATAAATATTTTAAAATAACAATATTTAAATAATGATTTGTGAATAAAAAACTTAGTTTTATTCGTTAAATAGTCCTAACAAATTCAACTCTTGATTTCCAAATTCTCTAGATAAATTCACTCCTCACTTCGTGGGTCGTTAATTTATCGATAATTTGGAAATCACTCGTGATGTTACTTATGATAATTTTTTAGTACAGTGTAAGAGACACATTTTTGTTTTTAAATAATTTAGAAAATATATAACTGAATCTAATTTAGATTAATATTGACGCAATTAAAAGTCGATACTAGTAAAATTCATGGTGATTTTGCGTTGAGGTATTAGTTCACAGTAATATAATGTACGGTTAAAAACTATAATACTCGTATAGTTACCTTGTAGGCCCGTCTCCTCAACTTAAGTTCTTTTAAAACTCTGTAGGCCTTTCGGGACTAGTCCCATCATCAGCAGAATGCATTAGGTCCGTTCTTGTTGACCCTTGTTGAAGCACTCAAGGTCAACAAGAACGGACCTAATGCATTCTGCTGATGATGGGACTAGTCCCGAAAGGCCTACAGAGTTTTAAAAGAACTTAAGTTGAGGAGACGGACCCACAAGGTAACTATATTATTGTTTTTAACCGTACATTATATTACTGCAATTAAAAGTATTATTGTATTTTTCTGCTTCCGCATGTTTGAATGCAAGATGTGTATTGAAATGTATTTTGTTGCTACTTTTGGCTGTCTTGCTTATTTCCAATATTTACAGACTAAACGCAACTCTCGATTGGAAATAGAATTTCAGTACTTTACGATTATATGCGTAGGCTTAAATGATTTACATAAAACTTAGATGGACGTGACAGGCAATTATATCGAGTTATCAGATATCGATCAACAGGGGAGACCGGAGATGAACTCCAGACCGTATATGTGAGAGGCAGTCATACGCTATTCAATGCATTATGCTCTTAATTTATGGCTCTGCAGATATATAGCCGTTCATTTCTTCATCGCTAGCAGGTTGAAAGGGTGAATTTCCTGTTGCCAGATGATATATTATATCGTCCATCAGGTCGATATAGTTCGTGCCTTGTGTATAGTCCTAGTTTCCTACCTTTGTAGCGTACCCATTGTTGGTTTAAGTACGTCGTTGTGATATTCTTAACTTGTTCTACTTTTATTATGATTTGTCAATTTTTTTGGTTACAAAAACACTCTTGATGAGGCCCGGACGTCTAGATACTGAGTGTGAGCGCCCCTCTCCTTCTGTAAAGTTTTCGATCCCTTAGTTGCGTATATAAACTGCAAGAAGTCTGATCAGTGAGGTACAATGCATTTTAGTCACGAGTAAATTTCTACTACAGTATATATATATATATATATATATATATATATAATGTTATAATTAAATATTTAACATTGAGCAATGCAAGCTTAATATGGTATGATAAGAAAAATAAATGCCTGGACGGGATTCGAACCCTCCTACCTTTGTACTGTACCCATTGTTGGTTTAAGTACGTCGTCGTGATATTCTTAACTTGTTCTACTTTTATTATGATTTTTCAATTTTTTTTATACGAAACACTCTTGATGAGGCCCGGACGTCTAGATACTCAGTGAGAGCGCCCTTTTCTTTCTGTAAAGTTTTAAATCCCTTAGTTGCGTATATAAACTGCAAGAAGTCTGATCAGTGGGGTACAATGCATTTTAGTCACGAGTAAATTTCTACTACAGTACCCATCCATCCATAGTAATTCTGCCCGAAGGCAGGTCCTTCACTGCAATCATAGCATTTTCATGCTATGCTTGCAGCTTTACTAGGGAATTGTGTAGGTGTGGTAGCTTCCCGTTGCTTTCCACACCGGCGAAGGATGATGATGATAATGGTAAGGATGATAATGATAAGGATGATGGCCATATGATTTCGGGGACCGTTTGGGCTTTAAAGTTTTCCTGACATTTGTCTTACAGGTGAGGAAAAACCCCGATAAAAACCTTACCCAGAAAAACTGCCCCGACCGGGTGATCGAAACCGGGCCCCGCTGCGGGACAGGGCAGCAAGCTACCTCGAGACAACAGCGGTGGAGGACTTATATATTATATATATATATGCTATGTATGTATGTATGTATGTATGTATGTATGTATTTTTTTTTTTTTTTTTTTTAAGAGTCTTCATATGACAGCATGCTCCACTACAGTTTTCTGCAGTACTACATGCTTTGGTTTAGCAATATAAAATATCTCTATCATTTTATGTGTGTTGATGTTCCTGACTATGCATTTATAATGTTATTTACTAGTTCTAAAGTGTGAAATTATTATTTTTTTTTCCTATTTTTGATTCCTTAAAATTTAATTTTGAATTATTGTTTACGCTAAAAGTGTTCTATTTTCGTTGTGGTTGTTATTTGCATTTCAAACAATGCTCTATGTTAATTATACGTAAGCAAGTTATGGTTCCTCTTATCACTAACAAGTTATGATTAATATTTACCAGTTGCTTGATATTGTTCCTATTAGCACTTTACGTAACCTTTAAATTGGCGAAACAATATTATTATGTGCCCACCATTCAAGTGTTTCGCGACCGCCAAAGAGAAGATAAAATCATTTTCAAAGTAAGTTATTACTGTATTTTAAACGTAATTTGAAAAACCAAAATCTTAGGTAATTTATGATAATTTGTTTTATTTTTACTGTTTAATAAACTTCTAACAAATAAAATAAATCAAGGTTTCTTATAAGATACATTGTAGGTTAAGGGTTAAATTAGTGCATTCTTCATGACTATTTTCCTAACAAAATATAGTTCCTATTTACATTTAAATTGACTAATCCTATCAAGCTATAATCTATATTTACACGATCAGTTAATGTTCTATCCCATTACTAATATAAGAAGATATAGCCTCCTATTTACACTTAAGTTACGGACTAATTCTAAACATTTTATGAGTAAATCTCCTATGGAAAGTTCTAAAAAAATTGGCTATTAGGTTCATATTTACACTTATAGCACTGACTAATCCTAACAAGTCAGGATCAATAGTTACACTTCCTTAAAATAATGTTCTTATCCTAAAACTTATTATCTAGTTCTATCACTTTATGATGTCAGTTGCCTTAAACTATACTGTCCAAGTAATGTTCTATTGTAATTTTTTTAAGTCTATGCTATTTGCGGAATTTGGTGATGAATTGTTTAGTATACTTAAAAGCTAATTTACTCTTATTTAGGGGCCGGCCACCTTTCGCTACCTCTATTTTACAAAGTTTATAAGAGTTTGTCTTTCGTTTTAAATTTTCTATACAGTTATATATGACATGGTCCCACTGTCTGCGACACCAGCACCGCATGCACACATTGCACAAGTCCTTTATCTTGAAGCGATGGAAGTAGGCGGTTAGATTCCCGTGTCCGGTCACCAGCGCTTGTGAATGAATTGGGGAGATATCTGGATTCTTGTCTGTAAGGTCTGTCGCGGACTTTCGGGAAGAACGAGTTCGTCAAATTCCCATTGGTGGTTGATTGCCATTCCCTTTCCCATTTTTCTTCACTAATGGTTGTCAGGGTTGTTTCTTTCACAGCACTTACTGGAATCCTATCGTAACTCGTTTGTAGGCCGCCGTCGCACGCTGCTTGCTTCGCTAGGCGATCCGCTATCTCGTTGCCGTAGATTCCAGCATGTGCCTTGACCCAGCTGAATTCCACTGTCCAATTGTTGCCTTCTAGAGATTTCAGCTTATTCCTAATTTCTTCCAATTAAATTGTTTCGATTATTTCTTTTCCTTAGGGAGTCTAACGTGATCTTGCTGTCAGTGTAGATTGCCACATTACGTTCGTCAATCGGTTATTTCGCTGGTGTTAAGGGTCCTTTTAAGGTGTCCAATGCTTTGTCATGATTGGCAAGAGTTGCTCAGCCATGGTTATTTGAACATTCTTCGTACAACGTTAAATTTCAGCTGGTTTGTTAATACATGTTTTTTTAATATAACTATTCCCGATCCAACTCCATCATTGCTTCTGCTTCCATCTGTGTATATTTCATAAGTGTATTCTTTGTTTTCTCTTGTATCCTGGATTTTTATGAATTTTGCCGGATGTGTCCAGTTTTTGTAACTAACTGTCTGATCAACGTTAAGAGTTTCGTATTTGGAACTTCCTCTTATTTGGTGAATAGCCGAAATTTCTTGTATTTTTAGATGTATAGGTGTTAATCCCGTCAGAATGCAGAGAGCTTCGTAGGACGCAGTGCGGTATGCCTTTGCCATTCGTATGCTGATCAATCTCTGTACCTGTTTAAAACTTTCGGATATTATATTTCCTGTCCAGTGCACTTATCCATACTGGTGCCGCGTACGATAACAGTGGCAGAATTGCACCGTTATAAATTGTTGCACAGGGCTTTGTCACTTAAACCCCAGCTTATTTTTGCTGTCTTCGAGAGAGCATTAATAAGTTTTTTTGCATCTCTCTGCTACATATTCGATATGGCTGGTTGAAACGTAAATCTCTTGTCGATTATTATGCCAAGATATTTAATCTGGGCGACCTGTTCTAACTGCTTATTATTTAGAAATATATGTATTTGTTTGTTTTCCCTTCGTTTTCTTCTTGTTATTAGAATAGTTTTTGATTTGCATTCATTGAATTTGGATTTATTGTTGTGGGCCCAGGATGTAATCTTTCTCATTTCAATATTTGCATAATTCTCAGCTTCGAGAACTGATTTTCCCTTTGTTATTACTATCAGGTCGTCTGCAAATGCTATTACTTTAGTGTGTTCGGTATAATCTAATCGAAGTATGGAGTTGTACTGGATGTTCCAGAACCCCGGACCGCAGCAAGATCCTTGTGGGCAGCCTCTCGTTACATTTTTGTCTACTTTAGCATTGTTTACTGCTAATGTAGCTGTTCTTTGGTTAAAATAATTGTTGTTTGCAAGATTATACAAGTTCCTTGGGCACTGGAATTCCCTCAGAGCTTTCATGATCCCCGGCCACCAGGCCGAGTCAAAAGCTCCTTGGATATCCAAGCTTACTAGCACCAAATACATTTTTTTCTTTTAGATTTTCCTCGATGTATTCTTTTAGTGTCATCGCTGCGTCCACCGTGCTAGTTTTGAGGAGTGAAAACCGAACTGTTTGTCTGACATTAGGTCTTTTGAGTTTGACATGATGCATAATTCTGTTTATTAACAACTTCTCCAGTACTTTTCCTCCTGTGTTTAGGAGGCTTATTGGACGAAATTTAGTAACCTCCTGGTAATACTCTTTTCCTGGCTTTATGATAGGAATTAATCTTGCTTTCTTCCACTGTTGGGGAAAATTACCTCTCCTGAGACAGTTATTGTATATCGCTGTTACAAAGCTTGGTAGAATATTCATAACTTGAAGTAAAATTCTGCTCGTAAATCCGTCTTCTCCTGGGGATTTATTTGGGTCCATATTTTCTAAAATGTGTGCTATTTCTTGTTGGGTAAAATCGGCATCATCTTCAGTTTCCACGGGACGTTTATTATCTTCTCTGACTTGCTTGTGGTAGTTGTTGTCCGCTGTCTCGTCATCGTCTGGTGCAAAATGATCTATCATATGCTGCAGTGTTTCTTTTTGTAGGTCGGATGTATGAGAGCCGTCTGCTTTCTTTAGAGTGGTTAAAGGTGTTTCGTTTCTGGCTTTTCCAGACACTATGCGGTAGACTGCGTTCCATGGGTTGTTTGACGGAGTCAAACTACAGTAGTTTTTCCAAGACACAATTTTCTCCTTTGTAATAGTTCTTTCATATTTTCTTTTGGCTTCTAAATATTGATGCTTTCGTTCTTCTCTCAGATCTTCGTTGTTTCTAGTTCTCTGATATCTCCTTCTTGTAGCATTCACTCTTTCCGCATTATGGTTAATTCTTCTGTCCACCATGGGAGAGATTTATTCCGGTGTAACTTTTTGTGCTCTGTTTGATATTCTGAAGGGCCTACTGCATGCCGCTGTGATGATATCTTCAAACTCCCTGACTAGTTTTTGTGAGTCCGGTTCTTCCCTAGCTATGCTGCTCAGCCCCTTGTCCAGTTCTTCAACAGTGTTCATTATCGTTTTGTTTAGTAATCTTTCTGAGAACATTCTTATGATGTCATTACTGAAGTTCTCAAGTCTGTTTTCTTTTACTATATATTTTATACCTTGAAAATTGTTGGAAGTGTTCGCGTTATTTTTAGATATGTTGAATGTAATAAATCGGTGATCAGAGCAACTCTCTTCTTCCTCACACTTCCACTCGCTCACCATGGTTACTAACCGGTCATTAGTTATGGTGAGGTCGTTATTGCTCTTTCCTGTTGCACTCTCGAAAGTTGTATATTCACCAGATTCATTCATAACATACAGCCGTTTTGAACTCAGATATTCTTCTACTTTTCTGCCTATAGTGTTGGTGATAGTATCATGCCACATTATTGACCTAGAATTACTGTCCACGCCTACTATTATTCCATCCTCCTTCCTCGTAACTTCTAGTATATGGTCCAGCTTAATGAAATCATCATTAATATCTGCTCTGATATCCATATACATACTAACTACATTGAATTTTAATTTATTGTATAAAATTTCGACAACTACGGCATCTTCGTCAGATATTTGGTTTATTAGTACAGCATCTATTTGTCTATTTGCTACGACAACGGCTGCCCTAATCCTATTTTCTCCTTTAGAAAAGGTCCTATACTTCCTGGAAATTCTAGCCACTTTGTTCTGGATAACATATGGTTCCTGAATGAAGATTATGTCAATATTGTGTGATTCTATCATATGCATGAGATTACTAGTAGCCGCCTTGGAATGTTTTAAATTTATTTGAAGGCATTTAATGTGTGTTTTCCCTCTGAGCTTAATGGTTTGACTAGCATTGCAACTGTGATTGGTTGAACCTGCCATTTTAATATTCAGTGTTTTGTTTATATTTCTTTAGCATTGCTAGCATGCATGGGCAGTTTTTGTCGAGGGATGAGTGACATTCGTTTACTTGTTCTCTATTGAATTTGTTATGAGTCACACAATTTATACATTTATATTCATTTGCTCTTGCAGTACAGTCTGCCAGTTTATGATTACCCGCACAAAGTGGACAAGTATCGCTGCTGTTACATTCTTGGGCTCTATGGTTAAATCTGGAACATTTGTAACATCTTCTAACTTTCATATAGTCTTCAACGTTACAAATTTGCCAGCATAGTTTAACCTTCTTTCGATTTAGGGTTCGCCAAGATTCAGGTTTAACTTCCATAACAAGGTTCCGAAAGTTCCGCTTTGTTTTGAAGATGAATCTAGGCATGAGGGTCTCCTCATTTAAGTTAAGTTCAGGGTTTTGGGCAACGATGGTACCTGCCGCGTTGTCTATTGTTATATCTTCAGGGATGTTGTAGATAATTAGGTTGGGGTTGCGGAAGTTTAGGAGTGCTGATGTCCAATAGTTGGCTGCAATGATCTTCGATATTTTTTTAAGAATATCGATATCTTCTTTCTTTCCAGATTCGATAATCAATCTACCGTCTCGTAGTGCCTTCATAGATCTTATTCCAACTTTTAGTTGTGTTGGATTAATATTTCGCTTCAACAAAACTTTCATTGCATCTGTGGACTCGTTCTGCTTTGATTTGAGTACAAGTTTGTAATTTTTTTTCGTGTATGGTTTGTGGTCTATTGTCTCGAACAGCTGCGCTGTAGTTCGAACTGCCGCAGACAGATGGAGCATGATGTCCAATCGCCCCAACAAGGCTTCTGTTACCTGTCACACCATTGTGAATCTCTTCAGCTTTCTTGACCTTCTCAGCCAGAGCACTAATCGTCTTGTTTTTCTCCTCCACTTCGTTCATTAAATTACAAAATGATGTTCTGAGTTCACTTACCGCTTGCATGATGTCTTGCTTCAGGTCACTTCGTAGCTTTTTGCTTTTTTCCGTAACTTGTATCAGCTTTTCCAGAGCACTATCGATATCACATTTCTGCATTTCCGCCATCTTGAGTATGTATGTATGTATGTATGTATGTATGTATGTATGTATGTATGTATGTATTTTGAAAGACATAGCACTGAAATGATTTGTATTTTTTCTTATCCGTTGTCAGTGCGAGAACTGATGGTGTGACCGCACAGGCGCTCTGAGAGGGTGTAACCTCCCCCCCTAATCTGATCGTGCTTATTTTAATGTTTAAGCCTAATGCCAGATCATTACAAATTGTGATCTCATGAAAGTTGGATAATATATATATATATATATATATATATATATTTATTTATTTATTTATTTATTTATTTAGAATAAACTTAACGTATGTAGCTTCACGATATTGTTATAATTTTTTGATACAGCTCATCTAATATATAAAAATTAATGTTTCTTTGTTTGTTCGTATTTCAAGCGCGGCTATACCGTTGATCCGATTGTGATAGGGCTTTATGCAAAATGTTCAGGAGATTCCTGGGATGAAATAGGCTATAAGAGAGTTGTGATACTCAACTCCTACACCCTTAACAATCGCCGTTTGTAGTGCAAAACGTGAAAAAAGTAGCTCTTTGGACGCTTAAATGGCTTACACTGCCTAAACCATAGTAAATACACAACATTAATGTACATAGAATTGAATATCTCAAAAAGCTCTACAAAAAAGTCTGCGGCAGCATATGATTATCTCTTATGGATAACTCACATTAACCATTTTTGTCTTTCATTGATGCCAAGAAGATCGAGACAAGTACGTAGATTCCTGTGCAAGCACAGCAGCACAAGACGGGCTATCTTTTAAGGATAACTCACAATAACGAATTTTGTATATTACCATATATTTTACATTTTTTAAAAATCTGAATCAGACAATCCTGGCATCTTATAAAAAGTATTTCATATATATATATATATATATATATATATAATCATCATAGTACATTCACGAATTTAGGCCATTTGTTGACCTGTTTCGGCCTCAAGAGAAACACCATCCAAAAGTCTTTTGAGTGGACGTCCTGATCTTCTTCTTCCTGCTGGTTGATATCTTAACATTTGTTTGGGTATTCTGTGATCTTCCATTCGATGAACATGTTGTATCTATCTTGACTTATAATCAGAAATTTTGTTTTCTAAAGATTCCATGTGTAATTCTTCTAAGATGTCTTCATTTTTTTTTGTGATCTAGTAGTGTGTATCCTGCAGTCCTCCGAAGGTATCTCATTTCAGCAGATCTAAGTCTCTGTATATCCTTCTCTTTCAACGTCCATACTTCGCTACCATACAAAAGAGTTGGTAGAGCCAGTGTTTTATACACTTTTAATCTTGAATGCTTTTGGACTAACTGTGGCTTGAAGATAGAATTTATTAACCCTAAAATTCTTAAAAATGTAGATATTTTTGCATTTACATCCTTTTCTTCTTCATATGAGATATTGCATCCTAGATATGTAAAATTATTCACCTGCTCCAAAAATGTTATTGTCCCCTTTCGAGGGTTCGTTGATAAATATACCGTCAAACACAAGAAATATATATATATATATATATATATATATATATATATTCTGTAAAATTGATATTTTATATGCGGGAACATTAAAAAAATAATAACACAATTCATAATTTGTTAACATGTCTGAAGAAAGTACAGTGTACCGAAACAGCTGTAACTGAATCATATCTTAATAAATATGAAAATCAAATAAAATTAAGTTTTATTTTTTATTTAATTAATGAAAATAATTCAGCTTATTAAATTATCTTTTTAAGTACCAACTTGAATGTCAATATCGTATCTGAAATCACGATCCATTCTTTCGCGAAATTATGGATTTTTATTAATTTTATAATTGGGATGAAATTAATAAATACCAATCTTACCTACGGAGAGAAGTAATAACTGAAATATGAATTATTGGTTCTACGTTGGTTTTATCTGCACACATTCCATAATTTTATATGGTTATAGGATCCTTGTTCTGCCTTTTTATTAATCTTCAACTCTCAAAATCAATACTTTTGAAACTAAAACAATTTCAACTCAACCTGAATGCAAATTTTATACCATATTTTCTACTTCGACAAGTTTTTCCGAAGTTGGATAAAGATTTTGTGTCATTTCTGAATTATGACATCTTTACCCCTTCTCTTTGAGACGTAATGGCAGCAGTTTTTAAGTTTTATGTGCGTTCAGTTACCACATCATCTCTTAAACTCTTGGCAACTGCTGTCAGCCCAACCAGATGCAAGTATTGGTCTACTCTTTTTTTTTTACTACACAAATTCTCGCCGATAACGTAATAAATTACTTGAGAAGAAGAAGCGACTCCCCCTCTAACTGACTGTGAGCAGTGTCATCTAAAGCTAAGTGCCGTAAAAACTGAAACTTAAGCATTATCACTACATAAAGGAAGTAATTGGATCCATGGCTGGTATAAAAGTTGCGTTGATGTGGAAAAATATATGAAAACCACGTGCTGAAATGACACCCTCCAAGTGTCGGCTGCTTTTCCAGAGATGTTGCTACTTGCAACCTGCTTGTTTATCTTTCTCCTCTTCAATAAAACTTAGAAAAATCACGTCTAATTTGTCGTGAGTTATGAGTCAACAGTAGTAACGGGTTGGCAAGTCACAAATTTTCTGCTCATCAAAGAACTGATACGCGTACGAGAAATTTGAACCTTAAAAACAATGAAAGTATCATTAATTAAGTTAAAGTCCATATTATTATTATTTTTATTATTATTATTATTATTATTATTTATCGAGATCAAGGATTAGGCCTTCTGGTCCGTTCCGTCTCAACGTAGTTGTTTGGGCTATTTCTTTAAAAGACAGCCTATATATCCATCCCCATCCATAGTAATTCTGCCCGAGGACAGGTCTTTCATTGCAATCATAGCATTTTCATGCTATGCTTTGCAGCTTTACTAGGGAATTATAGGTATGGTTCCTTCCCGTTGCCTTCCACACCGGTGAAGGGTGGTGATGATAATGATAAAGATGATGATGATGATGGCCGCATGATTTTCGGGGACCCTTGGGCCCTAAGTGTCTTACAGGTGAGGAAAAATCCTGAAAAAAACCTCACCCAGGAGCCTGTCCCGACCGGGAATCGAACCCAGGCCCGCTGCGTAACAAGGCAGCACGCTACCTCGAGACCACAGCGGTGGACTATATATATATTATAGTGAAGAGTGGCGATATTATATTATTACGTTTATTAATTAAAATTTTAAGAAATTACTACATTCATTATATTTGTTAATTAAATAAAAATAAAACGTAGTTTTATTTGATTTTCATATTTATTATATAATTCAGTGACAGCTGTTTCGGTACACTGTACCTTCTTCAGACATGTTAACAAATTATGAATTGTGTTCCAACTGATCTAAGCAACAATACAACAATATTTATTTAATTTTTTTAATTTAACAAAGGGGATTCATTCAAATCAAGTTGAGAATTTAAGTTTTTTTACTACTTTTAAATGTATTAGTTTCTACAGCCTCCAAAAGATCTAACTTCTTACCCTTATCACAAATATGTAAAATTTCAAAATTTGGATCGAAAGAATGATTAAATTGGAATAGGTGGTTAGTATATTTTGAATTTTCTAAATTTCTGTTATATGCTCTCATGTGTTCCTTTATCCGAGAGATAAAAGGTCTACCAGTTTGTCCTATATAGACATTGTCACATGTGCAACACTTCAATTTCCGAAACAGCTGTCACTGAATTATATAATAAATATAAAATCAAATAAAACTACGTTTTATTTTTATTTAATTAACAAATATGGATTTTCATCAAGTAAACACCAACTCAATTGATTATTCATTATATTGTCAGAAATTGAAATATAAATTCAAATAACTTCAATGTGATTTGCTTTCACATTAAACATTTAAAGATAAACAAGCCTATACAAATTATATAGCCATTTCGGAAAATGTATTGATTAGAAGTAGCTGTAACAATTAGGAGAAAATGTTGATTTCAATATTTCTGTGATCTTTTGAAATCAATTTCAGAATTTTGTTTCACGAAACGTTCTGCAGTCATTAGTTTTACAGAAGCAGTTCAGTACTTTGATCACTTCGAGGTCGTGATTTATTGCCGTTTGATTCTCTTTTGAGAGAGATTAAACATCTGGTTTTCGAAACTCCTACAAATAGCTCCAATTCTGGATAAATAGTTTCTCGTAACTTCAGTGGATAATAATTTGGTACACAGTTCCAATCACTATAAGGAAAATACACACATACATAAGGACTTTATTAAACTAAAAGTAAGATACATACAATGTTATTTACAAATATGGATCGCACGGGCAGTAAGCCGTACGTGCTGTTGACAGTCCGTTACAATAAGTTGATGTTTGGTAATAATATACTTAAAACAAACAATAATATTACAATTAGATATCAATACAATTACATTATACATTAACTTAGTTATGTAGAATTATTAAGAATTAATGGTATTGCAATTTGTTAACATATTTATTTATTCCTGAATAAGGTTGTTATTGTTTTCCGCGTTTTGTTCAGAAATTTAGCCAAGTTTATCCAATTTTCTGGGTTTAGTAGTAACTCGTATCATGCCAAATTTCCACGATTTGAATTTAGAAATCTTTCCGGTAATAACTGACGCCTCCAATATTCTAATCGTTACATTTTCCTAATATACGTATATCTTCTTCAAAGCTCCCGCACATTGGACATATTCGCATATCGTGATCGTCGCTAATTTTTAAAAAATGTCATGCCGCTAACCTGAACCAAGCAAGCCCTGATCTCTCTTTTAATCCTAGATTGAGTATAAAAGATTATTTTCCCCAAACTTGTTTTAGGTCTCTTTGTAAAAACAGTGATCGTTTTCCCGCACATTCGGCCAAAATATTTTGTCGGTTTATATCTAAGTACCTACTTCTTATTTTTCTCCACACATTCTTGCGATTTTCAGTCCCTTTTTCCCATACCCAACCCATCCCAATCTTTTGGAGTTCTCTCCTAACCTTATCTGCCCAGAATTTCTCATTTGCGTTCCTAATTTTATTATTAAAATACAGATGACCTGTCGTATCTGGAAATTTGCTTGTGTCCAGTTCCTTCTATCATCGCTCCGGTGCTGAAGAATTCCGGCCATACTTCCTCTCGTTTCCTGCGTAGTCTTTGTAGCGCTGTTTTCAAGTCCTCGATAAGGAAAGTCTCCCTTGCCAGTATGTACACTAGACGGCTTCTTGTCGGTTTTGATACTCCTATTGCTCTTTTTATGTATTTAGCTTTCACTTTTTCCAGCGTGTTCAGATTAGCTTCTGTAAGATGTGGCCATATGATGTCTATCCCGTAAGTTATTTTGGGAGGATTGGTCATATATAAATTGTTATGCTTTATTGCCAACTTGCTTGTTGTTTGTTATGTTTTTTACATCAATACTTTCAAGAAATATTAGTAAATGATGTAAATTAAATAGATAGATCATCGGTTGATTAATGTCTTTGACATCATCCGATTCCTAATAGCCAATTTTGTCGGCCCATCCAATCTCCTGGTTGTAGATGTTTCTCCTTCATATATAAACATATTCCTTGACTCCAGGAGGTTTTAGGTCTTCCTCTGCTTCGTCTTCCCTCAGGTTTCATTCCAAAACAGATTTTGGTAGTCGATCCTCTTCCATTCGCTGGACATGTCCGTACCATCTTAATTGCTAAGTTTTAATATAATCTAAAATAGTGTCTTCAATCTTCATTTTCTCGTTTATACTGAGTTCCTAATTTTTTCTCTTCTTGAAATTCTTGCGGCCCTTCGTATAAAATCCATTTCCGTTGCCAAAGGTACTTAGACTATATGTTTTTGTTGTTAATGACCAAAGTTCTGCCCCATAAGTAATGATGCTTTTAACAATTGTATGATATATATTAATTTTATTTTTATTACTTATATTTTTATCCCATTATATTCCATTGAGGCAAGCAATTTTCAAATTTTCCTTTATTATTTCTATTTCTTATTTCCTCTTCATAACTCCCATTTCTATTTATTTTATTTCCTAAATATGTGATCTCACTACAAGATTTTATTGATTCTCCAGTCTCCAAAATTAAATTTTGTTCTGGTTCACCAATTGATAAATATTTTGTTTTTTCATGTTCAAATTTAATCCCCATTTTTCATATTCTTCTATTAATTTTCTAGTGTAACTTAAATAACTTCTTTATTATTAATTATCATTAGGTATTTTGTAATTAACTGTTGTTATTTTGTTTTCCAGTTTTCATTAATTAGAATGTCGTGACTCTTTTCTCCTCCTTTCTATGTCAGACGTTAATTTTATCAGAGAAATGTATACATTTAACACTTTTTTGATGTTAATATTTAAATTGGAAATGAAGACACTACACGTGTATACATAAACACTTCTGATGAATTCTTCTCTGATTTTGAGGACATGCATACAAAGTGGATGAATTTGATTAATTAGCGACTCCATTAAAGAAGAGTTTATTACAGCGGTTGTTTTAATTAGTCGAGATTCTTAGTTGAATATCTTTCTGATGAAACTTTTTTTCTCGGGATTGAGAACAGTGGGAGCCTTACGGAGAGAGCAGAGTTGTGTAAAGAAGCTTAAATGCGGTGAATCGAGGTTTAATTTCATGATTTAAGATTGAGTGGGACCCCACAGATTTAATCTATTTTGCCTGCCAAGTTTCTTGATGATAAAACGAGATCCTTCATGAGAACCTAAACACTTCACTTACATTCTTTTAAAGACATTAAAAATGTGTTACTTACTTACTCACTGGCACTGTCGAACCTGTAGGTTCATGGCCGCACGGACATAAGCTCTCCATACATCCCTATCCTGAGCTAATGCTTTCCAATCATTCCCTGTATAATCTACTTCCCTCAAATCATAGTTAATGTTATTCTCCCACATCATTCTTGGTCTACCAACTAGGCGTTTTCCCTCAGGCTTTCCTACAAGAAGCTTCCATGCAAGTCTTTCATTCCCCATACGCGCAACATGTCCTGCCCATCGCAGTCTACGAGACTTAACTTTTCTTATTATATCTGGCTTCCTATAAAGACCATGTAGTTCATTGTTATGTAGTCTTCTCCATTCACCTGTCTGTTCATCTCTCTTTGGTCCAAACATTTTCCTAAGTACTTTATTCTCAAATACTTGTAATCTCCTTTCCTCCCTTAAAGTAAGAGTCCGTGTTTCGCACCCATATAATATAACTGGTAGAATAATAGTTTTATATATTTTCAGTTTAACGTTTTTTTGAAAGGAATATGGACATCAAGAGTCTCTGCAATGCATAATAGCATGCATTTCCAGAATTGGTGTTATTACCAAAAATGATATTATTTTTCTAGAAGTGCTATACTGTAAGCCTTAGATCATATATTTCTGTGTATATGTGTATTTTCATAATGTACTATAGACCTATTACATTTGGAAACAAGAAGCTGTGAAAAACATTAATATATAGGCCTAGTAGGTAGCCTATACCGCTCTGGTCTAGAGGTATGTCGTTGCCTCAGGCGCAGCGGTCCCGGGTTCGATTCCCAGACAAGTTTTCTGGGTTTTTCCTTATCTGTAAGATATATCAGAAAATTTGAAGACCCAAAACGAAAAAAAAAATATTATTATTATTATTATTATTATTATTATTATTATTATTATTTAATCGGCCGCGGTGGATACTAACTGCGCTATCTAATCGTATTGGTGATGTGGCTTTATTAATGGCTACTGCTTGGATATTAAATTTCGGTAGATGAAATTTTGTTTATTATTTGGATTGTATAAGGAATAGAATGGAAATAGAATTAATTAGTTTGTTAGTTGTTTTGGCTGCTATAACAAAAAGAGCTCAAATTCCTTTTTCTTCTTGGTTTCCGGCGGCAATAGCAGCCCCCTAGTGGTTATGCTCATTGCCTCTGGTACCGAGGGTCGCGGGTTCAAACCTGGCCGGGGTCGGTGGATTTTTTTAGGATGGAAAAATCCAAGGAGCAAGTCCTCCGGGAGGGACTTTAAGCCGTGGGTCCCGAGTCTGAAGATTTTCAGGCTCGTAACAGATCCTTAAGCCTGAATGAAAAGGCCTGTAAGCAAAATTTACCGAATTTTCCCATCCTAGTACTACCTTGATTTCCTAAATGTCAGTATGACGCGGAACGCTGACCACGGACCACTCAAATGACATCTATACGAAAACAAGTGTAACTAAATTAGTATGGTTAAATTTCTTCCCTGTAGGTGAAGAGCGCCTAAATCTCTGTAAAGGGAAAACATAGGCTTACAATACAATACACATTATTATTATGAAGAATTTAGGAGTTCGTGTTTTCTTTAGTAGTTTAAGATTAAATTTTATAAAACTCAGAAATAGGCCTATTCCTGTAGACGAGGAGTACACCTCAATATCTCATTTGGTTTAAGAAGAAAAATAAATAAACTAAATAAATGTTTGGGAAAGTGAAAGCAAATATGGCGCCAGTCTTGTATTATGTCATAAAATTAAAAAAAAAATACTAAACTCTGTGGAAATTGATCTGAAATTTCTATGATAATACATAACTCATTCAATGGAACATTCGTGAGGATAAATATTTTGTACAAGAAGACTTTTTCAAGGGCATACTTGAGTGCGGGGGTCCGATCAGTTGTTATGAATGGCGTGCTTTGTCATTTTGTTGCTCTGGAAATCTCAACACAGGAAATGAGAGTCACGAATTTTTATATCACTTAGTGTGAGGCTGGCTATCACTCATTACTATTATTTGCTGACTTTAATATCATGTCATTTTTTAATCCTGTCCCGCATCTATATTCTACATAAACTAATGTCGTGTCAATAATAAATAAGATCACTAGAATGTTTGCTGTAAACAGGGTTGCCAATTTAGCCACTTTGTGGCTAGATCTGGCCATTTTGAAAACATATCTAGCTACAAATTTGTGAAAAAGCTACTAATAACTTTTCTAGCCATTTTTCCTTCTTTGTAGCCACTTCTAGCCAATTATATTTTAATTTAATTGCCTTATCATAAATTTATCCACCGCTGTGGTCTCGAGGTAGCGTGCTGCCTTGTCACGCAGCGAGTCCGGGTTCGATCCCCGGTCGGGGCAGATTTTCTTGGTGAGGTTTTTATCGGGGTTTTTCCTCACCTGTAAGACAAATGTCAGGAAAACTTTAAGGCCCAAACGGTCGCCGAAATAATATGACCATCATCATCATTATCATCCTTAACATTATCATCATCATCCTTCACTGGTGTGTAAAGCAACGGGAAGCTACCACACCTACAATTTTCTAGTAAAGCATGAAAATGATATGATTGCAGTGAAAGATCTGCCATCGGGCAGAATTACTATGGATGGATGGATCCTCTATCTGCATTTTCTGCCGAACTTTGGCAAAATAATTACGGAAGAGGCTAGTGAAGTGCTTTGTGTGGAGTGTGGCATTGTATGGTGCAGAGACTTGGACATTATGACACAATGAGGAAAAGCGATTGGAAGCTTTTGAGATGTGGATATGGAGAAGGATGGAACATATAAAATGGACAGACAAAATAATAAATGAAGATGTGCTAGACAGAGTTGCTGAATGAAGAACAATGCTGGAACTCATAGAAGAGGAAAATACATTGGATTGGCCACTGGTTAAAAATAAACTACCTGCTGACGGATTCCGTAGAAGAAATGATCGACGGTAAGAAAGTTAGAGGCAGAAAAAGACATCTGATGTTAGACAGTATTAAAATAAATGGTTTGCAGATACAAAGAGGAAAGCTGGGTAAGGAAACAGTGGAGAATGCTGAGTTTGCAGTGGAAGACCTGCTCTTGAGCAGAACACTATTTATGTAGGCCTATATCCTCTATCGGATATTCAGTAGCTGCTCGTGCTATTTACGGTACCCTTACCACTCTCTAAACTAAAACTTTTCGGCGCTGAATATATAGCATAGCCAATCTGTCAGTGTTTGAAAGTAGCCACAACTTGTGAGGATGAAGATGCATTTTCATGATGAGCAAGACTGACTCAGCAGTGTGTGTGGGAAGCTTGTAACTTGGTGTCACAAGAATTTCACCATTTATTCATTAAACTGTCGTGTCACAACGGGAGTTCCAGTCACGTCTCCCCTCTAAATGTCCTCTCATTTGTAACCCAGTGACCAGGCACTGTGTTTGTATCAACTAAACAGTACACTCTCACATTTTGTGCTTATTTGTATTCTCTCAACATCAGAATATTAAAGGTAAACTTAACTCTGTTCTCATGTATATCAGTAGAACAAAAAAGCGACGTAGCTAATTTTGAATACATACAGTATTGTGAAAAATTTAATATGCACCAAATGTAGGCCTGAACAATATACGACTCCCTAGCTTGGCCTGTCTACATGAATCAAATTAATAATGATGATGATGATGATGATAATAATAATAATAATAATAATAATAATTAATAATAATAATACCCTACCACAAGAAATAAGGGACTGCCGGACATTGGCATTTTTTAAACGAAATCTAAATTTATATTTGCTCTAACCTCGACTTCATTATTACCCAGTGTAAGGTATATATATTAATTGGTGTTTCTCGTATAATTTATCAGATTTATATTATTATATTATTATTATTTTATTATTATTATTATCGTAAATATTATTATTGTTATTATCCTATAAAATGTTGTTTGTACATGAAATTTACATTGCTACATTTAATGTATCTTTAACTGTTTATAATTAGTATAGTGTATATCTATATTTGTCAAATATTTATTTGTATTTGTACTGGTTAAGTGGAAGAGAAGGCCTTATGGCCTTAACTCTGCCAGAATAAATAAAGCATTAATAATAATAATAATAATAATAATAATAATAATAATAATAATAACTGACTGGCACTATCGAACCCGTAGGTTCATGGCCGCGCGGATACAAGCTCTCCATATATCCCTACCCTGTAAAGTAAAGTGATCCCACTACAGGCCTCGGGAGGCCCTTGGGGTAGTAGGAGGTTAAGGCTCCCACTTTTTCTTGACAATCGGCATTTGACGTCAGCCGAGTTGTCATCCCTGCGTGACGGTCGCCTTTACCCCCAGAACAAGCGTCTGGTACTCATTTCCGTCAGAGGTTGAGTCGACCCCAGGGGCATAGTGCCGCCAGAAGGTTTGGGTCAGTTTAAAAATCCTGACCCCACCGGAACTCTATCCCTACCCTGAGCCAATGTTTTCCAATCATCCCCTGTATAACCTACTTCCCTCAAATCATAGTTAATGTTATTCTCCCACCTCATTTTTGGTTTACCAACTGGGCGTTTTCCCTCTGGTTTTCCTACAAGAAGCTTCCATGCACGTCTTTCATTCCCCATACGTGCAACATGTCCTGCCCATCGCAGTCTACGAGACTTAACTGTTCTCATTATATCTGGCTTCCTATAAAGACCATGTAATTCACTGTTATGAAGTCTTCTCCATTCACCTCTCTGTTCGTCTCTGTTTGGTCCAAACATTTTCCTAAGAACTTTATTCTCAAATACTCGTAATACATAATAATAATAGAATAAAAAGCGTAGTTCTTTTTACGACTTCCGGATTATCTTACCACTGATAAAAACGAACCTTTCACAATAATAAAAGCCAGTTTTAGTTAATTTTTTTTGGTGCAGTATTTCGTTCAATTTTGTAAGGCCGGTCATGGCCTGGACCTATATTATTTTTATGTTAATAATATTTTTGTCTACTCTTCTTAAATATGTTACGCAAATGTGTAAAAAGTGTGGACAATTTTGGTACGTATGTGGAATGTGACATTTTCATAAGTAATGCCACGAGTGATTTCCAAATTATCGATAAATTCACGACTCACGAAGTGAGGAGTGAATTTATCTAGAGAATTTGGAAATCAAGAGTGGCATTTGTTAGGACTATTTAACGAATAAAATTAAGCTGTTTACTCACAAATCATTATTTAACTATAGTTATTTTAAAATATTTATATATTTAATGTAAACGGCGATGTTTGAAAACAAATGAGAAACTATAGGTACGCTTTTACTGCTTCTTTTGTTTATCACTGCAACCAGATCATACTATTTATTGCCAAAGGAACGCAATATTGTAAGGAGGAGCTTTCTTTAATATGGTAATTATAACACTGATAAATATTTGGTGAAACACGACTCTGATTGGTTGTAAAATAGAAATCATTGAAATGTGATTGGTCATTGACTCCCATTTGGGGCATGAGTTAAATAGTCAAATTAAATATGAAATATTATGGCTAGCATAAATGAAGGTACCAACTGTATTTCGGTTGTAAATTAGGGGATATGGTAAACAGTTGGACATAGCACATTTACTCTAAATCTTGTTCTACAAACTTACGAGACTGGCTAAAATCCATACATGGCATTCCCTATATTATGGAGAGATCCGGCAGATCAATAAAGAATAGTTATTTCTTCATGATACCTCCAAACAAGGTGTTTCTAGAAAGAAAAAGTGGTCTAATAAATATCTCAGTATTCAACCTATCCTTATTGTGAAGAAGTAGCTATTCCACAACCTCCCTAATCCCACTTCTAATTGTAAACAAAAAAATTAAACGTTCTCTTATCAGACTATTAACCCTTAAATTGGCAAAACACAAAATTCTTCTGTTAGTTATTTGAATGTGACGGACCGCAATGAAAACGGAGTATTGGGTAACTTTTATTATTAGGTATATTGTATAATTAGATACACATTTAAGTGGTTTCTTTTTGTTCGTTTTCTTCTGATTTATTTAAAATATTAAATTAATTTAAACCAACTGATGTATCCAAAAGGATACATTACGAATTTAAGGGTTAAGAAATGGGGTGTAATATTTGTCTCCCGAAATGCATTGTTGCAACTCCCGTATGGATTGATTTCCCGTTGTTAGAGGTATATTTAACGATTAACATAGCAACCGTTTTGGCCAAGTAATTTAGAGAGCAGGAGTACAGCATCAGGCAAAAGTAAGACGTTTATAATAAGGCAAGGACTCTTTAGTTAATACACATTAAATTAAATAACGTATCCAATATTTTCTTCGCTTACTCATAAACGAGAACCATTTCTGTATTTTTAAGATGATTATTGTATTCAACGGTTAAAATAGACCAATACATTTTCGAAACAGAAAAAAACTTAAAGATTTTACATTAAAAATATATAAAAACATTTAAAACAATATATAGATAGATAGATCATCGGTTGATTAATATTTTTGACATCGTCCGATTCCTAATAGCCAGTTTTGTCGGTCCATCCAATCTCCTGGTTGTAGATGTTTCTCCTTCATATATAAACATATTCCTTGACTCAGGAGGTTTTAGGTCTTCCTCTGCTTCGTCTTCCCTCAGGTTTCCATTACAAAACAGATTTTGGTAGTCGATCCTCTTCCATTCGCTGGATATGTCCGTACCATCTTAATTGCTGAGTTTTTATATAATCTAAAATAGTGTCTTCAATCTTCATTTTCTCGTTTATACTGAGTTCCTAATTTTTTCTCTTCTTGAAATTCTTCCTGCCCTTCGTATAAAATCCATTTCCGTTGCCAATAGGTACTTATTTGTTTATGTTGTTAGTGGCCAAAGTTCTGCTCCATAAGTAATGATGTTTTTAACAATTGTATGATATATATTCATTTTATTTTTATTACTTATATTTTTATCCCACAATATTCCATTGAGGCAAGCAATTGCAAAGTTTCCTTTATTGTTTCTATTTATTTCTTAAAAAAATATATAATTTGATAATTTCAAAAATTAAAAACTAAAGTAATTGCGTTCCTTGGAAAGTACCCAGTAAGAACAAAAATAGTAATGGAGGATAAAGTGTTGGAACAGGTTTCTCACTTCCAGTATTTGGGCTGTGAATAACTTATAAAGAAGAACAAGATATAAATAAGAAAATGCAGAAATTTCAACAGATTTGTGAAACAATCAGACGAGAATTCAGGAACAAAGTAAGAAAGGATACGCAGCTAAAGTTTTAGGCCTACTCAACGATGACACTACCTGCGGCGATGTATGGAAGAGACGCCAGGGCCCTGAAGGAAAAATAAAACAAAATAAAATTCAGGCAGGGGAAATAAGATTCCTACGGGCTGTGAAAGATTGTACAAGAGAAGAACATATTAGTAATGAGAATGTTAGAAAGGAACTAAGAGTACAACTTCTTCAACAAATAGAAGAACACAGCAACAATTGGATAGAACATCTGCAAAAATGACAGAGGATATGATACCAAAGATGGCACTAATGTATAATCCTGGAGGACAAAGGTCGGTAGGAAGACCAAGAAAGCTCTGGGCTGAACAGATGTGAGATCAGTACAGGCAAAGACCTAATCCATGAAGGATAATGATGATGATGATGATGATAATATTGCATTCAGTTGAAAGTTTTTTTTAATGTATAATTATTGTAATTTTAACGCAATTAATGCTTAAGTTTTCTGTGAACTTCTATTAAATATGTGTAATATTTCTGTGTTTACCATCAAGAACAAAAATTGAAAATCTAGTTGTTAAAATACGTCTTCTTGTTCACTTGAGAAATCGTTGCACTAATAAAGGATTGTTCACCGCAGTGGTCTCGAGGTAGCGTGCTGCCTTGTCACGCAGCGGGCCCGGGTTCGATCCCCGGTCGGGGCAGTTTTTCTGGGTGAGGTTTTTATCGGGGTTTTTCCTCACCTGTAAGATAAATATCAGGAAAACTTTAAGGACCAAAAGGTCCCCGAAATCATATGGCCATCATCATCATTATCCCTATCATTATCATCATCATCCTTTACCGGTGTGAAAAGCAATGGGAAGCTATCACACCTATAATTCCCTATAGTGTAAAAGGACTAAGTTGGCATGATTTCTGCTATCCTTGTCTAGAGAACTGTTCTTCCACCCTTCGCAAAACACAATGGGCTACCCTTGTAAAATTACTTAGGAATGCTAGAAAAACTCCACCCACACTTCCGTCCAGTCACTTTTGTGTCAGGTAATTTTTGTCAGTGGCGACTGGTTCACAGTGCTCTGTTAAAAGTGACTGCAGAGCGTGTGAAAAGATTGAAGAGTCATATTGGCAGGCAGACGGTTTAATGAACGAAATTAGTGATCGGTTTGAAATAAATTCAGACGATACCGACGACGATGAAAATGAAAATGAAAATGAAGACATAGAAACTTGCCAGGAAGAATCTTTAGAAGAAGGGAATGCCACCACTGATCTATGTTCACTGCAGGGAGTGTCTGCCCTACCGCTGTCACTGTGAAGAGATATGCGTATGAGTGAGAAAGAAGATGGTGAGTACTCTCTTTCTCTTTCTAAAATATTCTAGACACTTTAGCCCTCATGGACTTAGTAAAGCTACAAGCATAGCTTGAAAGTGCTATGATTGCAGTGAAGGACCTGCCCTCGGGCAGAATTACTATGGATGGAATAAAGGATTCGTTTCAAATTTTATGTATGAACGTAGAGTGTCTAATAATAGATTTATAAATCGATTTAAATGTTTACAAAAATATGTCGATGTTTTAGTTATGGAATATGGAGAAGATGACGTCAGTGTGATATCACATGTCTGTGTTCACGGCACGTACCACCTCTAATTAGTTCCAGCCAACATCCTTTTTGTGTCGCTAAAAAAGAACGCTTTGTCCTACAAATTTAAAATGACTTCCCCACCCACACATGCCTGCGGGCTTAATTGACATAAAGACAAGCAACATGGACAGTAGCCATGGATCTGGTGACCAGAATTAAATTTCAAGCCTGGCTTTGTTTATGTGCGAGGAATAAATTATATACTTTCAAATTTAAATATATGAATTATATCATGCCTTTCTAATGAGCGTGAATACTCCGTAAGCCTATGAGAAATGTGGGCAGAGTCCAGTCGGCTTAGTTTTAGTTAATAAAGAGCAACAGTGAAAAATTTCAATCAATCACTAATTTGCTTTATTCTCAAGTCATATTTAATTATTTTTTATATTCTGAACAGGACAGAGCATTATTTTCCAGTGACTGACTCTCCAACAAATACATTGAATATAGCAAATAATGAACAGATTCTTTCGTACTACACATTTGATAATTATGTATTCAATAATTGTGTTTTTAAATACTGATTTTACTGAGTTTTTTCCGAAAAAAAATAATAATCTCTAATTTTGGTTACAATATACAGTTTGACGTGTTTCATTTTTTTCTCCACTAGGATGCATTCTTAAAATATTGCGATCATATTTGGCAATAAATAATATGATCAAGTTGCAGTGATGAACAAATGAAACAACAAAACATTTCTCATTTGTTTTCAAACATCGCCGATTACATTAAATATATAAATATTTTAAAATAGCTATATTTAAATTAGATACCTGATCCCTTGAGCGCAGTGTCCTTTATATCCCACCTTATCATACTATCTATTATTCGAAATCTTTTACAATTTCTCTTGCTAGAACATGGAATTTCCTCCCACCCTATGTCAGAGACTGCCAAACTTTACCATCTTTCAGAAACAAATTGAAAATATAATTACTAACAGAAACAACTCACTAATATTATTAATCAAATAAAAATAAAACGTAGTTTTATTTGATTTTCATATTAATTATAAAATTCAGTGACAGCTGTTTCGGTACGCTGTACCTTCTTCAGACATGTTAACAAATTATGAATTGTGTTCCAACTGATCTAAGCAACAATGCAACAATATTTATTTAAATTTTTAAATTTAACAAAGGGGATTCATTCAAATCAAATTGAGAATTTAACAGTTTTTTACTACTTTTAAATTTAATAATTTCTACAACCTCCAAAAGATCTAACTTCTTACCCTTATCACAAATATGTAAAATTTCAAAATTTGCATTGAAACAATGATTAAATTGGAAAACTAATATTACTTTTTTAAAAATTAATAACGCGTTTTTTCATTATTTAATAAAAATAGATTTAAGATTTATTAATATATTTACCTAATGCCTTGTATAATAAGCGATAGATTAATTCATTGTAATTTATTACTTTCTTTGTATTTTTTCTTTCTTTTCTTTTTATGTATAGCAGATTCGAGCTGTTATTTCTTTCTGTATTCATTCTAACATTATTTAATTTTATTGTATTATTGGACATTATTTTCATTATTATTCAATCTGACAGATAATTAATTGTTTAGTATGACTATTATTGTAATTTTTTGTATTTATTTGTAACATATGTTTGTCCTGGTGAGTGGAAGAGAAGGCCACATGACCTTAACTCCACCAGGCTAAATAAATCTATTCTATTCTATTTAAATAATTATTTGTGAGTAAACAGCTTAATTGTATTCGATAAATAGTCCTAACAAATGCCATTTTTGATTTCCAAATCCTCTAGAAAAATTCAATTCGTGAATTGATCGATGATTTAGAAATCACTCGTGGTATTACTTTTATGATACGATATACTATCTGCACAGATTCTTGTAAGAAAGTTCAGTTAAATCTTGCATGTGTACAATGGACAAGCACGTGACGAAAGAGAAGGAACAACATAACACAAGAGCATTCAACACAGTTCCGAATTTTACAGTGCCAGTGCGTTATTGACACGATGCGATGGATTGCTAATTCCTCCTCAAGACTTTTGGTGCTTCTTGCGGAAGGCCGCAGACAGAAGGAAAAACGCCAATTCTTAAACTAGATAAAAACGTGTCGCGTGGGAAGAAATCCTTTGTGCTTTACAAGTTCACACCCACAAATACGATTAGTACATTTTGATGCCAGTCGGCCTTGAATAGGCACACTTCCATTCGCAACAAAACAGATTCTGAAAGAAGAATGTTTAGCCTACTAGACTCTTGGTTATACAGACACCCGGATTGGTACGTAAAATATACTTTGTTAGGTTTATTGAGGCACACGTGATTGCTGCGTGTATAATAATTATTTTAATGATCAATATTAAAAAAAGCTTAGTTTCTAGTGGCCACATATGGGTGACTGGAATATGTGTACGGAATATGATATTTGATTTGCAATTGCATTTTTTCTATGCCAACATACTTACTTACTCACTATCGAACCCGTAGGTTCATGGCCGCACGGACATAAGCTCTCCATACATTTCGCTATCCTGAGCTAATGCTTTCCAATCATTCCCTGTATAATCTACTTCCTCAAATCATAGTTAATGTCATTCTCCCACCTCATTCTTGGTATACAATTTTTTTTTGGGCAGTTTCCCTCAGGCTGTCTGTACAAGAAGCTTACATGCCAAGTCTTTCATTCCCCATACGTGCAACATGTCCTGCCCAAGGCAGTATACCAGACTTAACTGTTCTTATTATATCTGGTCTTCCTATAAAGACCATGTAGTTCATCGTTAAGCAGTCTTATCCATTCAAACTGTCTGTTTCATATCTCTTTGGTCAAAGGTATTTTCCTAAGTACTTTATTCTCCAAATACTTGTAATCTCCTTTTCCTCCCTTAAAGTAAAAGTTGTAGTTCCATGTTTCGAGACCCATATAATATAACTGGTAGAATAGTTGTTTTATATATTTTCAGTTTAAACGTTTTTTGAAAGGAGTTGGGGACATCAAGAGTCTCTGCAAATGCCATAATAGCATGCATTTCCAGGAATTGAGCCTAGTTAATTTCTTCTTTGTGCATTCTCATTCTTATTGGTCATTATTGTTTCGTATTGGATTTGATGATTCAAGCCACTTCCTCAAAATTTCCCTCATTTGTCATTAGCTGTCCATTTCCATTATATAATGATATATTTAAGCTGTTATGCATAATTGTTGTTGATAGAGACCATTAATATCACTAATTATTCTCATTGAGTAAGTTAATATGGTGGTCTAAGTGAAATGTTCCTCTAGGATATAGGCAAGGAACAGAACCAGTAGTCCACCGCGGGCGACGTTATGTGCTGTAGCGTAGTGCAAAAAAAACATTTTTAAAAAGGTGAACGACGCCAGGTTCCTCTTAACCTGTTATGCATAATTACATTGAGTAACAAAAAATAAACTTTTTGTCTCAGAAAGAAAAATATGTGATTTTGATAGTATTTTTTTCTCCTGAATTAAAATATGATATCGATTTTTCTGCATCACGCAAGGTTTCCGAGAGGACAGGCATTTATAATTTGAAACACTTTAATATTTTCTACACTCATAACTACACAATATTCGAACATTCGGACTCACCTAGAAAGTAAGAAATTACGATTTTCTGCTATATTTCGTCTGTGGAGCATCGGCCTTTCTGATGGTCCACACAATAATCGGCCAGCATATTAGGATTTCCATTTGCATTGATATCTCCTTTTCCACATAGCTGAAATCTCATGATGAAAGTGTTCCCCGTTTTATTTTACGATGGAACAAATGGACCGAAAAACGTTTTTTTTAAAAAATAATTAGTTTAAATGCATTAAATGAAATGAGACTAATTTCGAAATAATAACTGTGGGGGATGGAGAAGAAAGAAGAAATTCGAAACATATTTTGAAAACAAGATAAAAAAAAACGGCATTAAGTACAACTATTGGTACTCATGAGACACAAATCATGTTGACCAGTATTATTGTTGATTTAGGATGACCATTCATATCACTATAGAAACCGTAGATTCATGGCCGGGGGTGGTTTGGTGTAATCATAAGCTCTCCATACATCCCTGTTGTCCAATCATCTCCTATAAATCTACGTGCCTTAAATCACGGATAATGTACTATTCTTCCACCCGGTATCTTGTTTCTTACCAACTGGGCTGTTTCCCTCTGATTTTCCTACAAGACGCTTCCATGCTCCTCGTTCATCCCCCCCATGACGTGCCACGAGTGTTCCTGCCCATCGCAGTCTACGAGACTTAACTGTGTCTTGGATGGAATGATGTGGCAGAAGCGACCTTGCGAGATTTTTGTGATACACAGTTTGTGAGGAAGTTTCATGGTGTGGCCACTAATGGGAGTATACCAGTCAACAGGAACGAATAGCTATTGCATTTAGACCATCTTCGAAAATTGGTATGAGATTAAGATCCCACAATTCGTTTGAGGGACTCCTAGTGGCCAACCTGAGGAGAGTTGGTCTCGGAGAAGGATGGAAAGCATATATGAGCCAACAGTGGACTATTACAAAGATAAATACGAACTAGATAGTAAAACTGTCACCAGAGTGATGGTCGGGTCAAGAGGTACCATACTAGGATTCCTAGCCAAATTTTGGAATTCCTTTGATTTGGACAGGGTGTATGACTTGTGCTAAAAATTGCCATCCCTGCCATTGGAGGATCAATTTCAATTTTAAGAAACAATTTTTACGAAATTTCTACTTGTAGTATGTATACTTCAATTAGGCCTACGATTTTAATTTGTTTTAATGTATTTACAAAATGTATTTCATAAATTCAAAAATTAATTGTCTGTATCACTTTGTCCTTGAGGCAATCCTCTAATGAGAAAAGTTGTATATAATAATACCTCTGGCTTCCTATACATATAATGTAGCTCACTATCATGTCGTTTTCTCCATTCACCTGTCTGTTCATCTCCTTTTGACCCAAATATTTTCCTAAGAACTTTATTCTCAAATAATCGTACTATTCTTTCCTCCCTTAAAGTAAGAGTCTATGTTTCGCATCCATATAATGTAACTGGGAGAATAACAGTTTTATATATTTTCAGTTTTAACGTTAATTTTAAAACAGGATTTTCGATTTCATATCATAGTAGGGAGGAAGTTAAAGTTAATTAATTTTGTATTTTAAAATTCTTTTAATATTTAAATATAATTTAAATAAAGAAAAACATCTAAATAATTCATTGGTGTTCATTGTTGAATAAAAATGTCTCAGTAACAATTAAAGAAATTGTATTACAGAACAGTTTTTCTAAATAATGCTTTTAAAAATTGTTTTAAGTCATTGTTGTCAGAATTATAAAGCTTTCTGTTATAACTGTAATAAGAACACCTGCTTAACTTCATATTTTTAAATAAAAGTAAACTAAACTGTGATTGGATGTTAAAACAATTAACTTTTTGATTTAACAAATCAAATTTAAACATTATTATACCAATATAATTTAAATATAACATCATGTGATCTAATAATGTTCTTTAAAATTATAAAAGAATTACGTAGTCAATCTGCATACAACTTTCAACAAACATAGAAGCAACAAGAGTTATCCTTATCAAATGTGATATTTAATACAAGAAAATAAAATAATTTAATTTTAATTGACGGTGAAGAATAATACCACCTACATTTACTTAATCTGCTGGGAACCTATTTCTACAAGAAACAATTTTTTTTAATGATTGTGAAGTGTTTTCCTAACCTGTGTACCAACATCCGACCCTAAGAACAGAATCCAGCTCTACCGAAAATTAAACCCAACCTGAACCAGTAATTCTTTTTCTTTTGTGACACCAATCCTTCAAAATGTTACTACAACATCGGGCATGAAGAGAGTTCGCTGCTTCAAAACATCGCCACAACATGGGAAAAGAATTACTTCTTCAACGTTTTATGAAAGGAGTTGGGACAAGAGTCCCTGTAAAGCATAACAGCATCCTTCATACTAAATTTAAATATATGCATGAACAAAATGGTTTATTGCTATTAAAGAAGATACATTAGAATAAACAATCAACATCTTAACAAGCCATGAATGAGATTAGCAAAGCTGTCTACAGTTAGTTCCCACTTGATACTGGCAGTCACAAGTTCAACAAGGCTTAGCTAATGCAGTTTGTACGGTTGAATGTGCCGTGACATGGCGTTGGGGGTTGATGGAACTAGTATAATCATTATAGCAATTCTGTGAATGTCAGATAACAACAAAGCAAGAGGCGTTACAACAGTTAAGGCAAATGGTGAGGAAAAGTCTTCCGGCAATACTAGCGAAGGGTAAAACCAAGACATGTGACCCAGACCTGTAATTAGGGGAGGTTACCAGCTTCGTCTACGCATCCTACCCGTCGGCAAACCCCGTGTGGGTGTGAAATGTGGTCACAACATTGTACATCTGCAGTTTTTTTAAGTTGATACAGAGCGTTTCATAAATCAAGTTTCATATTGTGGTATTACTAACCAGACTTGTTTAAATTGGATGAATATTTTAAATCCGAGGCACAAGAATTACGAAGAATCAGGATCGACTAAAGTGGTTGTTATAAATAATATTCCTCAGGTCTATTTAACTCATGCCCCAAATTACAGTCAATGACCAATTCCATTTCGATGAATTTTGATTTACAACCAAACACAGTAGTTTTCCACCTTGATTTTATCACTATAATTTTATCGCTTTGATTCTACAAAGTGACTCCCAGATTGTATATATATATTGCACGAGTGTAACCAGTTTCTGCTTGCGAGATGTAATAGAAAAACACTCGTAGCAATTGATTATACCATTAAAAAAAAGAAATCACTGTTTGCACTTTCTTAAACGTATTATTCCAAGGAATTAACGTTACAGAAAAATATCTTCTTCTTCTTCACGGTTTGGGCTTATTTTCTAGCCTGTTCCGGCTCCAAATTACTGCTCTTTCCATCTTTTCCTTGGTCTTCCCAAACTTCTTCCTCGTGGAGAATAGTTGTAGGCTATGTTGGTTTTGGTATTCTATTCTCAGTCATCCTTGCCAAGTGTTCCTTCCAGTTTGTTCTGTATTTCATTACTGTTGTGTTTAATTCCTCTACTTTTAGATGTCTTCTTTCTGTGTTATGTTTTTTTGTCTGTTCTTTGATATCCCGCTATTGGTCTGAGGAATCTCATTTCAGCAGCTTGTATTCCGGCAGATTGTTGTGATGTCACTGTCCATGTTTCGGATCCATAAGTAATAATAGGCACTGCCATTGTCTTGTATAATTTCATTATAGAAAATATAATTGACATATTTACATCATAGGATATCAGAAATTAATTAATAACCTGTAATGACGTGTTTCATTTTTTCTCCACTAGGGGTGCATTCTTACAATATTGCGATTCAATAAATATGATCTGGTTGCAATGATGAACAAATTAAACATAACGTTTGTCATTTATTTTGAAACATCGCCGTTTACATTAAACATATATAAACATTTTAAAATAATTATATTTAAATAATGATTTGTAAGTAAACATCTTAATTTTTTTCGTTAAATAGTCCTAAGAAATGCCACTCTTGATTTCCAAATTCTCTAGATAAATCCAGTCCTTACTTCGTGAGTCGTAAATTTATCGATAATTTGGAAATCACTCGTGGCATTACTTATGATTAAATCACTTTTATCTAATTATAAGTTAAATAGCCCCATTCTCCACTTTTGTATTCTTATAAAAATTATTGTATAGGCCTATCCAAATTTACATCCGCTCTTAATTTATTTATTTATATACAGCATTTTAATGTTTACACATCTTTCTGTGCCTAAGTTTTATTTTTCTTCTCCACTCGTCTCTCTCCATCCAATCCATGTCCACCAGTTCTCTTGCTCTCATTCCAGTTCTTATTTCCTGCATCCACGAGTTTCGAGGTCCTCCTCTCCTCCTTCTTCCAGGTGGACACCATTCCAATGTTTTTCCTGGGTAATCTTTCTTCTTGCACTCGTCGTACGTGCCCATACCAATTTAATTGCTTATACGGTATATAATCTACTATTGAATAACCAATATTCATTTTAATATTAATTCAATATTCATGCTAATATAAACAAAAAAAAAACTCCCCGCGCAATCAATCTTGTTTCTGTTGCTAAAAAAACTTTATTTTATTTATATTTCTCTTTATTTTTATTATAAATGGTCGTTGATTATAATAAAGGACACGGCTTTGAATTGGTTTCCTTTAACAACTGGTGTAGTTATACGAATGACGAAATAAACTTTATGGAATCTTTCTTGCGGCTGGAAAGGTGGTTTATTGGTAAGGTTGTTGCCCTCGAGGGTTGGGTGGGGGTAGCGGGCCTGTTTTCAATCCCCGTCGAGACAAATTTGCTGGGTTGAGGGTTGAGTTTATTCGGGAATTTTCCTTATGTGCCTTACTATAGACAGCAAATTATATTAATAAAAAACTACACAGAGTGTCCAGCAATGGGAAAAATTCTCAGCCAAATCGGGAAAAAATCTTGAATTGAAATCGGGAATAAGCAGGGAATTTTGAAAGCAACCGTGGAAAACTGAGAAAATAGACGGGAGGGAATTCGTTATTATAAAGCGCGTGAATCCATCTTGTATTCAAATCAAAAGAACTACAATCATTAACCACATTCTAAAAATGTGTACAGATTATGAAACTGTAGCACACGTTTGGCGGTGTCAAACTTCGACCGCTAAAGAAATGCCGGCCCTTGCAAACACGATATCACGTTACAAAACAATATTTGAACACACATTTCAGTAAGCCAGCCAGATCAACTGGGACTCTTTCCAGTAAGCTTAGAATCAACTTATTGAACACAACGCATTTTTAACGTAACTCTCGGCAGAGATTGTTTGCAATGTGAGATTGTTTGAAATGTTTTATCGTTAACATAGTCCATGCTGAAATAAAAAAAAGTAAATAAATTATTTTGCTATTCTTATTTAAGACCTTGCCATAAAAATAAATGAAATATTTTTATTATTTTTTTATTTAGGAATATTCCACAATAAGGGCTAGTTTCACCAAGAGAGATAACTGTATTACGCGAGTTTAAGCTATGGATTATATATGGGGAAAACTGGCGTAATACAGTTACCTCTGTTGGTGAAAGTGATTTGTCTCCAGAGGTTCCTGTCTAAAGCATCTTCTTCCCTCAAATCTCTAGCTTCCATACTTCTCTTCACTCCATACATCCATCGTTCTCTAAGGCCTGTCTCTTTCACTTCTGCCTTTAGCTTTCCATTCTTATGAGGTGTCCATACCATTTCAAACGTTTTTCTTCTATTTTACCTAATATGTTTCTTTCAACTTGCATAATTTCCCTTATTGTGCTGTTTCTGTCCTTATCCCTTCTTGAAATTCTTGTCGATGGCCTTCAAAAATCCATTTCTACTAACAGCTTGTTGGCTTGTTTTCTACTTATTGTCCGGGTTTCGGACACATATAATGAAATGCTTCGTAACAGAAAGCTGTTTTTATTATTTTCACATATAAAATATTTTTTTACAAAATTATCTTTACTAGAATTTAATTCAATTTAGATCTCAAAAACTCTATAATTATTTTTTGATGCCATGAAAAAACTGGGAAATAGTTGGAAATTTCATATTTATAATTTGCTGGTCACCCTGACTTCAGTATATCATTATCTTTTTCTTTTCGTCACGGTTTAGGCTCATTTACTAGCCTATTCCAGCTCCAAATTGCTGTTGTTTCCATATTTTCTTTGGTCTTCCCAAGCTTATTCTTCCTCGTAGTCAATATTTATATGCTGCTTTTGATATTCTATTCTCAGTCATCCTTGCTAAATGTTCTTTCCTGTTTGTTCTGTATTTCACTATTGCTGTATTTAATTCCTCTACTTTTAGTTGTTGTCTTATTTCTGTGTTCTGTTTTTTGTCTGTTCTTTGATATCCTGCTATTGGTTTGATGAATCTCATTTCAGCAGCTTGTATTCTGGTAGATTGTTGTGTTGTCACTGTCCATGTTTCAGTTCCATAAGTAATAATATGAACTGCCACTCCGTTGTATAATTTCATTATAGAATCTTTCCTGGCCTTATTTTTCAAAGTTCTTTTTTAGTGTTCCTGTTATATAATTAAACTTATTTAGTTTATTTTATATATATATATATATATATATATGTTATAATTAAATGTTTAACATTGAGCAATGCAAGCTTAATATGGAATGATAAGAATCCCGTCCAGGCATTTTTCTTATCATTCCATATAGGCCTATATATCTGTTTCCGTTGTGTGTGATATTTCGCAACCTAGGAAGTTATCTTATCACTTGTTCTATTGGTTTATTTTCTAATATTATCTTTGTCCGAACTGGTTATTATGATCATTAGGGAAAGGATTTGAAGGTGCAAATTTTGGTCGTAAAAGGGGGAAAAAAGGTTCTGAAAATACATACAAAAAGGTGCAAAAAAGGTGCTGCTGAAACAATTGAATTAAGGTTTAAACCAGTTACACGAACTCAGTTTCTATAATGTGCCTATTATTTTGCACACATTTTTTCTTCTTTATAGAGTCCTTAAGTGGTAAATCATAGTTCTTTAGTTTATTGCAATACTTAATTCGCAGGTGGAACATTGAATAATGATGCAGACAGTTTCGATAAATTGCGTTTTGAATTCTGAAAGTGCATACAACTTATCCTTCTCAACATTCGTCATGTTATTGTTGTGAAAACCCAGTTGTAATACTAATAAGAATACATTCTGGTTCAGACTAGTAAAACACAGCCAGCAAGTCGGTAGATAGAAAACTGTTAAATTATTGCCAGTACTAACTGAACTTACTTTAAACTGTTACAGAAACACTGTTGAAATTTAAATTTGACTTCACAGCTGAGATTGGCCATTGTTCCTGGGATATAAATTACTGGTGGTTTACATAAATTATATTTTAATATGTATTTACTGTTGTTGACTTCACACTGCAGACTGGCCATTGTTTCTGGGGTATAAATTACATGAATTATATTTTAATATTGTTGACTTGTGATTGTGATTTTAAAAAACTGTTCAAGAGGAGAAAATATACATTTTTCTGGCCTATATTTTAAAAACAAAGAGAAGAGTGGGGAAAAAGGTCATCATCACTCCAGGGATTAGGCAATTGCCCGTTCCGACTTCATAATGCATCAGCCCAACGTCTTCTAGGTCTTCCAACATCACGTCTTCATCTTGCTTGATAATTTCTTGCTAACAATGGATATCTCTCCTTACTCTTTCCATCCATATGATCAATCCATTTCTGTCTGTAATTCGTGACCTTTTCCAATAAAGGCTGTACTTTCAATTCTTCTCTTATATACTCATTTCTTATTCTATCAAGTCATCCTTTTACTTGTCTTAGGAACCTAATCTCCGCCGTCTGTATTCTATCCTTCTGTTTTTTCACTGGAGCCTAAGTTTCACATCCATACAATATTGTTGGAACCGCCATAACATTATACATTTTTATCTTGGTTTCTTTTCTAATTTTATTTTTGAATCTTCTCTGTATTGTTCCATACACCGTCTGGAATTTATTTTGGAGTCAATATCTCTTTCCACATTGTAGCCAACATCACATTCCAAATATTTGAAACTAGACACCTGTCTATACTTTGATTTTCTAAAATAATTTTAGATCTCACTGGATCTCTTCCTCTAAAAGCCATGGTCTTCGTTTTTCTTACAGAAATCTTTGGATCATATAATTTACATATTTCATTTAATGCATGCATAGATTTCTGTAAGGTGCTGAAGCATAAAAAAGAGGGGAAAAGGGGCGAAATGTAGTAATTTCACGAAAATGTGCAACAAATTGTGTTCATTTCACTTCATTTCACCTCCCCAAATACATACATTGAACTATTGGTATAAAAACAGCTATATTTTTGGAAAGGAGCCACATCTCAAAATCCTTTCCATACTCATCATGGATTTTATATCAAACGTTCTGGAACACACTGTATTTTACTTAACCTATTATTAAGAAATTTATTTATGTTAGCCGTGAAATGTGTGAAGGCAAGTTATTGTTTTAACTATATGATTTGATGCAGCCTACAGGAAGTGTCCATATGGACACAAGTACTTATTTCATTTTTGTTTTCTCGGAAGGCTCGCTTACTTATTATACCAACAAGGATGTAAATCTCCATTAGTGTGATTTTATCTCTTTAAGTCGAAACTTTTTTGTAAGTGCCTTATCCGGCATAATCGCACCAATTTATAGTCGTATATTTTATGGAATTCAGGTGTCTTACTTGCTTGTATAATTTCACAGGAAATATTGGATTCATGTGTTGTAATAAATCTCAGTGCGTGCTTGGTTACCTTACTGGCTTCTGTAATAAGAACATTTGTTTCTTGGAACCGATACTACATTACATTCCAGGTAGCTAAAGCGATTTTATTCGTATGTAATAGCTATTTCTTCTAAATAGAATATAAAGAAATTGTTTGCCTTTGTAAATGCAATCAAATCGTAATTTATTTCCATTGTTCTTCTTTGTACATGTTTGACCATTAATGCCTATTATAAATTGCTGTAATAGTATATTGCGATACGAGTGTGGTAAACACTTGATACGTATCGAGGTCGAGTTTTTTAAATTTCCGAGATCCCGTTATGTGTTTACCGCATTAGTTTTGCATACTATTTTTTGCACTATGTGTATTTATTTTAGTAATTAAGATATTAGCTAAAATATTCTTCTTCTTCTTCACTTCACGGGCTAGCCAAATTGCCAGTTCCGCCTCACAGTTGTTCTGTCCACCTTTTCACTGGCCTTCCTATATTCCTTGAACCTCTTGGCTTGTAGTTGAATGCTGCTCTTGGTAATCTTGTTACATTCATTCTTTCCACATGTGTAAACCATTTCTCTCTATATTATCTGATTTTCTCATCCAATGGATATATATTTAACTCTGTTCTTATATCTTCATTCCGTATCCGATCCAATCTTGTGCAGCCTTTTGTTCTTCTAAGGAAGTTCATTTCTGCGCTTTGTATTCTACTTTGCAATTTTTTGGTCATTGCCCAAGTTTCGCTCCCATAATGTAAATGCAGGAACTGCCAATGTTTTATAAAACTTCAATCTAGTATATCTTCTTGTTTTATTCTTTAATGTTTTATGTATAGTTCCACATATCATTTGAAATTTCGACAGTTTCATATGTATGTCTCTTTCAGTTTTTGTGTTTATAGTAGAATTACAACCCAAATAATTAAAACTTGTTACTTTTTCCAGAGGTTTGTTGTGTATTACGATTTTTAATCTTATATGATCGTTTCCCCAAAATGCCATTATTTTTGTTTTTTTCTTTTGATATTTTGAAATTATATTCTTGGCATAACTGATTTAATTGATGTAAAGAGTACTGCAAATTATTTTCATTTTCTTGAATAATAACCACATCGTCAGCATACATTAAAACCTTTAATATTTTAAAACGGTCCATTCTTATACCTATATTAACAATACTTTTCCAGTTTTGGATGATGTCATTAATATGTAGATTAAAAAGGGTAGGTGATAAACTACACCCTTGTCTTACACCTCTATTTATTAAAATAGTTTCGGTCTTTGATGTGCCTATATTTATTATAATTTGAGACTTTACATACAAACTTTTTATCACATAAATTAATTTTGCGGGGTAGCCATGTATTTCCATTACTTACTTACTTACTTACTTACTCACTGGCACCATCGAACCCGTAGGTTCATGGCCGTGCGGACATAAGCTCTCCATACATCCCTATCCTGAGCTAATGCTTTCCAATCATTCCCTGTATAATCTACTTCCCTCAAATCATAGTTAATGTTATTCTCCCACCTCATTCTTGGTCTACCAACTGGGCGTTTTCCCTCTGGTTTTCCTACAAGAAGCTTCCATGCAAGTCTTTCATTCCCCATACGTGCAACATGTCCTGCCCATCGCAGTCTACGAGACATAACTGTTCTTATTATATCTGGCTTCTTATATGTATTTCCATTATTTTCCATAATTTATCTCTATCAACACGATCAAATGCCTAGTTAAAATATTAATAGATATAATTGAAGATAAATGTTAGATTTCAGAAGGTGAATCGGCTATATGTGTTGCTATGGATAAATAAGTATTTTTTGGTCATGTCGCCATCTTATATTTGTTAAAACTGTAAAACCAGTATGATTTGGGATTTATTCATGATTACGGAGAGAGTTTTAGATGATGTGTGCAGTGATGATGAAATAGAAGGAGACGTGGAAAGGTGGATGTGATGAATTAATGCCGAAATGAATCCTAATTGCAATACCACTGTCAATATTTCAAAATAAATGTTTTTTCTTACCGCACTAGTCCTTTTGGTCATTTTTAAAGTATTGAGATTTCTTTTGTTTTCATAGCAATCGATATTGTATGCGGGAATGCCAAATTACGATGCACATCAACAATAACAGTATGGATACAAAATTGGTTACATAGGGCAGAAATCTATGGTCTCGAGGTAGCGTGCTGCCTTGTCACGCAGCGGGCCGGGTTCGATCTCGGTCGGGGCAGTTTTTTTGGGTGAGGTTTTTATCAGGGTTTTTCCTCACCTGTAAGACAAATGTCAGGAAAACTTTAAGGTCCAAACGGCCCCCGAAATCATATGGCCGTCATCATCATCCTTATCATTATCATCCTCATCATCATCCTTCACCGGTGTGGAAATTAACGGGAAGCTACCACACCTACAATTCCCTAGTAAAGCTGCAAGCATAGCACGAAAATGCTATGATTGCAGTGAAGGACCTGCCATCAGGCAGAATTACTATGGATGGATGTAGTGAAGAAATACTATTTTATCGAAGGATGCAGTTCCTTAATGATGTGTTGGGACTCGTTCTCCAGATAAATTTAATTGATATAGGATACCTCAAATAAATGTAATGTTTTTGATTGTTTATTAATCTGCAATTGTCCACGTTGTGATCTCGGATTAGCGTCGCTGCCTCGTTCCCAGAGAGCCAGGGTTCAATCCCCGTCGGGACAAGTTTCCTGGGTGATTGTTTTTAGCGGTTTTTCAACGCCTGTAAGACAGATATCAGGAGAATTTAAAGCCAAAACGGTCCCTGAACATCATCTGGACATTATAATCGCCATTATCATATTCACCATGTTTAGTGTGAACGTGTGAGTGAATGGTGTGTTTCGTCTAAATGTTGTGTTGCCTCGGAGGTGTCCCTGGCATTGAGCTGATCACTCATTGGGGGAAATCCTTCATAACCTTGTGTGGTCTAAATGTATGTATGTGATCATAGTTAAAATCCGTCTCCCGACAGATCGTGTCACTGTTAAGACCCTAAAAAAATAAAAGATAATAAAATTAGTGCTAATCTTACCTCATAAGAAATTGTTTGAGCCACGGTCGATTAATTAAGAAACTGGTTTGATTTAGTCGTCCAGGGGTTGCATCAGCTTTTCTCCTAGACTTGGAACGGTTCATGAATGTAATACGTCTGTAGCAGTAATAATGATTCGAATGAATGTGTTTATAGGAAGGGCAGCGCGATTGGTGGCTTGTGGCACATAATAGTACCTATAAGGTGAGAGGTTAAACTGCGCGAATGGAATGGAATTAATTACTTAATTCTTTAATTTTTATATCCCTAAACACATCAATCCAATATATTTCTCATTCATCTACAACATTCCTTATCATTATTTTAGATAGGTTTTCTGTCAACCCCTTTCAAAAAACGTTAAACTTAATAAATATAAAATTAACATTCTACCAGTTATATTATATGGATACGAAACATGGACTCTTACTTTAAGGGAGGAAAGGAGATTACGAGTATTTAAGTATGAAGTTCTTAGGAACCTTTTTTGGACCAAAGAAAGATATACAGGTGAATGGAGAAGACTTACATAACATGAATTACATGGTCTTTATAGGAAGCCAGATATAATAAGTCTCGTAGACTGCGATGGGTAGGACATGTGGCACTATTGTATAATCTACTTCCTTCAAATCATATTTAATGTTATTCTCCCACCTCAGTCTCAGTCTACCAACTGGTCGTTTTCCCTCTAGTTTTCCTACAAGAAGCTTCCATGCACGTCTTCCATTCCCCATTAGATGTTTTTCTGTCGTAGGAAACAACTTATAGTTTTAGACTACTGATTAACATCTGATTTAGGGTTATTTTATCTTACATTAGGCCTAAGTAAAAGTGGTCCATTTGCTTAGCAAGGGCATGGCTTCTATGTTCTATTTGGCGTGAATCCAGATCGATAGAGCGGGAATGTGTTACCTGAATTGTAGCAAGTACACTCGGGGGCATTAAAACGTCTTCAGAAAATGAACAAAAATACTAATTTGTACATCGGCAACATAGCTGTTTAAATGTATGTTTTCTGTTGGTTTTCAACTAATTACTCTCCGAACTAGTTGCTGGTCTCTTTTTACATTAATATCTTTGTGATAAATGGGAAAAGAATCAATTAATATTATATAAACATACGGATAAATAATAATAGACAAAAAATTAATACTTTGGAGGAAATTGAAATTATCAAGGAAGCACAAAATAAAAAAAATTACATGAAAATACACCTAACAACCACAAAGCCCTCTGGATAAAATATATCAATAATTTCAGTATCAAGAAAATTGCTGAAGATGAAGCATGTCTTCGAAAAGCTTTGCATTTTAATAATGTAATGAATATTATAACAGAAAATATTATAGATGAGGACGACTGTGTTATATAAGGTACATTTTTTTTATAATTGTAAAAAAAATGTTAAAGTAGTTATTTCTTTAAAGGGACTTAAAGACCAAATTACCCTTTAACGAAAAGCATGGGGATTGGGAATTGGAAGGCGGTTTCAACTGCAAAATTCCTGAATTTTATGAATATAAGATTTCATTTTATTAACATAAGATATCGAGTATCACGCGTGCACATAGTGGATTACAGAAAACAAGTCTAAAACATAAATACGGGGTTTCAATTTGTTTATAATTTCCATATTAACTATGGCAATTAAAAAAATGATTTATACAATCTACTCTTAAGGTCAGTTTCACCAATAGAGGTAACTATATTACGCTAGTTTAAGCTATGCATTATATATGGGGAAAATTGGCGTAATATCATTGACATTATACTACCCACAGTGACTCATATTTTTAATGCTTCCTTTATAACTTCTATCTTCCCTACTGTATGGAAACAGTCTAGAGTTCGGCCTATACCAAAAATAAGAACACCCACTAACTGTAATGACTTCCGACCGATTAGCATCCTTCCGACATTATCTAAAGCCCTGGAACATATTGTACAAAGCAAATGACTGAATATCTCAAGAGAATCACCTCCTTGATCCTTATCAATCCGACTTTAGATCTGGTCATAGCACAACCACAGCTTTGCTGAAAATTATATTCGTGAAGCCGTGGACAGACGTCAATTGACTCCTTTAACCTTACTTGACTTCAGCAAAGCTTTTGACACAGTAGACCACGACTTACTTATGATAAAGCTCAAGCACCTACATTTGTCTGACAGCGCTGTATCCTGGTTCGACTCATACCTGCACGGTCGTCAACAATACGTTTCATTAAACTCTAGATCTTCGTCTTGACGCAACGTGCCGGCTGGAGTCCCCCAGGGCAGTGTTCTCGGACCTCTTCTTTTCTCAATCTACATAAATGACTTATCAACTGTACTAAAGCACTGCCGTTATCACCTCTATGCTGATTATCTCCAAATTTACCTACATTCACCTCCTCATTCTCTCTATAACAGCTTAACGAAAATGAATAACGATCTGATATCCATGTTTAACTGGTCTTCAAGTATCGGTCTAAATCTAAATCCTAACAAGTCACAAGTAATTCTAATGGGACAACAAAGACTGCTTACAACCTTTGACATATCTACACTTCCTAACATTACTATAAATAATATAATTATCCCTTATTCTTCTTCAGCAATAGATCTTGGACTACATCTAGACGCAAATTTAACCTCGCAAACACAAGTGAAACACATATGTAAAAAGACTTTCTCCATCTTACATTATCTTAGACGTTTAAAGAATTTTCTCCCAGTTTCGTTAAAACAAATCCTTATGCAGAATCTTGTGTTACCGCACTTCGATTATTGTGACATTATATATAATGATCTGAACTATGACTTGTCGCAGAGACTGCAGCGTGTTCACAATGATTGCGTTCGATTCATTTTCAATATCCGCCGTTATGACCATATTTCCGAACACTTTAATAACCTCTCTTGGCTCCGTCTTACTGACAGACGTAAATTGCACTCTCTTTCGCTACTTTTCAAGCTTCTGAATTCCTACATTCCTACTTACCTGGCGTCCAGATTTGAGAAGTTATCCTCTTACCACAATATTGACACTAGGTCACAAGAAAGCAGTCTGCTAACAATTCCTCTTCATAGCACTTCCTCCTATTCTACTTCCTTCACAGTAGCCTCTGCCCGCTCCTGGAATCTCCTTCCTCAAGATATCAGGGGTTGCCGCACACTTGGCACCTTTAAGTCACGCTTATACAGTTACCTGTTGTCTAATAATTAATTTTTCTCTATTTATTTAATTTTATACTATGTCATTAATCTTTTCCTCGTTTTTTATATATCTTGTACATATTATATATTTAATTCATTAAATTTAGAGTAAATCAAAATACATTATAAATATTAATTGTATTGTATTCATAACTTGTAATCGTTTATATATATATATATATATATATATATATATATATATATACATATTGTAATTTAGAAGTAAGACTATTTTTTTGTAAAAACTGGTTGAGTGGTAGACAAGGCCTTAAGGCCTTAACTCTGCCAGGTAAAATAAAGCTATTATTATTATTATTATTATTATTATTATTATTATTATTATTATACAGTTACCTCTGTTGGTGAAACTGACCCTTAGAGTATCAGTGGCAGAATTATAGTTTTATAAATGATATTTAGTTTCTTAGGCAAAAGTTGAAATAGATAGTAACATTAAACTACTTTGTTACAATAGTAAGAGCGTTTCAGGTTAATGATTAACTCAGGTGAATTGCCAGGTTCATGTTACAAATAAAAAAAAATATTCTTATAGTCCTATGTATTAGATAGCCTACGAAAATTAAGATTTGTAAAATCTAAAATTGCGGTTTAGTCAAATATAATCCTATTTGCGTCTATTTTTTCTACATCATTTATTAATTTTATTTCTCTTTGTTGCAGGTAAGATTTCTCATATCAGCTTCGTTGTGAAACGTAAGTAAATTTAGTCTGGCTTACATTTTCCAAATAATGCATAATAATAATAATAATAATAATAATAAATTATTGTTATTATTGTTGTTATTATTATTATTATTATTATTATTATTATTATTCTGAATAACATTAATAAAGTAGGACTGGCAATAAATATCAACAAAACTAAATAACTATACAGTCACACAATATTACATGGGAATAGATGTTTAACAAGAAATGAAGGAAAATTTGAAAAAGTTACAATATTCTAACGACTAGGAACAATAATTACAAACAGGAATATAGCGCAGAAAGAAATAACTCTGGAAACGCATGCTATTAAGCATTACAGAAAGTGTACGTTAGCCACTCTGTTTAAAAAAAAATCAAACTAAATGTATATAAAATGGCGAATGTTTAGTTATATGATGCGGAAAATGGTCTCTTACTTTAATTAAGAGTGAATAAAATATAATAAAGTGCTTAAAATATTTTGGACCAACGAGGTACGAACAGATGTGTAAATAAAAGAAAAACTATAGTTTAGTGAGCTATATGATTTGTTTGGCAAACCAAATGTAATAAGAACATTTAAGCCTCTTAGACTGCGATGGGCATTAAAAGGGTCTAAATGGCAGTACGATATTTAGGCGCTCAAAAAAAAAGGTCATAATCACTGCGATGTGCAAGATGAGGAATGGAAGAAGGTTATGAAATCTTCTTGTAAGAAAACCAGATGGAAAGAACCAGGTAGATATGAAATAATAGCATATGCGAGGTGCGGAAGTGGTTTTTAAGAAGGGACGAAATATTTAAAAAACATGATGGTGCTCGTTCAGTTATGACCTTCCACGTGCAAAACTAAAGCATTTATTAATAAAAATATTTTATTCTCAAACTTCTTAGGAATTTTATGTTTTTCAGCAATCGCGGATTGATTAATTAAAGTTTATTGGTAAAAGTTTGTATCCCTTAAATTGTGATACAGTTATCATGAGTGATTCTCCAATTTATCTAGAGCAGCGGTTCCCAACCTTTTTCGACTCGCGAACCCCTTCCGCAACGACCTGTGTTGGGTGAACCACTGACTTTTATATATACATACAGTAGACATGCATACAATTTAATTCCAAGCAAAAGGTTTAATACCCTTAAATTATATTTAATTAATGTTGGGAAGTAAACATTATGAGGTATAATCATTAAAATTCATCGGAGAACATATTGTTTAAACAACTCACCTCATAGGATTCATGCTTCCATGATATCGCGATTTCAAACATAATCATGTTCATCGTCAGCCATAACTCCGACTGATGAAATTCTTCGGCCGTCAACTATTCTATTGTCGCCATTTCAGTGCTGCCATCTATGGTTGAATTTATGAACTTCGAAATCAATGTAATTTCGTTAGGGATATCAAAATTCATTGATCTATTTTTGTTTTTCTGAATGTATTTTTTTCCCAAACTGTCAATTCCAAAGGTTTCTCTAATTGTTTTAAAAGTTTAGCTTCTCTTCCAATTGTGTGATGTTCTAATAAACTATGTGCAGCAATTGCAGATTTTTCAATTTCACAATTTTTAATATTTCTGAAATGTTCTTTTGTCCGAATTTCCAAATTCCTTTTTGTTTTTCCTATATAAACTTTATTGCAATCTTCACAATTTATTTGATAAATTCCAGATTTCTTACTGTCTGGAACATTGACTTTTTTATTGGTACTTAGAAGATTACCCAGACTAAATTTATTTATTGGTGCCAAAGAAATGTTGTATTTGTCAAAAATTTTTTGAAATTTCCTATGCATTTCAGGATGGTAAGTAATTTTCTTGTATTTTTTCTTTTCTTTGCAATTTTGTAGAGTAGTATATTCATTAAATTAACTTAACCCTTAACGGTTAAAAATTTACTATAATTACGGCTTAAAAGTTACACAACGTGTAGGCCTAGTTGTAGCGAAATCAAATGTATCCCTAACGTTGTTACATAACTGTAAATCAGGCATTCGCGGTAAATATTAATTTATTGTGGAAATAATGTGATAAATTCTCGATGTTACACATATGTAACAAAGGGCATTATAATTCTAATTTAATTTTAAAATAATAATAATAATAATAATAATAATAATAATTATTATTGTTATTTATTATTATTATTGTTATTTATTATTACAATGCTGCAGAAATGAAGGAAACAATAATAGACCTAACCTCGAAACCCGCCATACGGAGAAAAATTGGCGAACCCCTTAAAATATTTGGAGAACACCCTGGAGGTTCGCGAACCACAGGTTGGGAAGCGATGATCTAGAGGATTTGGAAATCAAGAGTGGCATTTGTTAGGACTATTTAACGAATAAAATTAAGCCGTTCACACACAGATCTTTATTTAAAGATTGATGTTTTAAAATATCTATGTATTTAATGTAAAAGGCGATGTTCGAAAACAAATTAATGATAAATGTTTGGTTATGTTTCATTAGTTCATCATTGATCATATTATTTATTGCCAAATAGGATCGCAATATTGTAAGAATGCATTCTAGTGGGAAAAAATGAAACGCTTCAAACTGTATGCTATACCAACATTATAGGTAATTAATATTTTTAGGAAACAACTCAGTAAAATCAGTATTTAAAAACACAATTATTGAACACACAATTATCAAATGTGTAGGTCAAAGGAATATGTTCATTGTTTGCTATATTGAACGTATTTGTTAGAGAACCAGTCACAGCAAAATAATGCTCTGACCTGTTTAGGATATTAAAAAGGAGGAACTTTCTTTATTTTGGTTAACAGGATTCGATAAATATTGAGGTGAAACACGATTGTGAATGGTTGTAAAACAAAATTCATTAAAACATGATTGGTCATTGACTACCATTTGGGGCATCAGTTAAATAGTCACCAGAGTTAGATTTTTGTGTGTTTTACTAGCTAACAATAAATTAGCCCATTGATGACTATGACTGGATTTTCTGATTTGTAGTAGTTGTAATAAACTTTTACAAAGTTTCTTGAGTGCACATGTTGTTCCATTTAAAAATAGACAGAAGATGAAAATTTGCTTGGTGGTTTACACGCACGGCTGAGACAGTGTGAATTGAAACGTGAATAAGAGAAGACGGGTCTGATGTCATTCATTGTTTGTTGACTGTAAACAGGGATTTTTGTTGTGTTAAATGAAACAACTCACCTACATTCGCGACGCCACAAACGCTCTGTAGACTTTCAAATTGGCCGTGGAATGAGATGCCTTAGTTCACAACTTTTAAACTTCATTTAACACCACAGTAACCAGAGCTTACGGTTCTCCTTTCTTTAAACCATTTTAGGTTTATTATGTAGTTTTATAAGACTAAAGAACGGCAATATAGATACAGATAATATTGACTCATAGACCGATAATTTTGCCTCTTCCTGTTGATAAAATTGTCTCTTCCTGTTCATAATAAGACATATCTCCGCAGATTAACTTATTTGACAAAGGGTATCGGTTCAACAATGTATGATCCATATGGTATAGCAATAAATGCGTAAAGAAAACAACTTCAAAAATTACAAAAAAAAAAGTTCTGTTGCTCTAAAAATGTATTAAATGATGATCTTGTAGAAGATTTCCGGGCTGTTGGCCGTGGTCTTGAGACTTGTAGTTCCCCGACGTTTCGCCAGAGACTGCGTCCGGCATCCTCAAGGGTTGTCTTGAGACTGGCAATTTTGTCGATTAACTGCCCTATTTATACATTTATCCGCGACGTGTTAATGAATAAATAGAGCCGGTAGTCGACAAAATTGCCAGTCTCAAGACAATCCTTGAGGATGCTGGACGCAGTCTCTGGCGAAACGTCGGGGAACTACAAGCCTCAAGACCACGGCCTACAGCCCGGAAATCTTCTACAAGATCATCATAATAACTCCGGCCGTGAAAGCCTTAGTCAATATAATGTATTAAATGTTGTATAATGAAACTGCATTATTGTTATTAGTTATTTCTCTTACAATCATCTGTTTTTTATTTTTTCCAAGCCCAAAGAGATTTAACAGTAAAGATATGCTATTTAAACCCGCCCGGAAGTAAGATCGGAATACATAAGTCACATTTGGTAAATATTAAACATTATAATTGTTTAGCTTCTGTTGTGTTATTCTATAAAATTGTGTCTTCCTGTTCATAATAAGACATAACTCCGCAGATTAACTTCTTTGACAAGGATGTCGATTCAACAATGTACGACCGACATGGTACATCAATAAATGCCTAAAGAAAACAACTTCAAAAATTACAAAAAAAAAATTGTTCTGTTGCTCTAAAAAATGTATTAAATGTTGTATAATGAATCTGCATTATTGTTAATAGTTATTTATCATGCAATCATCTGTTATTGATTTTTCCCAAGCCCAAAGAGATTTAACAGTAATGATATGCAAACCTATACAGCCGACATCGCACGGAAGTAATATCGGAATACATAAGTCATATTTGGTACATATTAAACATTATAATGGTTTTTAGCTTCTGTTGTATTGTTCTATAAAATTATCTCTCCCTGTTCGTAATAAGACATATCTCCGCAAGTTAACTTCTTCGACAAGGGTATCGATTCAACAATTTATGATCGATATTGTACAGCAATACATGTCTAAAGAAAACAACTTCAAAAATTATAAAAAAAAAAGGTTAGTTCTATTGCTCTAAAAATGTATTAAATGTTGTATAATGATTCTGCATCATCGTTAATAGTTATTTCTCATACAATCATCTGTTATTGATTTTTCCCAAGCCCAAAGAGATTTAACACTAAAGATATGCTATTTATAACTATACAGCCGACATCGCCCGGAAGTACGAATAAGATCGGAATACATAACCTCACATTTGGTAAATATTAAACATTATAATTATTTTTAGCTTCTGATGTTGTATTATTCGCTAAATAGTCACTCCAAATCCAACGCGAGGTTGAGTTTTTCATTAGACAAAACCACTCGCGACTTTGTCCCTTGTAATTTTTTTTGGGAAAAACACAACCTCTTGTTATATTACTGTTGATAAATTATTCTTTTTTTTTTCATTAGAAGAACATTTTTTTGAAATTTATTACGAAATATTATTATTATTATTATTATTATTATTATTATTATTATTATTATGTAAAAGTTAAGAAAATAAAACACGTAACTGAGATCTCAGTCATCCTCAGCTAGGTAAAATTTCTTTAATACTTACACCTTGTAAACCTTTCAGAATCAGAGGAAAACTGAAGATGGAATATATTCCGAAAGGCCTACAAGGAGTTTTAAAGAAATTTTACCAAGTTGACAACGGAGGATAATAAAACGTGACAAAAACATAAAAATTGCTTACAGAACAAATAACGAACTAAATAATATAATTTCAAATAAAACAGAAGAAACGAACATATATCAAAATAAAGGAGTTTATAAATTGAATTGCAATAGCTGTGACATTTTACATAGGAAAAACTACTAGAACTTCACAAGATTTAATGAACATTTCAGAGATTTCGTAAAGAATGAGGGTAAATCCAGTTTTTCCAAACATATAGTAGAAGTAAGACATCAATTCATCACAATAGACAACGTATTATCGACCCTGCATAGAGAAAACGATGTATCGAAAATCAACGTTCTCGAAGAATTAGAAATCATCACGGAAACCACAAATAAACACCTGTCATGAAAGTTAAAAATTAAATTGTACCTGTTGGTAGATGCCGTCGTCCTCACCTTTGTTAATATATTGTATATAAAATTAACTGGAGCGCTTTCGGAAGTTATCTTCCATCTTCTGTAGGTTGAGTTTCCGCTATTTGTTGTTGTGTACGGTGATGTTTACTCCAACTGTTTGTAGCAGCAACTGACTTGTTTTTGACGATCTCGTATAATGCGTTCTCATTGAGAAGTGAGGTGTCGTTTGTTTCCTTTATAATTTCGAGGTCTTCGAATATATTTGTCCTGGCTGGAATGTTTTCAGTGTGTTTTCAGTTATGTTCATTCGATGACCTGCGTTAATGAGATGTTTAGCATAGCTTGATTTATCACCCGCGTGTATGAAATCTTTTAGGTGTTCTTTATATCTTGTATTATATCTTGTATTGAAATTTCTGCTTGTCCTGCCAATGTAAAATTTATTACAATCTTTACAGTTAGTTTGTAGACTCCCTTGTTGTTGAATTTGTTGTGTTAATTTTACTAGTATTGAAATGAACACCTGTTGAACGAGAACATATAAACCCTCTGTACAAAATAATTACTAACAACAGCCAGTACCAAAATGAAAGCAGAAGATGATAATAAGTTATCGAAAGGCCTCCTATAAAACAACACTGCAAATTATTAAGGACGAGTGAGATATCAGGTACTGTTTTACAATTATTAAAACTTTAAGATTAATAACGGCCAATACATTTATTTATCCAGATAAACCAGCTTTTCCCCAGATGAAATATCACACTCGTTGCCAGAGTGATTTATTAGACATCTTCCCTTTAACTAAATCCGGAAGAGAAAAATGTGCTTCAAGGAATTCAGTTTGTGAAAGAACTAAAATTGTGAACTGCAAGCGAAAAAAAAAAAAATGGATAGCCGAGCGTATGTTTTACTAATGCTGTGAGGATTTTGCTCGTGACGATGAGGGTTGTAGGAGAACGAGAGAATAATTAAATTATCCTTTTAAAACTAGGTTTAAAAAAGAGGAAGCGTGCGGCAGGAGCCAGGGGAAGCATTGTTAACTAGCGCCGGAAGATAATTAGTGGGATGATGTCGCAGCTGATGCTTCTCCTTCCGTCCATTCCCACAACCAATCTCCATCCGATATCCCCGGCAAGCACTGATTGGTTTCCCTGTCCATTCGGAAGTAAAACATACCATATAATGGGTGTAGGCCTATTTAATTTAAATGGCGTACTTCTAATTATTATATGTACTGAGAGTGCATACAGAATGTTCTGATGGTAGGTGAAGGAACTATTTCGAATACGCAAAGCACATCAGACATAAATACACTCAATACTAGTAAAATTCATATCAAATTCCGTTGAGGTGAATTCATATGATGAAAGTTAAAAATTAAATTGTACCTATTGGTAGGTGCCGTCGTCCTCAACTTTGTTAATTTTATATACAATGTTTTAACAAAGTTGAGGACGACGACACCTACCAACAGGTACAATTTAATTTTTAACTTTCATCATATAAATTACACTGAGCAACAAAAAAGAAACTTTTTTTTTGTCTCACAAAAAAAATATGTGATTCTGATAGTATTTTTTTCTCCTGATTTCAAATATGATATCGGTTTTTCTCCATCACGCAAGGTTTCCCAGAGACATGCTTTTATAATTTCAAACGCTTTAATACTTTCTAAATTCGTAACTACACAATATTCGAACATTCGGACTCACCTAGAAAGTAAGAAATGACGATTTTTTACTATATTTCGCCTGTGGAGCATCCCTCTTGATGGTCCAACAATAATCGGCCAGCATATTATGATTCCATTTGCCTTGATATATATTTTCCATAACTGAAATCTCCTGAGTTAGCTCATTTGGTTTTATTTCACAATGGACAAATGACAGAAATAAACGTTTATTAAAAAATAATTATTTAAATCCAATAATTGAAATTGAAATAGAAAAACTGTGGGTGATGGAGAAATTCCGAATACATATTTGAAAACACGATAAAAAACTGCATTAAGTACAACTATTGGTATTCATGAGACAAAAATCATGTTGGCCAGTGTTATGAGTAAACACATAGAATTAGATTCTGTGGGGTTTAAGTGTAAATTTTCAGAGAATTTCGTTCTTAAAGTTGTGTGTTGAATGGAAGTTTTCTGTCAAATTCCCCTTCGGAATATCATGGACATATAATGTAGTAGATTAAATTATTCTTGCCGTATGTACTTTTTTTTTTGACAGGTTTAACTACAGTATTTGTTTTCATTTTGGTCCTTTTACTGATCAACATATTATTAAATATCTCTGTACGAATAACAGGTGTTTTTTAGATTTATTGACACTGAATTTCGTAATTTTTGGCGATCAATTAAAACCTGCCGGCGTGGGTAATTCATTGCTAACGGGATCCTCAACTAACTCAAAAGTTTCGAGTTCATAGGTATTTTAAAAGGCTATAAATTAAAATAATAAAAATATTCCTATTAAGGTCAAAATGTGGCCTAAAAAACTCATTTTCATTATTTTTGTCCCCCCTTAATTTTATAGGACATCTCAAAGAGACACGAAACAAATGTCCTGTGCTCTTCGTCTGTGTGCAGGCGTCAGACATTGTAAATCATTGTATTAGTTACGCACTGGCGGGTTCTATGGATCTGTTAGCAGATTCTCAGAGCCATCGTCGAATAAATCACAGCATAACTTAAAAAGCTAAGTATTTAATGTATTCACGTAGACTTTCACGGCCGGAGTTGCTACGGCCTACAGCCCGAAAATCTTCTTCAAGATCATCATAAGTATTTAATATCTCTACCACCGGTAATCGAATGCCGGACTTGTCGGAGTGAAAATGAATGATTCACCAACCTTCCATATATGGTAATGGGTGTACGTAAATGCAGTAATAACTATACTACTACTATAGGGTTTCCAGTATAAAACCGGACACTCTGCGGCTGGCAGAGTGAAATGCGGACGGGGAGATAGCGCAGCCTGACGAGTGAAACCCTGTAAGGCGTGTCCGGTTTTATATTGGAAGCCCTGTACTACTACTATTACTACTACTACTACTACTACTACTACTACTACTGCTACTGCTACCGCGCCACCACCACCTCTACCGCCACCACTACTACTACTACTATTACTACTACTACTACTACTGCTAATAATAATAATAATAATAATAATTTTATTAATTAAATAAAAATAAAACGTAGTTTTATTTGATTTTCATATTTATTATATAATTCAGTGACAGCTGTTTCGGTACACTGTACCTTCTTCAGACATGTTAACAAATTATGAATTGTGTTCCAACTGATCTAAGCAACAATACAACAATATTTATTTAAATTTTTAAAATTTGAATGAATCCCCTTTGTTAAATTTAAAAATTTAAAAAATTAAAAATTTAAAAATTTAAAAAATTAAAAATTTAAAAATTTAAATAAACATACTTGTATTGTTGCTTAGATCAGTTGGAACACAATTCATAATTTAACATGTCTGAAGAAGGTACAGTGTACCGAAACAGCTGTCACTGAATCATATAATACATATGAAAATCAAATAAAACTACGTTTTATTTTTATTTAATTAATAAATATGGATTTTCATCAAGTAAACACCAACTCAATTGATTATATAATAATTTTATTTATAGGCCATACAGATTTTCAATTTTACACATCTTTCTGTGCCTAAAGTTTTATTTTCCTTCTCAACTCGTCTCTATCCATCCACTCCATGTCCTCCAGTCCTCTTGTTCTCATTCCAATTCTTATTTCTTGCATCCACGAGTTTCGAGGTCTTCCTTTCCTTCTTCTTCCAGGTGGACACCATTTCAATGTTTTTGTGGGTAACCTTTCTTCTTACATTTGTCGTACATGCCCATACCAATTTAATTGCTTGTATCTTATATAATGTACTATTGAAAATGTAATATTCATTTTTTCTCGTATGACAGTAATTATTTTTCTTAATAATAATAATAATAATAATAATAATAATAATAATAATAATAATAATAATAATAATATCTCACTCCTCAATGATCGGCCTCTAAACTATATACTGCTCCATACATACATTACTAGTTTTATTCGAAACCACTTTGTTTGCGCAACATTATAAGTTCTCTAGATGAAAGCAGAATTTTTCTTTGACAGGAATTGCATGAAATGAATTCAAAACTATGGCGCAGGCGGGAGAACGGTCGTTATATAGAGCTGCAGTAAATTTGAGTTATTGGTTCGCGTTTCGTTTTTATAATTGGCTTTCTACTTGAGAGACCCTAAATTAATCCCACTGGATAATTTGCAAGAATATTTATACAGTCTCATTTGCAACACTGTGTGTATAGGTCTGTTACTACCGCCACTTTTTCCTATTCTTCTCTTTTCCTAAGAAAAATATTCTGTGTGAATTTGTAATGTTTGAATGAATTAATTCGTCTGTAATTACCTCTCAAGAGAATCTGAGAAAACTGGATGCCATTTGTGTGATAAAGACAAGCTATATATTATTTTCCCTTTTAAATCGGTGTGATATAAAGAAAAAACTCGTAAAATATTGTAGTACATTTTCTTCTAGAATATGTTCTTTGTCCATAGAAGTGGAATTACCTTTTTCTATTTTTCTCAACGTTCTATGTTCTAAAATATTGACTATATGATTAATAGTATGTAGATAGTTTAATTCAAGTTTTTTTTATAGTTCTAGGCGCATATAGACCTATATATAACGTTTGCAATTAAATATTCTCATTTTCCTTGTTGGATATGGGTATCGTATTTATTCCAAAAGAAAGATAAATGCCTCGAAGTTTTATTTACTTTACAAGACGCGTTATGTCCAGTACCACATAGTCTAAGACGGTAAAAGGATTCTCTATCTCGACATTATCCAGTTCTGTTTAATGCCACAATTTGAGATGTACTCGGAATATTTTGTTTTCCGAAGAAGATAGACCTCTGCCTCAATACCAAGAGGTGAGAGTGTATCTCAATGAACAAGGATAGTACGCTTTGATCCACGAGGTGCAGTGATATTAAGATGCCTCCAAAGGTCCTCAGATATGACTCATGGGATTTATTCCATATAAAGATCTGTTGGAGTTGCGGAACCGAATCATATGATACATGTTGAATCGAGTGTGGGAAGAAATGGATTATGTAACTAGATACCTGTGGCGTCATAAGAGATGCACTTATTAAGACTTTGTAGGATAAATTTAACTTTGATATGTTATCTTTCTTTTGGTATGGAAAGTAGAAGATCAACTTGCACGTGTTCTGGCCGCTGCACACAGGATTAAACAAACTCCAGGGGCCATAGATCGAATGTACCAGAAAAAAATTCGTAGGTATATTGTGTGCAACGATCTTGGTGGTCGCCATATTGAACCATTGTTGTATTAGATAAGTAGTAACCACAATTTTTAAGTTCAGTAGAGATGTTTGGTTAGTTTGTTTATAAACAAAATTTATAAAATAAATAATTCTTACAATGATCTTGAAGAAGATTTTCGGGCTGTAGGCCGTGGTCGTGAGGCTTGTAGTTCCCCGACGTTTCGCCAGAAACTGCGTCTGGCATCCTCAAGGGCTGTCTTGAGAATTGCCAGTCTCAAGACAACCCTTGAGGATGCCAGACGCAGTCTCTGGCAAAACGTCGGAGAACTACAAGCCTCACGACCACGGCCTACAGCCCGAAAATCTTCTTCAAGATCATCATAGCAACTCCGGCCGTGAAAGTTTACGTGAATACAATTCTTACAATGATAAATTGAAGTTTTTTTATGCACTGGATATTTTCACGAATTCAGTAATTGTTGGGCTGTGAATAGTAATAAATTGAGTCATAAATAATTAAATTAATATCGATTTATTTTCGGAAGACGGGGGAGATGTGAACATTTAATGCAAACTTGTAGCTGCAGCAAGAAAATGGTATGCTTCCAGATAAAAGTTCCTATTCAAAACATTTTCTACTCAGTACCCTCTACAAGCCCTAGAAGTTTGTAATGCAAATTTCCGAACACTGTATATTAATGTTATTTTGTTTTATATCAAATTTGTAAAATATATTTCACTATAAAAGAATGTGAAGGTTAGATTTCGTAACGGAAGACAAAGGGTGATCTGCAACGTCAGTTGACTATTTAACTCATGCCCCAAATGGGAGTCAATGACCAATCACATTTCAATGATTTTTATTTACAACCAATCACAGTCGTGTTTCGCCTAAAATTTATCAACTAAAGTTTATCATAATAAAGAAAGCACCTCCTTTTTAACATTCTGAATAGGTCATAGCATTATTTTGCAGTGACTGACTCCCTAAGAAATACGGCTACCAGATTGTATATATAGTGCATGAATGTCAACACGTAGCGCATACGAGAGATAATATAAACGCATTTATAACAATTTATTATATCACAAAAAAAAAAAAACCACTGTTTGCTCTTTCTTAAACGAATTATTTTCCAGGAAATGACGCAGAAAAATATAATTGACATATTTACATCATAGGACATCAGAAATTAATTAATATCTATAACGTTGGTTATAAATTTCTCCACTAGGGTGCATTCTTACAAAATTGCGATCCTTTGGCAATAAATAATATTATGATCTGGTTGCAGTGATCGAACAAAAGAAGCAAATGAAGCGTATCAATCGTTTCTCATTTGCTTTCAAACATCACCGTTTACATTAAATGTATAAATATTTTAAAATAACTATAGTAAAATAATGATTTGTGAGTATACAGCTTAATTTTATTCGTTAAATAGTCCTAACAAATGCCACTCTTGATTTCCAAATTCTCTAGATAAATTGGAAATCACTATTGGCATTATTTATGATAAATTATATAGCTTGATTTAAATATTTCTGTATTAGGATTTTTTAAATTTTTTTTTAAATTTATGGACAATATATAATGAAAAATTCGAGATCTGAAAGTTCGATTTGCAGGTTACAACTATCAGTCATATTTACGAGCAGTTTAAGTTTAAAACAAAGAAGTTAGTTTATCTGTCCCGGTGGTTATGGAGCAGGGAGCCTCTGCTACTGTAAATCATGACATGTTACAAAGAAAGTTTGCCCTTGGATTGCTGTACTAAATCATCTATAGTACGTGATTTTGTGTCGTTCCTGGCGACACTCCTGTAAGACTAGGCCTACCTATAACAATTAGATGACTTATCCAAGACATTTCGTTCACTTTTCTTTTTATCCATTCATCCCAGTGTTGAACTTGTATATATTCTGATCATAGAAACTTATTTCATCAAGGATCAAATGGAATAGTTGTGTAATCATTCGATAATGTTGATTTTTTTTATTTAACGTTGAGTATTTGTGAATTCATCTTTTGAATCATGTCAAATAACAAAAACAGAGGACGAACTACAAAGAATGCTATATAAACTAAATGAAATATCATAAAAATGCAACGTGGAAATATCCTCACAAAAATAAAAAAAACAATGACCTTTAAGAGCGCTCATCCTGTTCGGACAAAGATAATATTAGAAAATAAACCAATAGAACAAATAGTAAGATATAACTTCCTAGGTTGCGAAATATCATACACAGGGGAAACAGATGTAAATAACAAACTAAATAAGTTAAATTATATAACAGGAACACTAAAAAGAGTAATATAATGTACGGTTAAAAACTATAATATAGTTACCTTGTAGGTCCGTCTCCTCAACTTAAGTTCTTTTAAAACTCTGTAGGCCTTTCGGGACTAGTCCCATCATCAGCAGAATGCATTAGGTCCGTTCTTGTTGACCCTTGTTGAAGCACTGATTTTACTAGTATCGACACTAAAAAGAACTTTGAAAAATAAAGCCAGGAAAGACTCTAAAATGAAATTATACAAGACAATGGCAGTGCCTATTATTACTTATGGATCTGAAACATGGACAGTGACAACACAACAATCTGCCCGAATACAAGCTGCTGAAATGAGATTCCTCAGACCAATAGCAGGATATCAAAGAACAGACAAAAACACAACACAGGACTAAGACATCAACTAAAAGTAGAGGAATTAAACACAACAATAGAGAAATACCGAACAAACTGGAAAGAACACTTGGCAAGGATGGCTGAGAATAGAATACCCAAAGCAGCATACAACTTCACCACGAGGAAGAAGTTTGGGAAGACCAAGGAAAAGATGGAAAGAGCAGCAATTTGGAGCCAGAACAGGCTAGTAAATAATCCTAAACCGTGAAGAAGAAGAAGAAGAAGAATCGTTTCAATTTATAGTCAACAACTGCCTTATCTCATATTTGTGTTTACTTTTATCATGATTACCTCTTTTTCTTTAAAATATACTTCAATATATTTATAGAAATAACTGTTAGGTAGTCTGACAGAAAAATCAGCTGTACTTTATTTACATTTTTGAAGAAAGTACTACACATGGCGTCGGTTTTATTTTTGACGAAATGAAAAATCTTGATGGTGCCTGTTTCATCACTCGAGTCACATTTTGAGTATTTCTTTCCTTATAAAAGAAGGATCAATGTTTCATGTGGAATGGGATCTGATATATCGCAGGCGAAGACGTTGTGTTGTGCTTGGAGTACAGGGATATATTTTGCACTATATAGGCCGACATTCAATCACAAGATTCCTTGTTGAAGCCTGTCTGGAAAGTTGAACGAATCCATTTGCTGGCGCAAAGTACCACATCAGAAAGTCTCTGTCTGGTGGGATTATGAGATGGTCACACGCGGATTTTCTAACCTCAGACGAACGCCATTCCTTTGCTATAAATCCTGATGTATTACCAACTCCCCAACATTCTTGTGTGATTTACTATTATTACTGAGTTTATATACTCCTACGAGACACATTGAATGAATTCTTGGATACTAATTCACAATTTTCGCGTAAAACGTTTGGAAGGGATCCAGCAGTTTGAAACAACAATATAATTCTGGACAATATCAGAAAATTTATAAGCTAAACGATTATCTATATAAGTTTTTTGCTGAAATGTGTTTTAAACTTTATATGACAGAGGTTAGGATACCATAGATGGCGCTGATATACAGGGTGTCCCATTCTAACCTCCCACATTTTAATTAATCATAACTAACGATGCGGAATTTTGAAATGAGGCAGGTATTAAACGAAACATAAACTCAAAGAATTTTCATTGCCACACACTAAAACACTTCTATATGTGCACCATTAGTAGCACGAGCAATAGCAAGTCTGTATTCGATTTCATGCCACGTTCTGTCCAACATTTCCATTGGTACTGTTGCAGTTGTGTCAAGGATACGGGTTCGTAAATCATGAAGATCTGGTACTGGAGTCGCAAACACACGGTGTTTTACATACCAGAAAAGTGTTTGTGCTCGTTGCTGATGGGTCGCCATTTTGTTTTATGTCATCATTTTCTAACATGCGACACATGAATTACCTGCAACAATTAAAACAAAAATTATTTGAGTTTCTCTTTCTTTTAATACCAACATCATTTCATAATTCAGCATAATATGAAAGTTATGATTAATTAAAATGTGGGAGCTTTGAATGGGACACCCTGTATAATTCTGGAAACTAAAAATCGGTAGGAAGACCAAGAAAGCGCTGGGCTGAACAGATGTGAGATCAGAACAGACAAATACCTAATCCGTGAAGGATGATGATGATGATAATTTTATAATTATGTTTTGTCACTTTTTGATTTCATGTATTTCATAACTAATTAATTCACTTGCACTATCGAACCCGGAGATTCATGGCCTAGCGGACATGAAATCACCGTATATTTATGTTTTGAACTAATATTTTGCATTTATCCGTTGTAAAATTAATCTCCCTCGAATCATGGTCACTGTTGTTCTCCCACCTCATTCATAGCCCATCTACTGGACACTTTACCTCATGCAACTAGCGCGAATCTCCGTATATTTATATTCTTAACTAACATTTTTCAGTTATTCCTTGTAAAATTAATATCCCACTGTTATTCTCCCACCTCATTCTTGGTCTACCTAATGGATACTTTCCCTCATGTTCTCTTGCAATAAATATCCTTATCCCTCTTTCACAATGACCAAAAAAAATGCGGAGGAGTCATGATGATCCTATTAACACTGGAATTTAATAGTATGGACATTACTATTGGCTAATATATTATTTTTTTTATTTTCCATTATTTTTATTCAATCTCCTTCCTCTAAGGGGAACAGAGTAACCACTAGTCCACCAAGACTTACGCTTTTGCTAAATTTTCTGCTTATAAATAATATAGGGCATTTATTATTATTATTATTATTATTATTATTATTATTATTATTATTATTTTAGGCACAGAAAAATGCGTAAACATTAAAAATTTGTATATAAATAAAATTATTATTATTCATCATCATCCGGTATTATGGCAGCCGCCGCCGTCTTCCTAAAACCAAACGTCATTCCTCTCTGTCCATCCATTGATCTTCCTCCAATCATCTGCTATCCATAGCCGCTTGTATCCCTTCTATCCAAGTTTATTATTATTATGATGATGATTATGATTATTATTATTAACATCGTCATCATCAGCAGCAGCAACAATTATTAAGCCCAATGGCCTGTTCCGATCTCATTATAGGTCGAATTGGTCCTTCCATTTCTTCAATGGTCTTCCCAACATTCTTCTCCCTTTTGGTTTATAATTATACATTATTCTTGATATGCGCTGTTCATTCATTCGTAATACGTGCTGAAGATAAGCATATTGATAATATTTTATTCTTTCACAGAGATTAAATATATTAAGTTCTGTTCTTATATCTTCGTTTTTCTTTTTATCGGTCCTTAGGTATCCTGCTATAGCTCTCAACATCTTCATATCAGCAGCCTCTATTATTATTATAAACATGTTTTCTAGAAACGTACCAACAATAATACCTGTATGTTTTTAAAAATTAACATATTAAGAAATTTCATACTCATATAATATATCTATATTATGTACAATTTTAAAACTCTGCCAAAGAAAGCCAACATATAAGGATATGGTTAATAGTCTTCTCGTGGTAAACTGGCGATTCCGTTAAATTTCCCACATTAATTACCCGATTTTGTCCAATTAGCATATCAGTCTGGCCGAATAATAAACAGTTCCAACAGAATAAATATAATTGTTTACTGATAAGTAACCAAGAATATTTCTCGTAAGTTGAAAAGTAGAATGTGTTTTTTTCTGTTTGTGGGTTCAAACCCGGCCAAAGTGGACGGAGTTTTCAATGCATAAAAATTCTGAGTATAAATTCATTTTGGAAATGGAAATACAGCCTTGAGTACTGTATCATAGATTTATAAGACGTAAAGAATTTTTTTATTTAAGAATATTCCACAATACAGTGTTTCTCCTTCACCAAAGTGATTTGTCGCCAAAGGTTCCTGTTTAAAACATCTTCTTCCCTCAAATCTCTAGCTTCCAAATTTCTCTTCACTTCATCCATTCATCGTTCTCTAGGCCTGCCTCTTCCACTTCTTTCATTAGCTTTCCAATTATAAAGAACATCCAGCGTGAATAAAAGAAGTATCTGAGGAAAATTTGTTGTCCTTCTCATACCCACATTTGGAATTCGATGCTAATGACCCTAGCTGTTAAAGTGCGCCGTTAAATAAAAAATAGCATAATACCATAGTGTTTTGCAATACGAGTGGATATAAAGTATAAGATTTATTTTGATCGTTTTGCTGGGATAAGTGCTGTGACCACCTCACGCCACTGGTATTGATCCAAAACATATTTCTTTATTATTAGATAATTTATGGTTCTTCTTGGAGTTTTTTCTAATGTTTTTGCTTAATAACGATGTTATTGAACCATGATTGCTGGAGAAGTATAACAACAACAAAATAATAGCATAAATACGTGCTCCTGTAGCAGTTGTGCATATCAGTGATTTCTGCGAACAACTTGCATAACAAAGAACTCTGCAACACTTAAACGATTCTGATTCTAGTTCTTTTGAACATATTTTAGAATTTTCATCATATTATTGGCTGTGCGTGACTTTCGTTAGTAACCAAATATTTATTAAACAAATATGAATTTCTGTACTCAATGCTATTCTTTCTTGCAGACGATTTAGCTCTTCTGGCACTCTCCGAAAATGATTTGCAAAGATCAATTTATAATGTACAAAAAACAGCTGCCAAATTTAATATAAAAATATCAATTAACAAAACTAAAATTATGGCTGAATTCAAATACCTAGGAACAATGATCACAAATAGGAATGAGATGCACAAAGAAATTAAACATAGGCTCAATTCTGGAAATGCATGCTATTATGCATTGCAGAGACTCTTGATGTCCCAACTCCTTTCAAAAAACGTTAAACTGAAAATATATAAAACTATTATTCTACCAGTTATATTATATGGGTGCGAAACGTGGACTCTTACTTTAAGAGAGGAAAGGAGATTACAGGTATTTGAGAATAAAGTACTTAGGAAAATTTTTGGACCAAAGATAGATGAACAGACGGGTGAATGGAGAAGACTACATAACAGTGAACTACATGGTCTTTATAGGAAGCCAGATATAATAAGAACAGTTAAGTCTCGTAGACTGCGATGGGCAGGACATGTTGCACGTATGGGGAATGAAAGACTTGCATGGAAGCTTCTTGTAGGAAAGCCAGAGGGAAAACGCCCAGTTGGTAGACCAAGAATGAGGTGGGAGAATAACATTAACTGTGATTTGAGGGAAGTAGATTATACAGGGAATGATTGGAAAGCATTAGCTCAGGATAGGGATGTATGGAGAGCTTATGTCCGTGCGGCCATGAACCTACGGGTTCGATAGTGCCAGTGAGTAAGTAAGTAAAATTATGGCATTTCATGGGAAGGACCCCATACAAAGTAAAATCTATTGTAGAATAGAATAGAATAGATTTATTTAGCCTGGTGGAGTTAAGGCCATGTGGCCTTCTCTTCCACTCACCAGGACAAACATATGTTACATATGAATACAAAAAAATTACAATAATAGTCATATTAAACAGGACAAACATATGTTACATATGAATACAAAAAAATTACAATAATAGTCATATTAAACAGGACAAACATATGTTACATATGAATACAAAAAAATTACAATAATAGTCTGTCTCCAGAATAAAATTTTAGAGAGATATAATCAATTTAAATATCTTGGATATTATCTCTCTATCTGGGATGAAAAGGATAACCCTGAAAAATTACTAGTTATAATAAAAGTTTGGGAATTATTAATAAAGTTATGAAACCATCCCTTGTACAAAAAACATCAGATTACGTTTATATAACACTTTGGCTAGACCAGTATTGACCTATGGTAGTGAAGCATGGACACTAAAAAAACAACATGAAAGCAGAATGACGGCTTGTGAAATGAGATTCATGCGCAGAACAGCGGGTTACACCAGATGGGATCGGAAAAGGAACACCGATATCTTAAAAGAATTGAAGACTACGCCAATTTTGGAATATATTAAACAGTACCAACTAAATTGGAAACACCATCTAGAAAGAATGAGTTCAAATCGGATCCCCAAAGCTGTTTATAATTATATACCAAGAGGACGAAGATCACTGGGCCATCCTATGAAACGCTGGAGGGAAAATTTTCTATAGGATCGTAACAGTTCCTTGGCCTAATACTTGGAAGGAAGAAAAGTTTCTGTATTTTTATGTTATTATCGGTCGTTTAGCCAGTTGATGTAGTAGGCCTATTGAATGATTCATGCGTTAATATATCTTAGCTTACTTTTATAATGGCAAATTCGTTGGAAATGACCTGTTTTGTGGTCTTGCGGTTAGAATTTCTGACTGCAGATAAAGAGGTATCGAGATCAATTTGCGGCCATGGATATGCAGCTTTTTCTCCAAAAGAAATACTTCGTATTCTTTAGGTGTCTGTGAATGTCTTTGTTTCCATATGTGTTAAAACATGTAGAAGAAAGATAAAAAGGTAAACAACAGGGAAAATAAGGTAAACCTTGTAAAAAGAGGGTAAGCAACTGAAAAAATGTGTGGTATATAAAAGCACTGTTTCGTGTATACAAATATTAGCCATATCCGAGTTATTTTAAAAAATAAATCTAGGAATATGTAGGATTGCATGTTGTCTATGAAGCTCGCAGTTGTTCTACATTGCCATATTTCTATTTTAATTAGGAGGGAAGGACGAAACATTTAATTCTCATATAAATTTTATTATCGGGGTCTAGAATTTTGAACAAACTAAAACAGGGCGTTGGAGTCAATGACCAATCACATTTCAATGATTTTTTATCTACAACCAATCACAGTCGTGTTTCGCCTCGAATTTATCAAGTAAAGTTTATCATAATAAAGAGAGCACCTCCTTTTTAACATTCTGAATAGGTCATAGCATTATTTTGCAGTGACTGACTTCCCAAGAAATACTGCCACCAGATTGTATACATAGTGCATGAATGCCAACAGATAGAGCATGCAAGAGATAATATAAAAACATTTGTAACAATTGATTATACGACAAAAAAAGAAACCACTCTTTGCACTTTCTTAAACGAATTATTTTCCGGGAAATGTCGTTGCAGAAAATATAATTAACATATTTACATCATAGGATATCAGAAATTAATTAATACCTATAAGTAGTAGTAGTAGTATTCAGATGTTCTGAAGCTCTTGATTTGTCATCATTCGCTTGTTAATAGGCTACCTATAATATTAGTTATAAATTTCACCTAGGGTACATTCTTACAATATTGCGTTCCTTTGGCAATAAATACTATGATCTGGTTGCAGTGACAAACAAAAGAAGCAAATGAAGCGTACCAATCGTTTCTCATTTGTTTTCAAACATCGCCGTTTACATTAAATATATAAATATTTTAAAATAACTATATTTAAATAATGAACAAGATTAAATGAAGATATAAAAAGATACCAACAAGAATGGAAAAATCATCTGAGGAGAATGACAAGAAATAGACTTCCAAAATTGGCATTCCAATATACCCCAATTGGACATAGGGACCAAGGAAGACCAAAACATCGGTGGGAAGATCAAGACCATCTTCGCTAGGTTTACCGTACAGGCCACATGGCCTAAAACGATTTTGTCCATGATGATGATGATGATGATTTAAATAATGATTTGTGAGTAAACAGCTTAATTTTATTCGTTAAATATTTCTAACAAATGCCACTATTGATTTCCAAATTCTCTAGATAAATTTACTCCTCACTTCGTGAATTTATCGATAATTTGGAAATCACTCGTGGCATTACTTATGATAATTTGACTGCATGTTCACTTTTACAAACATTGTCTTTACCTAAGTAATCAGAAAAGTAAAATAGAGTCATTTATTTATTTTTTAGTTCATTTCTATCATTTATCTCTATTTTTTCCAGAATTTTGAAATTAATCTTCTTCTCTGGTCTCAGTTAACAGATTTTCCACTAAGGCTTGTACTATTTTATTAATTGGGCTCTTTCGTCTTTCATACAAAAAGTAATGAATTAAATCAATAAGTTTTCCATGTCTACCTCGTCGATCATAGTTTAGCAACGTCTTACACTTTTCCCGTCTGCTTTTTTCTGTCTCGGTTTGAAAAATTGAGATAGAATATTTTCTGTTCCTCGCTTTAACTGCTTCGAAAACCCCACAAAACTTTTCTCCTTTATTCCTCCTGTCGAAGAAGAAAGAGATCGAGAAGATTTTAAAAGGACTTGACTATTCGTCATCCTTACCATATTCTCCTGGCTGGATTCTCTTCTGTATTCTATGCAGGGATGGAGTTGTTTACTTCCTTCTAATGTACCTTCTTCCCTTATGTTTTAAAATTCAAATGCGTAGCTTTATTTATTTTTCACATGCTGTAGTGAGATGTGTTTATGTTTACTTTACTTCTGTAAATTCAATTATGTACAGTAGATCCGAAATAAACTCCAGGTTGTTTATAATATGCAATGTTTGTTCAACAAGTAGCCTATAGTACATTAATATGAATTAATATTACTGTATTTAATACAGAGAAACCTAAATCTTTATATAACTAACTCACTTGCACTATCGAACCCGTAGGTTCATGGCCGCGCGGACATAAGCTCTCCATACATCCCTATCTTACTGTAAAGCGACTATATCTGAGATTGATTTATCTAATTCACGGGTTAATACCGCTAGCGCCCCGCTATTGTATAAAGTCATAACATTCCATGTTCCTAGGAACATGCCCCTATGTTTGAGCCTTTGGCATGGGTTCCCTGAAGTAGTCCCCGCCCGGAGAACCGAATGGGGGACTATAATAATAATAATAATAATAATAATAATAATAATAATAATAATAATAATAATAATAATAATAATAATAATACTTTATTTATTCTGGCAGAGTTAAGGCCATAAGGCCCCCTCTTCCACTCAACCAGCACAAATACAAATAAATATTCGACAAATATAGATATACACTGTACTAATTATAAACAGTTAAAGATACAAGAAATGTAGCAATGTAAATGTCATGTACAAACAACATTTCATAGGGTAATAACAATAATGATACGATAATAATAATAATAGTAATAATAATAATAATAATAATAATAATAATAATAATATAAATATCATACATTATACGCGAAACACCAATTAATGTATATATCTTACACTGGATAATAATGAAGTCGAGTTTAGAGCAAATATAAATTTAGATTTCTTTTAAAAGATGCCAATGTCCGGCAGCCCCTTATTTCTTGTGGTAGGGACTATTTGACCTCCGGAAAATTTTACCCCAGTTGAACCCATGTCCGCATTTCTTGACGGTTGTATTTTTACGGTGAAAGTTCGTCACTCTTTCGACCAAGGTACTTTTTTCTTCTGGCTTATCACCTTTGACCAGTCCGGCATGGGTAACCCTATCGGCAGCAATGCTACAGCCGGCATAGCTCTCAGGATCATTTAAGCACGCAAGCCACTCCACCACGACAAGGTAAAGATACCAAAATCTTTATGTATAATAAACAATAGTTTTAAAAAAACTAAACAATACGCTTTATTAGAAAACCGAACTAAAAAATGAAACATAATTTTAATTTCCAACACGCTTGAAATAAAATTAAAGTGGTCAACAAAAAAATCATCTCCAACACATCTAGAATGAAACTAGAGTTATCTACAAAAAATAAATAATTTTACCAATATAAGCGTGGGGGTGCTCTATATCTGTTAATATATTTGATCCATCCATCCATAGTAATTCTGCCCGAAGGCAGGTCCTTCACTGCAATCATAGCATTTCCATGCTGTGCTTGCAGCTTTACTAGGGAATTGTAGGCGTGGTAGCTTCCCGTTGCTTTCCACACCGGTGAATGATGATGATGATGATAATGATAAGGATGATGGCCATATGATTTCGGGGACCGTTTGGGCCTTAAAGTTTTCCTGACATTTGTCTTACAGGTGAGGAAAAACCCCGATAAAAACCTCACCCAGAAAAACAGCCCCGACCGGGGATCGAACCCGGGCCCGCTGCGTGACAAGGCAGCATGCTACCTCGAGACCACAGCGGTGGACTATATATTTGATAATAAACAGATATTGGTACAAGTAAAGTTTCTATGAAGAAAACGTAAAAACCATAAAAGCACCCCACGCTTTTGATGGTAAAAATATTTATTTATTTTGTGGATAACTCTAGTTTTATTCTAGATGTGTTGGAGATTATTTTTTTGTTGATCACTTTAATTTTATTCCAAGCGTGTTGGAAATTACTTTTTATTTTTTTATTTTTTAGTTCGGTTTTCTAATAAAGCGTGTTGTTTTAGTTTTTTAAACTATTATTTATTTTGTTTAATTTTTAGTTTAATTGTTGTCATAAACCCGAATCTCATGAAAATTTAATTGCTTAATACATTCTAAAAAAATCCTCCGGGCCGGATTTGAACAAGCGACCTATGGATTACTGAAATTATATACAACTACAGTCAACCGCTCTACCAACTGAGCTCTTACAACGATTGACTAAAAAGTCGATAAGTCCGCAACCTATTATACCGGTTTTTATTTTTTGGATATTCTGATGATTCTGGCCAGGATTTTAGAAACAAATTATGAAATTATTTATTGTCATGGGTCCTTGGCCAGTTACAAAGTTTCAAGTCGATCCAATGTTTTTAATGGGTGAAAATTATGTTCAAAGATTCCGTTACATAGATACAGGTCCGTTACATAGACAGATACGGGTCAAGCTAATCTAAAGCGTGTAAAAATAAGTGTCTGTGCGCGTATGTGTCCTTTATAGACTCAAAAAATACTTCGTTGATTTAAATGAGGTCTCCAACATCATCGTTAAGACATTTAACGTACATAACATAACTTACTAGATTACAGTAGGCCTATGTACTAAAGGCCGGAGAATATTAATGGAAATTGCTATTTTGACGCTTAAATGGCTTACGCTGCCTAAACCATAACACATAGGCCTACACCAAATTAATGCATATACTTACTTACTTACTCACTGGCACTATCGAACCCGTAGGTTCATGGCCGCGCGGACATAAGCTCTCCATATATCCCTATCCTGAGCTAATGCTTTCCAATCATTCCCCGTATAATCTACTTCCCTCAAATCATAGTTAATGTTCTCCCACCTCATTCTAGGTCTACCAACTGGGCGTTTTCCTTCTGGTTTTCCTACAAGAAGCTTCCATGCACGTCTTTCATTCCCCATACGCGCAACATGTCCTGCCCATCGCAGTCTACGAGACTTAACTGTTCTTATTATTAATTAAATAAAAATAAAACGTAGTTTTATTTGATTTTCATATTTATTATATAATTCAGTGACAGCTGTTTCGGTACACTGTACATTCTTCAGACATGTTAACGAATTATGAATTTTGTTCCAACTGATCTAAGCAACAATACAACAATATTTATTTAAATTTTTTTAATTTAACAAAGGGGATTCATTCAAATCAAGTTGAGAATTTAACAGTTTTTTACTACTTTTAAATTTATTAATTTCTACAGCCTCCAAAAAATCTAACTTCTTACCCTTATCACAAATATGTAAAATTTCAAAATTTGGATCGAAACAATGATTAAATTGGAATAGATGGTTAACATATTTTGAATTATCTAAATTTCTGTTATATGCTCTCATGTGTTCCTTTATGTTCTTATTATATCTGGCTTCCTATAAAGACCATGTAGTTCATTGTTATGTAGTCTTCTCCATTCACCTGTTTGTTCATCTCTCTTTGGTCCAAAAATTTTCCTAAGAACTTTATTCTCAAATACCCGTAATCTCCTTTCCTCCCTTAAAGTAAGAGTCCATGTTTCGCACCCATACAATATAACTGGTAGAATAATAATTTTATATATTTTCAGTTTAACGTTTTTTTAAAGGAGTTGGGACATCAAGAGTCTCTGCAATGCATAATAGCACGCATTTCCAGAATATAGAATTGAATATCTCAAAAACTTCTACAAAAAGTCCGTGACAGCTTATGCCTATCTTTTACCGATAACTCACATATCACTTCAGCTTATCGATGCCAAGAAGATAGGGATAAATAGATTCCGGGACAACATTTCATTTAATTAGGCGTAGCAGAGTACGCCGGGTACTAGTTAGTTACATAACATATAATATGTATTACATCATCATCATCATCATCATCCTCACTCCAGGGATTAGGCAATTGCCCGTTCCGACTTCATAATGCATCAGCCCAACGTCTTCTAGGTCTTCCAACTTCACGTCTTCCTCTTGCTTGATAATTTCTTGCTAACAATGGATATCTCTCCTTACTCATTCCATCCCTGTTACTCACCATCCTTTATTCTTTCTTCCCTTCCTGACTTTATCCCAATAAAGGGCTGTTAGCTTTCAATTCTTTCTCTTATATCCTCATTTCTTATTCTAGTCAAGTCTTGTACATCCTTTTACTTGTCTTAGGAACTTCATCTCCGCCGTCTGTATTCTATCCTTCTGTTTTTTCACTGGAGCCCAAGTTTCACATCCATACAATATTGTGGGAACCGCCATAACATTATACATTTTTATCTTGGTTTCTTTTCTCATTTTATTTTTGAATGTTCTCTGTATTGTTCCACACACCATCTGAAATTTATTTATTTTGGAGTCAATATCTCTTTCCACATTGTAGCCAACATCACATTCCAAATATTTGAAACTAGACACCTGTTCTATACTTTGATTTTGTAAAATAATTTTGTATTACATATGTTACATAATATATAATATGTATTTATATTATAAATACAAATTAAATCTTATATGTTTTGATATATGCCTGTGAGATGTGGACTTTCGAAAGAAAAAATAAGGACAATTTATGAACGCTCATAACTCAATCACGTTAGAAAAGAAACAATTACACAGCGAAGAATTCTATAATATGAACAATAAAAGCGCTATTTCGAGAAAATTTGCCAGGAAAACGAATCATTATGAAGCTTTAGGTTAATATATTTGGACAACTGCAATATAATTACTGAGTATTGAAGGCAATTACTTATTAACAATTGAGAAATCACATGATCTGGTATTATTATTATTATTTGCGGGTGGTGTTATAACTAGGGCAAGGATTTTAATGCAGTAAAAATTAAGATTTTAATATAGTATAATTAGAAGTAAGACTTCTGACTGTCTTTTGTCTTGATTTCACATACAAACAGTTGAATAATATAATAAGAAGTTAGACTTCTGACTATCTTCTGTCTTGGTTTCACATACAAACAGTTGAATAATATAATGAGCAGTTAGACTTCTGACTGTCTTCTGTTTTGGATTCACATACAAACTGTTATGAACTGGTCGAGTGGAAGAGAAGGCCTTATGGCCTTCACTCTGCCAGCTAAAATAAAGCATTATTATTATTATTATTATTATTATTATTATTATTATTATTATTATTATTATTATTATTATTATTATTATTATTATTAATGTCGGCCGCGGTGGACTAGTGGATATGCTCGTTGCCGCTGGTCCCAAGGGTCGCGGGTTCAAACCCGGCCGGGGTCGATGGATTTTTAGGACGGAAAAATCCAAGGAGCAAGTCCTCCGGGAGGGACTTTAAGCCGTGGGCCCGAGTCTGAAGATTTTCAGGCTCGTAAAAAATCCTTAAGCCTGAATGAAAAGGCCTCTAAGCAAAATTTACCGAACTTTCCCGTCCTAGTTCTACCTTGGTTTCCTAGATGTCAGTATGAGGCGGAACGCTGACCACGTACCACTCAAAATCACATCTATACGAAAACAAGTGTAACTAAATTAGTATGGTTCAAATTCTCCCCTCTAGGGGGAGAGCGCCTAAATCTCTGTAAAGGGAAAACGTAGGCTTACAATACAATACAATTATTATTATTATTATTATTATTATTATTATTATTATTATTATTATTACATGAGGGGAAATTGGGAGTGACATTAATTTAATTACATTAACTTAGGTATCACGTCTTTACTTTTATACACGCACATTTATTTCATACGAGAAGATAGCAAGTGAATCTGGAGCAGAAACCACAGTGAAAGGAGTGAAATAGTAAAGCAACAGCGTTACTAAATCTTGTGGTTGGTTTAGGAAGAGCAGTAAAAGCCAAATAAACGTCAAAGGATTGCCGTGTATTTTAACTTTAGTCCCAACAACACGTGCAAAAAAGTATCAGCGATCGAAACGGGTAAAGAAGTGGAAAATAGCCATAGAATGGATACAAAGGAATAACTTGACTCTTATCCCCTCAGACGAACTCATTCTCAGCGCAGTATTTCTTCCAGATCTTACATTTCCTTCATCCCATGGTATGTTGCTCATATCCAAGGATGAGGTTGGATAGGAAAGCCTCCTGGGACTCCCATATTTGCGATCTAATGTCCTTACTTCTCTGCTTCTTCGTGCAATACTCCTTATTTTTAGGGTATGTCCTAGTATACTCTTATATGTGAAAAGGAAATATGAAGCGATGTTCATTCGCTAAATCATGGTTCATGTCCTGCTTTATGTAATGTGGTACAATTTTTCTTCGAATAGAGCGAAATTCCAAACGTGAGATAAATTAATGAGACTTTAGTATTCGATTTATGAATTTTGTACGAAGTTTTATTATTGTTCGTATTTTAAATATGAAAGTATATATCTCTAACTGTTAGTTTATGCTGATGATGTAGTATTGTTGGCCGATAGTGAGGAGATACTAAAGGACAATACGCACACACTATTGAGTAACACTAAGAACTTAGGACTGGAAGTAAATATCAATAAAACTAAATATATGGTCGCACGTAGAAATACATTATATAATGGAAATGGACAGCTAATGACAAATGAGGGAAATTTTGAGGAAGTGGCTGAATTCAAATACCTAGGAACAATGATCACAAATAGGAATGAGATGCACAAAGAAATTAAACATAGGCCTTGGCTCAATTCTGGAAATGCGTGCTATTATGCATTGCAGAGACTCTTGATATCCCAACTCCTTTAAAAAAAAAGTTAAACTGAAAATATATAAAACTATTATTCTACCAGTTATATTATATGGGTGTGAAACATGGACTCTTACTTTAAGGGAGGAAAGGAGATTACAAGTATTTGAGAATAAAGTACTTAGGAAAATTTTTGGACCAAAGAGAGATGAACAGACAGGTGAATGGAGAAGACTGCATAACAATGAACTACATGGTCTATATAGGAAGCCAGATATAATAAGAACAGTGAAGTCTCGTAGACTGCGTTGGGCAGGACATGCTGCACGTATGGGGAATGAAAGACTTGCATGGAAGCTTCTTGTAGGAAAGCCAGAGGGAAAACACCCAGTTGGTAGACCAAGAATGAGGTGGGAGAATAACATCGACTATGATTTGAGGGGAGTAGATTATACAGGGAATGATTGGAAAGCATTAGCTCAGGATAGGGATGTATGGAGAGCTTATGTCCGCGCGGCCATGAACCTACGGGTTCGATAGTGCCAGTGAGTAAGTAAGTAAGTATATCTCTAACGCATTTGAAGAGGGCCTTAATATTAAGAAAGAAGTGAAAAATTGGCAGATTGCAATATTAGCGAGTAGTTTGGTACTAAAAATTGTTTACGAAATTTTTGTTCAAAATTAAGATATGCTGAAGCCATCTAGAATCTCTCACCAGGGTCGCATTGATATTGTACAAAACAATAAGTACAACAAATAAAAACACTAAGTTTGATTTTTATATAAGACATACAGTATGCATCCTTCGGAAGGGGGAGTAGGTGTCACTTGTCATAAATCCACGGCACGTAAAAGAACCTGAAACCAAATAAGATGCATCAGAGTAAAATTGGTCGGCCTTTTACACCAGATGTTAATTGCAATGCCCCAAATGGGAGGCAATGACCAATCACATTTCAAAGATATTTTATTTACAACCAATCACAGTCATTTTTCATCTCGATTTAATCAGTTAAATTGTATCACTGTAAAATCAAGCTCCTCCTTTTTAACATTCTGAATAGGTCATAGCATTATTTTGCAGTAACCACATGTGGATACGAGATTGTATATTTATAGTGCACGATTTTTAAGCTTATTGTGGTTGCGGGAGATAATATAAAAACATTTGTAGCGATTGATTATACCAAAAAAAACCACTGTTTGCACTTTCGTAAACGTATTTTTTTCCCAGGTAATAACGTTCCAGAAAAATATAATTGACATATTGACATCATAGGATATCAGAAATTAATTAATATACTATTTGATGTGTTTCATTTTTCTCCGCTAGGGTGCATTCTTACAATATTGCGATCCTTTGGCAGTAAATAATATGATCTGGTTGCAGTGATAAACAAGTGTTAACATGACGTTTCTCATTTGTTTTCAAACATCGCCGCTTACATTAAATATATAAATATTTTAAAATAACACTATGTAAATAATGATTTGTGAGTAAACAGCTCAATTGTATTCGTTAAATAGTCCTAACAAATGCAACTCTTGATTTCCAAATTCTCTAGATAAATTGGAAATCACTGGTGGCATTACTTATGATAATAACCTGAACTATTAAGGAACGTCGGGTTCAATAAAACTATTATCTACCATAATATAAGACATGGGTCTAGTGCAAAATTGCAAGATTCTTAAATGATGTTTCTTAGTAAATGAAAATATCCAGTAAGTTATATTTTCCTAATATGACCATCCTCATCTTCAATTACGATTTCACGAGAGACAATTAGAGTAAAACGAAGACTAATGCTTAATATTTGGGCCATACTGTCTGTGAGGCCTTCGTAAGGAGCCGATTTATTGGGTATTAATCTTGACTTTACTTTGCTGCTTTTCCGTAAAATTATATCATAATCAGAATCCAGTGCCGAGAAAGCTACAAACCTAAGGTGCCGAAACTTAGATTGTGCAAAGTCATCATCATCATCATCCAGGGATTAAACCTGTTGGCTCGTTCCGGTTTCATGAAAGCTAGAATTGTTAAAATTGTTTAGACCATCTTCTGTTTGGGCGTCCAACATTTCTCCTTCCGTGCGGTTTATAATTTAGCAATAATTTTGGAAATCTTCCTTCTGGCATTCTATCAATATGTTTTTTCCAGTCGTTCCTATATTTAATTATTGTATATTTTATTTGTGCAAAGTATGTCCGTATTTTTTTAAACAAAAACTGAAATTGGGAAAAGGGCACGTGCAATAATTATGTGGTTATTTATTGAAATAATATTCTCCCTTCGAAATAGCTTTGTGATTATATTTAATATTTGTACAGGAAAACAATTTTTTCTCAATCAAGAGCGCTCTCTTATTCTTGAAGTTTTTCATTTCGTTAGGACAAACTCTTGCACTTGGAACTATGAAGCTTACAACAAACGTCTTTTTTCTCCTTTTACTTGGTTTATTTTTACGATCCACTATGGGAAATGGAACAAGACGAAAGAAAATATTCTCAGCCGGTAAAAAGGTGTCTAAATGGCAAATATGTGGTTCCGTTTCCAAGACGTTCCGTATGGGAATAAATCCTTAGTGCATTGCCCAGGCTTTTATGAAGGAAAGTTATGTTACGAAGGAAACAATTGAGTAGTAGAGGAATTATTTTCCCTTCACACACTGGCATTTATTGTATATCTTATACGATATACATGAGTTTTCTCTTCTTATGTGTTGTTACTTTGTTAATGGCCTACAGTAAATTCCTGTTATTACAACTTCTTTGTTTGAAAATTTGTATATTTTGGTTACATGCACTATAAATAAATAAATAATTTTAAAATTATAAATAATTAGTAGCCTATTTTGGTTTATATTAAATCTTAGTCGCCCGCGGTGGACTAGGGTTATGCTCCTTTCCTCTGGTCCCGAGGGTCGCGGGGTCAAACCCGGCCGGGGTGGATGAATTTTTTAGGACGAAAGAATCCAAGGAGCAGGTCCTCCGAGAGGGACTTTAAGCCGTGGGTCCCGAGTCTGAAGATTTTCAGGCTCGTAAAGATTCTTAGGCCTGAATTAATTGGCCTCTAAGCAAAATTTACCGAATTTTCCCGTCCTAGTACTACCTTGGTTTCCTAGATGTCAGTATGAGGCGGAACGCTGACCACGGACCACTCAAATTACATCTATACGAAAACAAGTGTAACTAAATTAGTATGGTCCAAATTCTTCCCTGGAGGGGGAGAGCGCCTAAATCCCTGTAAAGGGAAAGCATTGGCTTACAAATCTTAATATTTCCAATTTCTTTCTAGGTTTGGTATTAATCTGCTGTATACATATAGTCTATTGTTTATAGTGCATTTTTCATTTTTAATCTTGCTCTTACATTTGTATTTTCTGTGTTCCTTCTCTCATTAACTATAACATTATAATGTAAATTTTCTATTCATTCATCCATAGTGTTGTGCTCAAGAGCAGATCTTTCACTGCAAACTTGTAGGAAAACCAGAGGTAAAACTCCCAGTTGGTAGACCAAAAATAAGGTGGGAGAATAACATTAACTATGATTTAAGGGAAGTAGATTATACAGGGAATGATTGGAAAAAATTAACTCAAGATAGGGATGTATGGAGAGCTTATGTTCCCGTGGCCATGAGCCTACGGGTTCGATAGTGCCAGTTAGTTAATGGCAAAAAAATAAATGTTATACAGTTGTGAAGAGTCAAGGTCACAGAAGTGAATGCTGTTACAAGATCAGCAGATGACACTACATGAGGTAACGTGATCAGCGATACGATCTCCTTCAAATCTAATTTGTTTTCTCAACAGGTTTTTATTATGTCGCGTATCAAGTAGCTAATTGTTACCAGAAGATCGTTCTAGACCACAGGTGGGCACCCTGCGACTCAAAGTACAGAAACTAGTGGGACATATGTAAACATAAGCTATTTCTGATACAGTGCACAGTAATTCGATCGTTATCGAGACTCAAATTAAGTCATGACATAGTGATTGCGCATCTACGTTCTAGACTGTATACTCAAAGAAAACATATTGGTAATATAACCGAAAAATTGAATCCAGAACTCTGGAATATTATCCAGAGATGCCAAATTTTACACCTCTTTAATTTTTCAAATTATTTAGGTAGTTTTCATCGACATCAAACTAACGATATTAAATATGTTATAGCTTCATCCACAAATCCCCCCAAAAAAGATTTGTACTGTTGTTGGCGCCTAATAATAAAATATGACTCCACAAGAATAATTGTCTATTTCTATATATTGACTTCTATCAATTATTTTTATTCAATAATAATGGTGAATACAGTTACCAAGAAAGTTCCTAGTTCTTATTTTCAAAGCATGCTGAACGCACCCTATTTACAATTTAAATAAAATGTAGGAATAATAACACTGAGCATCAAAAAATAAACTTTTTCGTCTCAGAAAAGAAAAAAATGTAATTGTGATAGTATTTTTTGTTTCCTGAATTCAAATTTGATATCGGTTTTTCTCCATCATACAAGGTTTCCGAGAGACAGGAATTTATAATTTCAAACACTTTAATATTTTATACATTAGTAACTACACAATATTCGAACATTCGGACTCACCTAGAAAGTAAGAAATTACGATTTTCTGCTATATTTCGCCTGTGAAGCATCCCTCTTGATGGTCCAACAATAATCGGCCAGCAAATTAGGATTCCATTTGCCTTATATCTCTTTTCCATAGCTGAAATCTCCTGAGTTAGCTCATTTGGTTTTATTTTACAATGGACAAATGGACGAAAAAAGTTTATTAAAAATAATTATTTAAATCCACTAATTGAAATTGAAATAAAAAAACTGTGGGTGATGGAGAAATTCCGAATACATCTTTCAAAACACGAAAAAAACTGCATTAAGTACAATTATTGGTATTCATGAGACAAAAATCATGTTGACAGTGTAATCTTCATTCCGCTGCCAGAGATCGAACTAGATGCTACTTCTTGAGCATACCTTGCCGAAGTCGAATCAAGGATAAAGATAAAATAAAAATAAAATAGATTAAACACTGCTGTAAAGTGGATCCCTCTCTTCTCTCCACAGTATAGCTACGTTTATTGGATATTATTACATTTCCATTCACGAGAGCTCTTCGATTATTGCATTTTTGTGGACTTCGACCTATTTTCCGTTTGATAGTGGCTATATTTCATAACTTTATGCTTTCATTGTATCATTTTTGAGGGAGCAGTAGAAACAATTGGAAGCTGAAATCGATGAAACGACCCCTAAAGCGAATAAACGAGCGGTAATTATTACTGGGAGAGTTTGGAATTTATGGTGGTCGGTCGGAAGAGGCAGATAACCTGGCTCTGTAGAGGACAAGCACACTTACAAACAACAACAACAAGCGTGTAATAATTACTACGCTGCTATTGGTTATCTACACTTCCAATCGCTACATCGATTAATATCGCATTGAAGAATTACTTCCCCCTTTGTGAATTTGGGAATATTCACAAAATCCTCTATTCCAAGTGTGCGTGTGTGTGTGTATATATATAGGCCTATACCCTGTCCGCTCTTAAAGTTATCCTCATCAAAACAAAACCATGTCACCTGCTCGCTTTTCATTGGTTATAGACGAACGTTGTAGAAGCAATAAGTACGCGAAAAAGTAGTTCCCTTTATTACATTTAAAAATATGTCCTCTGAATATACTTGTTATTCTTCGTGAATGAAAATAATAATATTCGAAACATTCAAAATATTCTAAAATGTATCTAACATACAATTATAATTTTAAAATAATTTATTAGCGCATCAATTATTCAAAATTGCCAGCAAATATAATATGAAAAAATTCCACTTCAAAATCCAAAACAATGGCAATGTGTGGTAAAAACATACAACGGGTGAAAATTGAGATTGATGGAAAAATTATAGAACAAGTGTCAGATTTCTCTTAGGAAGTGTATTTGCACAGTATAAGAGTGACATTGATTCAAAATTACAAAAATATAATAAAATGAATGGGGTAATACGAAGATATTTTGGTAAACAGATGAGGACAGAGACAAAACTAAGATTACATAATATCACATCAAAAGCTGCTCTAAAATACGGAAGTGAAATTTGGATTTTAAATAAAAGAAACTCTCATAAATTTCAAGTAAGCCAAATGCGCTTCTTACGATCATTGTTAGGAGTTAATAGGCTGGATCACCAAAGGAACACTATTATCAGAGGAAAACTTGGAGTAACAAGTTTAAATGAAGATATACAAAGATACCAACAAGAATGGAAAAAAACATCTGAGGAGAATGGCAAGAAATAGACTTCCAAAATTGGCATTCCAATATACCCCAACTGGACATAGGGACCAAGGAAGACCAAAACATCGATGGAAAGATCAAGACCATCTTCGCTAGGTTTACCGTACAGGCCAAATGGCCTAAAACGAATTTGTTCATGATGATGATGATGAAATAATTTATTATATAAGGGTGATGCATTTGAATCATGCTTCTGTCGATTCTCATCAAAAGCAAAATGGCTGAAAGTATGGAGTCTTCTGTTGCTGTGTCATCTCCCTGTCAAAAGTGACAGTAGGCCTAATTGTGGCGCGTATAACAGAAGGATATTGTTTCTACAACGTACGTCGCTGTCCATTGCCAGTGAAAAGCGAGCAGGTCACAAGGTTTTGTTTTGACGATTATTTTAAGAGCGGACACTATTAGGGTTATGACTTTTTGGACTTTTGTGAACTAAAATATTTCCTGTGCAATGAATGGGTGAACTTTTACTTAAAACCATTGAAAAAGGTCTTCATTTCACTGAGCTTCAAGAAAAGCTCACCCCCAAATATATTTATATATCAACATTTAATATTAATTTGGGGATGGCCTTTTCTTGAAGCTCAGTGAAATTATGGCCTTTTTCAATGGTTTTAAGTCCCGCGCCGTAGCCGAGTGGTTAAGGCAGGAAACCTTGGCGCAGAGCTACGGGACTTGCGCTGGTTCGAGTCTCCATGGGGGAAGAAATTTTCTCATGGTATTTCGGCCAGTATGGGACCGGTGCCCACCCAGCATCGTGAGGCAATTGGGTAGCTACAATAAGTAGCGGCTCCAGGTTGAGAAAACCAGCTATAACGACTGGGGGACTCGACATGCTAACCACATGTCACTCCTACACTGGCTGATTATCATCTACCTCTGTGATTGACACATGTGGATGTGAGGCCAGCAGCCGGCTGGTAGGCTAAGGATCTTGTAGGCCTGTCGCGCCAGGAGTTTTTTCAATGGTTTTAAGCAAAAGGTCAGCCATTCATTGCACAAGTAATATTTTATTTCACAGAAGTCCAAAAGTTATAACCCTAGTGTGGTGTGTGTATATATATATATATATATATATATATATATATATATATATACATAGAAATCTAAATGCATTATTTCAGCCTTACATTCAACGATTTTGGGAAGAATGGTGCTTGCGCTCTTGCATATAATTAACTTTTAACATATGAATTAATAATGATGAGGGTGCTGCCTTCATTAAGTCTCAGAAACACTAGCCATTGAACTAGAAGTTATGCTCGCATTTACTTCCAAGGTTCGCGGGTTCGTACCCAACAGGGATGGAATGATTTTTCTTAGCGTAAAAATCCTGAAAATTACTTGCTTCGGTATGCTAGTAAAGACTTGGAACCCATGCCACAGATTTACGATACGTAAAAAAACCTCATTTCTGAAATGAGTCCTGCGAGGAAAATTTGTTGGCCACTTGACGCTCTGATTTGAGTGACGATACTGTTATTTGAGTTACAAGAATGTCGTTAAATAAAATACTACATACCACATGCAGGGACGGGAATTTGGGAAAATTCATTTCGTGGGGATGGGATGCATTGGCAAACCATGGCAAAACACGTAATGTCATTGATCATTGCAATAGAAGACAAGGATTGTCTTTTTTCAATATGTGAAATATTCTTGAAGACATATTTATGTGTGGGTCTAATATATTCCATAGTAAGTTATTACTGTGCTAAACTAAGTAAAAGCAGGTTTTAAAATATTCAAACTTAAAATTACAAATGCGTTGTGGAGAATAAATAATAACTGGAGTGATACTAACACACAAAATTAACGCAAGTCCTTCAAGCCTTTTTGTGTGTGTGTAGAGAGAGAGAGAGAGAGAGAGAGAGAGAGAGAGAGAGAGAGAGAGAGAGAGAGAGAGAGAGAGAGAGAGAGAGAGAGAGAGAGAGAGAGAGAGAGAGAGTGAGAGAGAGAGAGGGGGGGAGAGAGGGGGAGAGAGAGGGGGAGAGGGAGAGAGACAGAGAGAGAGAGAGACAGAGAGAGAGAGAGACAGAGAGAGAGAGACAGAGAGAGAGAGACAGAGAGAGAGACAGAGAAGAGAGAGAGACAGACAGAGAGAGAGAGAGACAGAGAGAGAGAGAGAGAGAGAGAGAGAGAGAGACAGAGAGAGAGAGAGAGAGAGAGAGAGAGAGAGAGAGAGAGAGAGGTTTCACTTTTAAACCACTTCTTAGAAATGACATATTCCACCATGATCCGTATAAAATATTGAAAATCGAGAGTAGAGCTTAGACTATGAACTAACTAGTAGGGACAAAATTTTATGATGAGTTTGTGGAATTAATCCTACAATTGTTAATGCTTATTAGAAAAATAAATAATTCTGCGTTTTAACTTTCATGCACGGTAATTTTTGCACTCAAATATGATGGTACTCTTTTTAAAGTACGGAAAATATTGAAATAATATATGTAAATCCATGATTTTCTGGAGTGGCTATTTTCATTTCAGGGTCCGGTTGGTTTAATATCAGGATCAGAACACACAATACTAATACATATATTGAAAATCTCTCATCAAATATATGAAAGGGTTGTTGTTAAATATAAAAAATAAAGGAATGCATGATATGCCTATGCGTTGCTAATTACAGTAGAAACTAAAATTAAACTCCATGGTGCGATAGGCCTAAGACCCTTGACCTAACAGCCGTCTCTTGGCCTCACATCCATTTGTGACATTTTACAGAGGTGGACGATCATCCAGCCAGTATAGAACTGATATGATCAGCATATCAATTCCCTCTGCTGTTACAGGTGGCTTTCTCGAGTTTCAGCAGCTATTGTTCGTCTGGTTTAACTTTGTAAGAATTTTTTAGAAAGAGACAGCTGTGCTCACCTCTCTCACTCGCACCAGTGTTGTCGGTGATTCTTCACCAGATGTTAATAGGGGTAAGGGGGAAGACGAAAACTGACAACAGGGTGGGTTCTTTCTTTTGTAACTGGATGAAATCGGTCAAAGATCTAGCCAAATATATACAATAATTCTTGTATCAAACTGGATAATTTAAGATTTTTGGTGGACGTCGGTCCTACATTGGCCGAAATTCCAAGAGAACATTTCTTCTCCACTGCGCCCCTAACTTGCGCAGCGCATGTTTCTGCGCCCAAAGCAGGAGATTTAAGTGTAAATCTTACATTAAAATAAATAATTTAATACTCTAAAAATATTCAATATAACACTTTAACTCAGCATAGATTCTAAATATTCCTCATAAATTGTTTGTTGGATAAAAATAATGTTTCAATATTTAAAATATTCCTTAAAACACCTCATAGATAAATATCCTAATAACTCCTTATAAAACGTATTTGAAACATTCTTGAGTAAATTTATATTTTATTAAACTTTTAAACAAATCTAAATAATTGTATATTGTATTGTTAAAATATATTAAGTAAACTTTATTTTAATTGGTAGTGATGGCAAATAAAACTCTCATATGACCAATTAGAATAGATATAATTTGATGAACAGGAACCGACCTATAGGAATAAAGTATGTGGTAATGTCATGTAATAAATCTTTATAATTTTATATATGGAGAATTTTTCATTCCATCGCTAGAATTTTGACCTGGTAATTTGCGAAGGCATCTCGATTCAACCGTAATAAATTCCCTATATCTGGTAGATTAATATAATAAGAATGTTATATTAATTAATTATAGGGTTAGGGTGAAAGGAATTTCTCAACATGCACGTAGGAATGTCAGAAACAGTTTCCTTTTGTAATGAAGTGATTTGAGTTCAATAGGCCAAAACTATCGATACATGTAGTGGTAAAACGGTGAATGAACAAGATTTTTGGCAATAAGAGTCTATGTGCAAAAGTTAAAGAGAATACGCAGTTTTCCAAACATTGTAGGAGGGAGAAACGTCTGGAAGAAACACCAGACATGTATCACGACCACATAGCACAGAATCTCTTAAGATTTTGATTACCGGCCTCGAACGCCTGCATTCAATTACAAGTTTTTTTTTTCATAGGCCTATAACATTTTATATATTTTTACAATGAATGTAAACGTAATTTTTTGCGCGATTGTGCGTTTTGTCGTACTTACGAGCAATGGCGACCATTATTGAAAGTTGAACTTCCTACATTTCGGGGTTGCCAAACTAAATAACTATACTGTAATATTACATTTACACCCACGTGCGGGAAGTAAGACCACTGCCCTCTATGTATACAATATATACTATGTATATACAGAAAATATCCAAAAGGTAGTGTTCATCATCATCATCTGCATTAATGGATTAGGTCTGTTGACCCGTTCCGACTTCAGCCCATCTCTTTCTAGGTCTGCTCACATCTCGGGTGCCTTTAGGTTTGTATTTTGTTATTTGTTTTGGATATCTATCTTCATTCATTCTGTCTATGTGTTGCTTCCATTTTTGTCTATATGTATCTATTTTATCAGTTATTGCAAATATTTTAAGTTCCTGTCTCATTTCTGTGTTCTTGATTCTGTTTTCCTTAGTGCACCCTTTAACAGATCTCAAAAATTTCATTTCTGCCGCCGTTATCCTACTTAGATCTTGTTTTTTATGTATCCAGGCTTCTGAACCATAGAGCAGTACCGGTATTGCCAATGGGGGTAACAGAGTGGTACCCTTGAAAGAGGTAGTCCATTCCAGGGAGTAGGCGCCCCTGCCCTTTTGTGAGCTCCAGGTCCCACTCGCCCAGTGGGTAGTACCTGGGTAGGGCCCCGTCCACAGGGTTACGTGGGGAGAAGAGAAGTCCCCAAAGCCGTAGTGAAGGCAACTTCTCTAGGAGACGAACACTCCGAAATTGCAGTTCCCTGCCCTGCAGGAAGAGGGGTTTGGCTAGAGGCTGGTAACCTCTACTAGTAAAAAATAACTTACTCATGAACTTCAGCAGAAGAAAAGGTAGTGTTAATATACATTATAAGAAACAAATCACTGCATTTTAAATGAACTGAACTTTATTTGAAACAATATAAAACAATAAATACGTACTTGCGGCCATGTTATCAATAATTGTTCTCAAAGCCTCCTGTTGTTTCAACTAATAAACATTGCCCACACTGTGAACGTTAGTTAATTGTTTATATTGAACGCAAATATTTTCAACAAAGGTGTTATTATATTACTATTATTTATTATTTTGAAAACACTATCACGCAAAAAATAATGTAAAACGCACGTTTGTGAAGTGTTTATACCGAATCTCGGAAATTGCAACAAATTGTGTTCATTTCACTTCATTTTATCCCCTCCCCCCAAATACATATATTGCACCTCAAAACCCTTTCCCTAATTATGATACAATATATGTGTGTCTACTGTGCTACCGTTTAATCTTAATATTGTTATAAATAAATTAAAAATATTGGCATGAATCACAGTTATGTAAAATCATCGATAAAACTAATCAGTATTGAGTTTTTACAGAGTGAGAAAACATTTAATTCTCTTACACTCATTAAATCGTATAATAAATTGTTTACCGTTTGCTCTAAGGAAAATGTTAGTAGAAACACTTGCGATTGCCCATTTTGATTATTATGATACTATTTTTACTGACCTAAATACTGTTCTTACCCAAAGACTTCAATGTGTTCATAATTATTGCATACGTTTGATCACGTTACACCATCTCTGGAACAATTGTCTTGGCTTCGTCTACAAGATCGTAGAACCATCCATTCCCTATGCCTTCTCTATAACATATTACACACATCATTACCTTATTATTTATCACACCGCTTCACTAGACTCTCTGATACACATAAATTAGATACCCGATCCCTTGAGCGCAGTGTCCTTTATATCCCTCCTCATCACACTACCTATTATTCGAAATATTTTACAGTTTCTCTTGCTAGAACTGGAATTCCCTTCCACCCTATGTCAGAGACTGCCAAACTTTACCATCTTTCAGAAACAAATTGAAAATAAAACTATTAACAGAAACAACTCACTAATATTAATTTTTAAAAAATAATAATTTTTTTCATTATTTAATAGAATAGTTTTAAGATTTGTTAATATATTTACCTAATGCCTTGTATAATAAGCGATAGATTAATGCATTATAGTTTATTACTTTCTTTGCATTTTTTTCTTTTCTTTTTTTGTATAGTAGATTTGAGCTGTTGTTCCTTTCTGTATACATTCCATCATTAATTTAATTTTAATTGTATTTAATTTTATTGTATTATTAGACATTATTTTCATTATTATTCAATTTGACAGATAATTAATTGTTTAGTATGTACTATTATTGTAATTTTTTGTATTTATATGTAACATATGTTTGTCCTGGTGAGTGGAAGAGAAGGCCACATGGCCTTAACTTCACCAGGCTAAATAAATCTATCCTATATGATACAAAGAGATTGCTTACATTTCTTCGTCGCGTTTTGTCCTACTAAACTACTAAGGAAATTGCTTAACTTAATGTTGAGGTGGGTGTAGTGTTATTAAATTACGCGAGGTATTTATTGAACTTGCGAGTAGAGAATTTTGAGCTCCAAAACCGCAAGCATCCCTGTAGAGCTTCCGGCAAATTTCTTCGGAATACCTGTAGAAACCAATACATGCCAACATGAATAACTTCCCCGGGCAAAATATCGTTGAATAAGAGTGAAGATATAATATTATGCATGACACGTATTTTTTTCTCAGTAACCGCATCCTATGGAGATATGTCATATATAATGTCAAAGCGAATTTACGGTAATTTCCATGAGGTAGAGGATGAATGTGGACCACGAGGAGGAAGAGAGAAAGGCGCCTGATCTCTGCTAATGATGCGTGCAGGGGGGAAGGGGGGGCGAAAGTAAAGGAAGAGGAGGAAATTGTGTTTGCTGGAGCAGGCACCCCCAAGTAATTCGAGCTCTACCGTGGTCACCGCTGCAATTATTCGGGGCGCAGAAACTTCCATTCAATCAGCGGCTTCCACTCTCCTACATGGAAATTAGCCCCAAGTGCAAATCTAGTTTCTACTACTTTGTTCACGAAACTTGAACATTATTTAGGATAAGGTAGGTACTGACTGAAATGTTCTGTGCAGTAACTAGTCATTTTATTGGAAGTTTCTCAGCGTTTGTCGCGAGTTATTAAATCCATAACTTACGTCTTCTGCACGTGGATCCAAGCATTAAATTTGAGAACTGTATTTTATAACAGTTGTACGGTACATTTCATAGATTTTTATTTTCAGAAACAACGTTACACTTCTCATTTGATAGTCCACAAGGGAACGTTCAAAATTACACAATTGCATGGATTCCTCAAACTTTGTGTACCGGTACTGAAAGAACGGGTTTATAGACAACACAATTTCTATAATAAAATATTTTCGGAATCGATCCATAATGCGGTTAAATAGTAATTGGGAAAGCAGTAATAGAGTAGGCCTAGAAATTTAGATTCTGTGTCATCTGATAATTTCCCGCGCCGTAGCCGAGTGGTTAAGGCAGGAAGCCTTGGCGCAGAGCTACGGGACTTGCGCTGGTTCGAGTCTCCATGGGGGAAGAAATTTTCTCATGGTGTTTCGGCCAGTATGGGACCGGTGCCCACCCAGCATCGTGATGCATTTGGGTAGCTACAATAAGTAGCGGCTCCAGGTTGAGAAAACCAGCTATAACGGTTGGGAGACTCGACATGCTGACCACATGTCACCCCGAAACTGGCTGATTATCATCTACCTCTGTGAGTGACACATGTGGATGTGAGGCCAGCAGCCGGCTGGTAGGCTAAGGGCCTTGTAGGTCTGTCGCGCCAGGAGAGAGTCATCTGATAATGCAAGTATTATCTCCGTTTTATATTAATTGCTTTTTTATATCCATGCCACGCACTAATTAAAAAAGCGGAAAACAAGGGAGAGGGATGGGGCAGAGACATTCATACCTCCCATTTAATACATTGATGATGATGATGATGATAATAATAATAATAATAATAATAATAATGATAATAATAATAGTAATAATAATAACAATCATTAATCATTATCTGAGTCAAAAAATTAATTTTTAAGTCGACGTTTCAATCTCCTTGTGTGAAATAACTTCCAAGACATGGTTGTTTATAATACATAGTTACCATCACCAAGACAATTTATTTTAATCATATATATATAATTTTTTTGCAAATTTCCCAGGTTGTCTTTCGATATTCATGGTGTTCTCTCTTGCCATGGCGTACTTGTAACCCACTTCTGAGATTACGAGGCGGGGTTACGTTGCCCCGATGATATGATGGGTGATGATGATGATGATGATGATAGTGGTGCGCCAGGAGAATCCCTAATCCTAAGCTTAATCTAAGATGAATATGAATGATGATAATTACGATGACCTTATGATTTCGGGGACCGTTTGGGCCTTAAAGTTTTCCTGACATTTGTCTTACAGGTGAGGAAAACTCCCGATAAAAACCTCACCCAGAAAAACTGTCACGGCCGGCGATCGAACCCAGGCTCGCTGCGTGACAAGCAAGCTACCTCGAGAGCGGTGGACTTTTAATCATAAATTGGAATTTTAAGTTTGTAAAAAAATGTCTTGGTGAGGGTAACTTACTTAATACTTAATACAGGCTTTCCACTTTACAGCAGTTTGCCCTTGATTCCTGCTTTCCAGAGATTCCTATCTTCCCATTGTCCATCTTCCATACCCCTCTTCATCATGGCATCATATATTCCCTCATACCATGCTCTTCTACTTCTCCCCCACTTCCATCTGCCTGGTACCATCCAATCCAACACCTATGTAGGCCACTGGTCTTCCGACATCCGTTGTACATGTCCATACCACAGTAGAGCTCTCTTTGTTATCCTATCGATAACAGTTTCTTGTGCATCCATTTCTTGTCTGATATATGTATTTCGAATGTGTTGTAGCCTGGATATTCTTATACTTCTCCGTAATCCATCCATTTCTGTCGCCAGGATTCTTTTCTGCATCCTTTCATTTATCGTTCAGCTTTTTGGTAACTATGTATCATAAATTTATCGTTCAGCTTTCTGGTAACTATGTATCATAAATGTACAAACAACCATGTCTTGAAAATGATCTCACACAAGGAGACTAAAACGTGGACTTAATAAATTAATGTTTTGACTGACATAAGGATTGGTTCTTGTTGTTGTTATTATTTTTTTTAATTGCGGATGAGCCCATGTAGGACAACGCAAAGTACTTAGAGGCGTTTCCTTTGAGCCCAAATTTCTTTCATTCTTTTGCTATGAGCTTGTTTTCTCTCATCTGTCCAAGTTGTTCCAATTTTTTTCTTCGGTTTGTCCTCTTGGTCAACTTGCCACTTATTCACCTTAATTCTAAATATCTCTCTGTTTGGGATATCTTCTTTAGTAATTCCTGCCAGTTTTAAGTTCTTTTTGACTTCATCAATCCACTTCATAGTATCCACTGGAGCTTTACTTCTGTTTTCGTAAAATTCCATTATCTGTTTTGTAAGCCTATTTGAGTTCATTCGTTTAATATGGCCATACAATTTTAACCTTCGTTTTCTAATATAACTATGAATGTCTGTATATATTTTTATTTCATTTTTACTTCTGAGTCCAAATGTTTCATCTATTACTTGTGGACTTAAAATTCTTATAATTTTGCATTCTTTTTTCACTATATTTTCGATATCTTTTTTTCTGTTCAAAATTAATGTTTCTGCTCCATATTAGCACTCTGGTTTAATTACAGTGTTATAGTGTCGTAATTTTGTATGTAAAGATATGCATTTTTTATTATAAGTGTTGTGAGTAAGCCGAAATGCTCTTTCCATTTTTTGACATCTACTTTTATTGGCTTTGGTTTCAACTCCATTTTCCTGAATTATTTCACCAAGATATTTAAATTATGAAACCAGTTTAATTTTGTTGTTATTATTATTATTATTATTATTATTATTATTATTATTATTATTATTATTATTAACTACACTCAGGGAATAATATTTAACAAACATATTAAACATTGATATTACTTTTACAAATATTTGAACAACGTATTTCATTTTAAGCATTAAATAAACCATTTCAGAGTATCTATAGAATGTCAGTTTCTTACGTAATCTTCCAGTGTTGATTGCTTCTCATGAAGGAGTTGGCCTTCATCAAAATAAAAGTAAAAAAAACTAGGTTCAACTTTCTAATTTACTTACAGCCTATATTTTATTTTATGAAAACGGTAAGTATAAACATGTTGAGGTACATTTACCCCCGGGAGTCTAGATTCTCAGTTTGGGCGCGCCTCTCTTTATGTACAGTATTCGATCCCTTAATTGCATACATAAACGTTATTAATTCTGATCAGTGGGGTACAATGCATTTTATGTCACCATTACATATGTACTACAGTATACACATTTTAAAATGCACAGCACTGGCCATAGGAGACCCTTAGCGTAGTAGGAGGTTAAGGCTCCCACTTTTTCTAGACAATCGGCAATTGTTGTCAGCCGGATTGTCATCCCTGCATAACGGCCGCCTTTACCCCCAGAACAAGCGTCTGACACTCACTTCCTTTATAGGCTGAGTCATCTTAAGGACCATGGTGCCACCAGAAAGTTTGGGTCAGTTTAAAAAAACCTGACCCCACCGGGACTTGAGCCCTCGACCTTCCGGTTTGTAGCGCACTGCCTTAACCACTATGCTACAGCCCCAATCAGAATATCGGAAAGGGCATATAGAAAGAATGGAAGACAACCGACTTGCAAAAAAGAGCTAAAGAAGATAGACCAATGGATGGGAGAAGAACAAGAGGAAGACCAGCCAAGAGATGGATAGACAGTGAATTCACATCCAATACGTCTTCCTCCGAGAAGTGATTTTGGAAATAACTAACTACTGGCACTATCGAACCCGTAGGTTCATGGCCGCACGGACATAATCTCTCCATACATCCCTATCCTGAGCTAATGTTTTCCAATCATCACCTGTTTAATCCACTTCCCTCAAATCATTGTTAATGTTATTCTCCCACCTCATTCTTCGTCTACCAACTGGACGTTTTCCCTCTGGTTTTCCTACAAGAAGCTTCCATGCACGTATTTAATTCCCCATTCGTGCCACGTGTCCTGCCCCATCGCAGTCTATGAGACTTAATTGTTCTTATTATATCTGGCTTCCTATAAAGACCATGTAGTTTACTGTTATGCAGTCTTCTCAATTCACCTGAGTGTTCATCTCTCTTTGGTCCAAAAACTTTCCTAAGAACTTTATTCTCAAATGCTCGTAATCTCGTTTCCTCCCTTAAAGTAAGAGTCCATGTATAGCATCCATATAATATAACTGGTAGAATAATAGTTTTTATATATTTTCAGTTTAACGTTTTTTCAAAGGAGTTGGGACGCTAAGAGTCTCTGTAATGCATACTAGTATGCATTCCAGAATTGAGCCTATGTTTAATTTCTTTGTGCATCTATACTATAGTGTATATCTATATTGTTAAATATTTATTTGCATTTGTGCTGGTTGAGTGGAAGAGAAGGTCTTATGGCCTTAACTCTGCCATAATAAATAAAACATTATTATTTATTTATTTATTATTATTATTATTATTATTATTATTATTTCTATTTGTGAGGTCCACCACTGTGGTCTCGGGGTAGCGTGCTGCTTTGTCACGCAGCAGGCCCGGGTTCGATCCCCGGTCGGGACAGTTTTCTGGGTGAGGTTTTTATCGGGGTTTTTCCTCGCCTGTAAGACAAATGTCAGGAAAACTTTAAGGCCCAAACGGTCCCCATCGCAATCATCATGATTCATATTCATCTTAGGTTAAGCTTAGGATTAGGGACTCTCCTGGCGCACCACTGTCACCATCATCATCACCCATCATCATATCATCGGGGCAATGTAACCGCACCTTCCAGGCGCCCCAACGTCAGAAGTGGGTTACAAATACGCCATGCCAGGAGAGAAACCAGGAATGTCGAAAGACAAAAACCTGAGGCATTTGAAAAAAAAAGTTCCTATTTGTGATTATTGTTCCTAGGTATTTGAATTGTTAATCATTATATCTCTGATTAAATTTTAAAATAAGGCATTGCTGGCACTTTTTAATTTTTTCACGATGAAATTAAACTGATTGTATAATGTTCTGTTACTTTAGGCTGACAAGGGTTATTAATGAGATGATCCTGAAGGGGAGAGAGATGGCAATGAATTCCTCGTCCCTTGTTTCGGTTTCACCTCATGTTATTTCCTGCCTTGACCTCTGGTGACATTTCATCACATTGTCTTATCACCGAGACGGCGTTGTTTAACCAGGTTCTTGCCGGCTCCTGAAACAATCAATCTCTCACACACAGTCCCCCACCTTGTGAAACACCACAAATGTAGACCATTAAACTTGGCGTCTTAAATTTATTACTGTTTCAATGCCATATGTCTCCTTTTCTCTCCCCATCGTAAACTGAAGGAACATTGTCTTGCATTCGACAGGACGGTATTCTAGTCCTGTTAAACCTCTGCCTCCTCGTTACAAACATTGTTTTAAAGCAAATGGAATCTATGGAATGTATGTATTAGTAGTTGAAGACTTGAGCGCAAGAGTAACTTTAAAACGTTATGTGGGTTCACTATCGAACCCATAGGTTCATTGTCCCGCGGACATAAACTCTCTGTTATGAATACATAGAGTATTTTACATAGATTAGTACTTACTTAATACAGGCTTTTCACTTTACAGCATTTTGCCTTTGGTTCCTGCATTCCAGTGTTTCCTATCTTCCCATTGTCCATCTTCCATACCCCTCTTCATCATGGCATCATATATTCCCTCATACCATGCTTTTCTACTTCTTTCCCTTCTCCTTCTGCCTGGTACCATCCAATCCAACACCTGCTTAGGCTTCCGGCATCCGTTGTACATGTCCATACCATTGTAGAGCTCTCTTTGTTATCCTATCGATAACAGTTTCTTGTGCATCCATTTCTTGTCTGATATATGTATTTGGAATATGTTGTAGCCTGGATATTCTCATACTTCTCCGTAATCCATCCATTTCTGTCGCCAAGATTCTTTTCTGCATCCTTTCATTTATTGTCCAGCTTTCTGATCCATATGTAAGTATACTTTCTATTATTGTCTGTATAATCCCTTGCACAATTTACTCTGTTAATAATATCTTTTTCACAAGTACCAGATTTATCTATTATAGATCCAAGATATTTAAATTCTTCAACACGTTTAATTATCATATTATTTATTTGTAGGTCTTCTGAATTTCCTCCGATTACCATATATTCTGTTTTAATATAATTTATCTTCAGTCCACCTATCTCAAATGCATCGGCCAACTTTCTGATCATATATTCTATATCTTCTTTATCGTGTCCTATTATAATCTGTTCATCAGCGAATGATAAATTGTGCAGTAAATGGCCATTAATGTTGATTCCCATTCCCCGACATGACTTATTCCATTTCATTAATACATCTTCTAAATATATCTTGATCAATGTAGGTGACATCCCGCATCCTTGTCTTAATCCTTTTGTTATATCGAATTCTGAGGAACAGATTATTATAATTATTCAAATAAAACAGTTGTTGAAATAAAGCACTTAGACATATTATATTTCAGGACAGAATTTTGACTTATGGCAGGAACAAAGTTTTCAAGGCTAACTGTAAAATCTCTGCATTTAGACTAATGGAATGTTTAATACAGTTAATTAGAGATGTAGGTCAAGAACTTAGCATATAACTCTGGCAAAATAGGGGACCCGTGTTTGTCTGTGTAGTGTTCTGATGGGTAAGTCTGTACCATTTTTCTTAATAAATTTGCTACGAACAGTTAGAAATGTAGTCAAGTATTTTAAATAGTTTTATACTTACTTACTTTTACTTTTGAGGGTCTCTCCACTTTTCAGCGATTACCCTGTATTCCCATTCGCCATTCTTGCCGATCACGCCATTCATCCTCCTCCAGACCTCGGTCGTTCATCAATCTATGGATCTCTCCTCTCCAAGTTGTTCTTGGCCTGCCCCGTTTCCTTCTACCAGAAGGTGACCATCCCAAAAGAGTTTTGGGCCACCTATCATCCTGCATTCTCCTGACATGGCCATACCACTGAAGAGCTCGTCTTTCGATCCTTTCCACCACTGTCTCCTCCATATCCATCATCTGCCTCACTTCTTCATTTCTTCTTCTTTCCAACCTGGACACCCTGGCACTGCGTCTTATTCCATCCATCCCCACTGCCAAGATCTTAGTTTTTTGTCTCCTCTACCAAAGTCCATCCCTCAGCACCATAAGTCATTATGCTTTCCACAACAGACTTCAAAATCCTCTTCTTCGTGTGGTTTGGCATGGTCCTACTCCACAGTACTCCATTCAACGTTTTTATGGTTCTTCGTGCTTGTACTAACCTGCTATCTACTTCAGCTTTACAACTCCCTGATTCATCAATAAGTGATCCCAAATATTTAAATGTTTTAACAGCTCTAATAATTCCTTGGGATAGGGATATATCTCGTCCACTTCCTCCTACTACAAGATATTCAGTTTTTTCCATGTTTACTCTTAATCCTCCTATTTCAAAAGCATTTAGAAGTTTTATACTATATGTCTAAGTTAAAGAGTTAGTAGATAATTTTTAGAATGTAAATTAGGGTAGATTTATAAACCCCCATCTCCCTCTCTCAAACCTAAAGAAAGTTCGAATGTAGGTTTTCTTAATATAAGCTTAGATTAGTTATTTAGGGTTAGAATACTTAGGACTATTGTAATCATTATACTCTAGAAATAAAATAGTTAAAATTAAGAATCCATTTATTTATGTTCGAAAACACGTATGTCTTTATATCTAATACATCCACATACTAACGCTCGGCTAGAACCTCATGCTACCAAAATTTCCAAGTCCCGAAGGTCCTTTAATCCTTAAGAAATCCAACAGTTCATAATACTCTCCATACATCCCTATCATGAGCCAATGTGTTCCAACCACCTCCTGTGGGCCGGGTGGGAGAAGAGTGCCTTTTTATTTACGCACTTTAACAGTACCTAATTGCAATAAATATTAATGAAATATTATATTTAACGTATTTGACTGCCCGAAAGTAATTATCATTTCTTTATTTTCTCGTAAATATGAAAATAAAGTGGGACTATTTCTTGTCATGACCACAAAGGTTACAACAGTTCTTACTTCTAACCAGCGATAAACCACCGATTATCACACTTTTAACCAGCGATAAACCACAAATGAGCACAATGTGTAAACTACATTGTGTATATTTAATCATGGGATTCCTTCCCTCTTCCTAACTCTAAGAATGATTAGGGCTGATACGTTAGCAAAAGAAGCTATCTTGTTTTTTTTTCGAGCAGTGCTAAAAATCCCCAATTATATAAACAATTCAGAAAACAGTTTAATCCTTAATGGGTGTAAGTCTTCGGAAACGGACCACAGTGAAAACTCTATGTATTTTATTATATAAGACCTAAACCTGTGACTCGAACTTATCATTCCTTGATGATGGCATGTGGGATCATGCCGAAACGTCGGAATCAGTGGCCAGATGCCGAACTTGAATCCAAGACGCGGAAAACCTAAGAAAACATTCATATTCATATATATATGGTATGATAAGAAAAATAAATGCCTGGACGGGATTCGAACCCGGATCTCTGAGTCTGTACCTCAGTGTGATATCCATTACACCACCAGGCGAATCCAATTCAAACATTTATTTTTCTTATATATGTATATATTCTCCATTATTACTAGATGTCGCGAGAATTCGGTCTTCACTGCCATCTAGTAGCTGACTATAACAAGTAAGCAAATTAAAGAGAACATATATATATATATATATAACAATAGACTTAAACTGATGAACATCTGAATATTCTAGAAACGATATGTTCAAAGATGTTCAAGTATTTATAAATATAACTAAAAAAAGCTAAAGGTTAAGTGATCCCACTACAGGCCATAGGAGACCCTTGGGGTAGTTGGAGGTTAAGGCTCCCACTTTTTCTAGATAACTGGCACTTTATGTCAGCCCTGCGTGACTGCCACCTTCATCCCTAGAACAAGCTTCTGGTACTCATTTCCGTTAGAGGCTGAATCGACACAGGGTCATCGTGCCACCGGAAAGTTCGGGCCAGTTTAAACATCCTGACCCCACCGGGACTTTAATCTTCGACCTTCCGGTTTGTAGCATACTGCCTTAACCACTACGCTACTGCGTGCCGGAAACTAAAATTTGGATTGAATCGAGATATGTAGATAACTACAGGGGTTTTATTGCTTTAGAAAGAAAATAAAAAGTCACTCAACTAAGAAAGATGGTCGATCCGTTCTTTATTGCTAGTAAACATTCATATCCGATATGCTGACAGTTTTTTCAAGATAGAGGTTCACGTCTGAATGTTGTATTGTCCTTCTCTAAAGGCAGCACAAAAGTAGGCGTATAAAATATCTCGGCTTGTTATAAGATTTCGATAGACATGACCTTAGACTTACAGCGAGCTATTCTTCATCTGTTACAAAAGGGAAGGACCTTTTCATGTCATCTTGTCTACCTTATTTTCGTTCTCACCTGTCACATCTTATCGTCATCCTTGTTCATGGTCGAAGGAATCTTGATTATTCTAAGGATCCTCGTCTTGGTCCCCCTCAATAGTAACTTGGCTTTTACAAGATCTATCTCTATCTATCTTCGGGTTTTTACAGCTGCTGCCGTCTTCCCGTGCCAAACCTCCAAAGCCTACGGTCTTGGGCATCTTCGATGCTTAGCCCTCTAGCTTGCATTACTGTCTTCATGTTTTCCTTCCATGTTAACCTTGGTCTCCCTCTTTTCTTCTTTCTGTTCGGATGCCATTCATATAGTTGCTTCGGCCATCGCTCATCTTCCATTCTTAAGACATGTCCTAACCACTTTAATTCCTTCTCCTCAATTCTTTCAATTATGCTTTCTTCTGCTTCCATTATGTTTCTAATTTCCTTATTTGTGACATGTTCTAATCTAGACTTTCTGGCACTTCTCCGTAAATAATACATTTCTAGAGCTATTAGTCTATTCTTGTAGTACTTATTGATTGTCCATACCTCACTTCCATACATTGCAACAGATTCCACCAATGTTTTACCAATATATTTTTTGTGTCTTTCCAAATATGCTTATCCCACCATATGGAATTTAACGATGATATTATTTTGCTACTCAATTCAATTCTATGTTTTATGTTCTCTTTGCCTATACCTTCAATGTTATCCATAATTATTCCGAAATATTTAGTTTGTTTCACTTGCTTTATTTGGATTCCTTCTTCCAATATTAAAATTTCTCGTTCATTGCTATTTATTGCCAGATATTCTGTTTTTTGTAAATTTACTGTGAGACCCCATGATTCATATGTGTTTTTCAACCTTTTTATCGTGAATTCCATATCAAATTTGTCTTGCGCTAAAACCAGTTGCTCATCGGCAAATTGTAATGTCAGCAAAATCTGTTACCTATTGGGATCCCCATACCTTTGCAGCTTTGTTTCCATTTCATTAATATGTATTCTACATAAATATTAAATAAAATTGGTGAAAGACTGCACCCTTGTTTCAATCCCTTTTTTACAAGATCCAATGAGTTATTTAAGGGGTCAAACCTGAGCAAAAACTGTTGACAAATAGAAAGAGTGAAAAAGAAAGGGTAGGGAAAAAAATGGGATAAGAGACTCCGCATTCCAAGTCGTATTAACGTTTCCCTTATCAGTGAACACTAATAAATGGCTGCATTCATTACAGCAGAGGAAATGTCTGCAACTCCCGTACGTCTGCTCTGCTTTCTGATATCGTTAGATGGGATGCGAGTCTTAATTTAGTCTTCTAGAATTGCCAGGAGTATATTAAAACATTTCCGTTGGTTCCTTCTCTGCATTTCCAAAGCAAGTCCAGAATTAAATGCTTCACTTTCGCTCATTTGATATGAAGTGTTTCCAGAAGAAAAAACAATTATGTCATTGAGTTAAGGCAGGGAGTTTAACTTGTTAAGAATTAGATTTATTTTTAATTTTCAAGCTGTTATTAATGCCATTCAGAATTTCAAATATAATAATGTTTATTCTTTCGCATTCTTTCTTTAAAATATAGGCCTGAATTTAGCTAACTCACTGGCACTATCGAACCCGTAGGTTCGTGGCCGCTTGGACATAAGCTCTCCATACATGCCTATCCTGAGCTAACGTTTTTCAATTATTCCCCGTATAATCTATTTCCCTCAAATCATAGTTAATGTTATTCTCCCACCTCATTCTTGGTCTACCAACTGTGCGTTTCCCCTCTGGTTTTCCTACAAGAAGCTTCCACGCACGTCTTTCATTCCCCATTCGTGCCACATCTCCTGATGCAGTCTACGAGACTTAACTGTCCTTATTATATCTGGCTTCCTATAAGACCATGTAATTCACTGTTATGTAGTCTTCTCCATTCACGTGTCTGTTCATCTCTCTTTGGTCCAAACATTTTCCTAAGAACTTTATTGTCAAATACTCGTAATCTCCTCTCCTCCCTTAAAGTAAGAGTCCATGTTTCGCATCCATATAATATAACTGGTAGATTAATAGCTTTATATATTTTCGGTTTAACGTTTTTTGAAAGGAGTTGGGACGTCAAGAGTCTCTGTAATGCATAATAGCACGCATTTCCAGAATTGAGCCTATGTTTAATTTATCTGTGCATCCCATTCCTATTTGTGATTATTGTTCCTAGGTATTTGAATTCAGCCCCTTCCTCAAACTTTCCCTCATTTTTCAATTAAACTTAAGAAAATCAATTATAATTTAATGAAATTAGATTAATAATCTTATAGCCTATACACATAACACACATTCACTGAATGTTCTGTGGATTCTGCTTAATAGAACAACATTGGGGAAATAATTTTGGTACAGTTAAATGAAGGACTTCTGGAGTTGTTTATAATTCTGAAAAAGTTTGGTGTTATTACGCAGCTGGTGTCATTTATGGAAAATTGTATTAACCCAAATTCATTGTATACTGTTTGGAACGTTCAGGCTAATTGATTAATTTGTGAATAGATGAAAAAAAAAACTATATAGTGCTATCATGATGCTATTTTTTTTTCAAATGCCCCAGGTTTGTCTTTTCGACATTCCTGGTTTTTCTCCTGGCATGGCGTACTTGTAACCCACTTCTGAGGTTGGGGCGCCTGGAAGGCGGGGTTACGTTGCCCGGTGATATGATGGGTGATGATGATGATAATGGTGCGCCAGGAGAGTCCCTAATTCTAAGCTTAACCTAAGATGAATTTGAATGATGATGATTGCGATGGCCATATGATTTCGGGGACCGTTTGGACCTTAAAGTTTTCCTGACATTTGTCTTACAGGTGAGGAAAAACTCCCGATAAAAACCTCACCCAGAAAAACTGTCCCGACCGGGGATCGAACCCGGGCCCGCTGCGTGACAAGGGAGCACGCTACCCCGAGACCAATGATGCTATTTTTAAGTCCATAATTTAATCAGTATTTTTGTATATGTATTTACTTTTTCTGAACTATCCATCCATAGTAATTCTGCCCGAAGGCAGGTCCTTCACTGCAATCATAGCTTTTTTCATGCTATGCTTGCAGCTTTACTAGGGAATTGTGTAGGTGTGGTAGCTTCCCGTTGATTTCCACACCGGTGAAGGATGATGATGATAATGGTAAGGATGATAATGATAAGGATGATGGCCATATGATTTCGGGAACCGTTTGGGCCTTAAAGTTTTCCTGACATTTGTCTTACAGGTGAGGAAAAACCCGGATAAAAATCTCACCCAGAAAAACTGCCCCGACCGGGTATCGAACCCGGGCCCGCTGCGTGACAAGGCAGCACGCTACCTCGAGACCACAGCGGTGGACTTCCTGAACTATGGAATTATTAAAACTACATGGAACCATTGATTGTTAATTTTATAAAATAAGGAATTTAATATACATTCCGAGGAATTAGAAATACATTTAACAAAGATTAAAACAGTGGAATATTTTAAGTATTTGGGATCAATGATTCAAAAAAATGGATCATGTGAATTAGACATAAAAAATAATAATAGAGACAATGAAAGTTATTGGCATATGGGTTAAGGAGAAAACAAAATATATGTTCGTGCATGACAGTGGAATCAGAGAAATTCAGGAAATTTAATTAATTTTATTGATTGAGTTTATTAGTTTGCCCTACGCTTGTAGATCGCTGACTCAGGTTGAATATTATGTGATTGTAATTTTCTTTATTTTTCTATTTTAAAACAATACCTCATAAAATTAGAAGATTAAAACGAAGTTCCATGGACGTGAAAAGAAGGGAAGTAAGTCTCATGAAAATACTGTTAATATAGGAAGGTGAATGATCAAGGCAAAGACCAAGATATACTTCTTCTTCTTCGTCAGGCTCTACGATTTCCAGTGGAATGTCTTGGCCTTCTCAACCAGTTTACGCCACTTCTTGCTATCTTGTGCAGTAGATTTCAAATCAAAAATCCCCATCTCTCTCAAATATTCAATTACGTCATCTTCCCATCGATCCTTGGGTCTTCCCCTTGGTCTTGTTCCCTGTGGCTTCCAATTCAAAATATCATTCGGCAATCTGCCCTTTGGCATTCTTAGTGTATGTCCAAACCATTGTAATCTCTTGGATTTGATGAAACTAACTATATTTTCTTTATTATTCTTGAGGTATAATTCGTCATTCCTTCTCAACCTCCAATTTCCATTTTCCTTTACTGGACCTAGCACTCTTCTAAATATTTTCCTCTCAAACGTTAATAGTCTTAATTTATCTGCTTCTTTCAGTACCCAGGTTTCAGCTCCATAACATATGATTGTTCTTGTTATTGCTGTATATAATTTGAATTTAACATTTTTTGATATTAATTTGCTTTTGAATATATCGAAATTAGCAAAATATGCTTTATTCCCTTGCCATATTCTTGTTTTGATCTCTTCTTCAACAGTATTATTATCGTTTAGTATTGTACCTAGGTACATAAAGGAGTTAATTTGATCAATACAGTCACTATTTATAGTTAGTTCAGTCAAATTTGTTTTATTTCTCATACATCTTAAATATTTTGTTTTATTTAGATTGATTACAAGCCCATATTTTATACTTTCATTTTTCAATTTGTCAAAGGTTTCCAGTAGGGAATTTTTTGTTCTTGCTGTTCCAAGATATACTATAATTGGAAATAATCAGATGTGAAGAAAATTGAATCAATAGAAAGAAACTGAGAAGTATAAAGTATGGATATAAAATATATTTCAAACTGCAATCATAACGTATAATTAAAAGTCGCAAATGAAAGGGAAGAAATATTATATATATTAAAATTGAGTATTAAATGCACTGTTTTTTTTTAAGTTACGGACATGGAGTAGAACACAGTGACCAAGACACTGGACGTGAAGTAATCAGAGAGCAGCATGTGGTCTTGAATACTTCAATCACTGCCTCAAGCTTTCTGCTACCGCTTGCCGTGCACAGATTTTTTTCCACCTCGTAAACGCCGAGATGATTTCCAGCGAAAACTCCTCCCAACGTTAACCCTCTAATCCCAGTAACTGGTGTTTTCTGAACCACAAACGCATTCGCTCATTAATTGCAGAGAGCTCTTCAACTTTCCTTGTATTTGTTTTCACGTTTCACTAACAGGCAAAATTGAATTGAGTTTTTCATCGTGAACAACTTTTAAAACGAAAGTTGTTTAAATATATTACTATATGGTCCATAACAACAGTTCGTAATATATAAACTCCACGAATTTCAACTGTAATGGATATTAGTACTCTTGGGCGAAATCAAACGCAGGTGATAGAGAAGTCCAAATTGAGCATTTTCGGATTGGTCGGAAATGTGCACTTCAACTCTTTTAGTTCTTGAGCTAGTAATAAATGCTGCAAAGGATTTAATAATCATAAGTAATGCCACGAGTGATTTACAAATTATCGATAAATTCACGACTCACGAAGTGAGGAGTGAATTTATCTAGAGAATTTGGAAATCAAGAGTGGCATTTGTTAGGACTATTTAACGAATAAAATTAATCTGTTTACTCACAAATCATTATTTAACTATAGTTATTTTAAAATATTTATATATTAATGTAAACGGCGATGTTTGAAAACAAATGAGAAACGATTGGGGTACGCTTTATTTGCTTATTATGTTCGTCACTGTACCAGATCATATTATTTATTGCCAAAGGAACGCAATATTGTAAGAATGCACTCTAGTGGAGAAAAAATTAAAACACATCAAACTGTATATTAATTCATTTCTGATGTCCTATGATGTAAATATGACAATTATATTTTTCTGGAATGTTATTACCTGGGAAAAAATACATTTAAGATAGTGCAAATAGTGGTTTCTTGTTTTTTTGGTGGTATAATCAATTGCCACACATGTTTTTATATTAACTCCCGCATGCGGTATGTGTTGACATTCATGCACTATATGTACAATCTGATAGCCTTATTTCTTGGTGGGTCTGTCACTGCAAAATAATGATATGACGTATTCAGAATGTTAAAAAAGGAGGTGCTTTCTTTATTATGATAAACTTTAGTTGGTAAATTCTAGGCGAAACACTACTGTGATTATTAATTAAATAAAACTAAAACGTAGTTTTAATTGATTTTCATATTTATTATATAATTCAGTGACAGCTGTTTCGGTACACTGTACTCATTCATAATTTGTTAACATGTCTGAAGAAAGTACAGTGTACCGAAACAGCTGTCACTGAATTATATAATAAATATGAAAATCAAATAAAACTACGTTTTATTTTTATTTAATTAATAGATATGGATTTTCATCAAGTACACACCAACTCAATTGACTACTGTGATTAGTTGTAAATAAAAAATCATTGTAACGTGATTGGTCATTGACTCCCATTTGGACCATGAGTTAAATAGTCTAATTAAACAACCGTAGGATATGTAGAAACTCGATATATGGAATGCAATAGCAATATCTTACGGCATCTTGCCGCACTCTATTAAATTGTCCGTGCATTGTGCAGTTATATGTAGGAATCTGCTAATGAGTTCCGTAGGCAACTCCAAGCGCGACAGACGTAGAAGACCCTTGGCCTACCAGCCGGCTGCTGTCTTCACGTCCACGTGTGTTATTCACAGAGGTAGACGATCATAAGCCAGTGTAGGGGTGACATGTGGCCAGCATGTCGGGTTCCATATATATATGGAGTTTCATATTTAAATTTGATATGGAATTCATGATGAAAAGGTTGAAAAACACATATGAATCATGGGGTCTCACAGTAAATTTAAAAAACAGAATATCGGGCAATAAAAATCAATGAAAGAGAAAATTTAATATTGGAGGAAGGAATCCAAATAAAGCAAGTGAAACAAACTAAATATTTGGGAATAATTATGGATAAAATTGAAGGTATAGGCAAAGAGAATATAAAACATTGAATTGAGTTGAGTAGCAAAATAATATCATCATTAAATTCCATATGGTGGGATAAGCATATTTGGAAAGGCACACAAAAATATATTGGTAAAACATTGGTGGAATGTGTTGCAATGTATGGAAGTGAGGTATGGACAATCAATAAGTACTACAAGAATAGACTAATAGCTCTAGAAATGGATTGTTTACGCAGAAGTGCCAGAAAGTCAAAATTAGAACATGTCACAAATAAGGAAATTAGAAACATAATGGAAGCAGAAGAAAGCATAATTGAAAGAATTGAGGAGAAGAAATTAAAGTGATCAGGACATGTTTTAAGAATGGAAGATGAGCGATGGCCAAAGCAACTATATCAATGGCATCCAACCAGAAAGAGGAGAAGAGGGAGACCAAAGTTAACATGAAAGGAAAACATGAAGACATTAATGCAAGCAAGAGGGCTAAGCATCGAAGATGCCCAAGAACATCTGGAGGTTTGGCACGGAAAATCGGCAGCAGCTGTAAAACCCGAAGATAGATAGATAGATAGAATTTCATATTTTAAGAACTTGAGGCCCCCACAAAATATATATTTAATTCTAATATTGATAAAGCGTCACTGCTATAAAGTAAAAATATTCCCTTTAATTTGCTTACTTGTTATAGTTAGCTACCAGATGGCAGTGAAGACCGATTCTCGCTACATCTAGTAATAATGGAGAAGAATATATATATATATATATAATATATATATATATATATATATATATATATATAAAGATAAATGTTTGTATTGGAATTGCCTGGTGTTGTAATGGATAGCACGCTGGGGTACCAACCCAGAGGCCGATCCAGGCGTTAATTTTTCTTATCATGTCCCATATACATACATACTTACATATAGGTCCACCGCTGTGGTTTCGCGAGGTGGTTGCAGTGCTTCAATGTCACGCAGCGGGGCCGGGGTTCGATGCTTTAATTTCTCATCCTATTTGTGATTATTGTTCCTAGGGATTTGAATTCAGCCACTTCTTGAAAATTTTGCTCATTTTCATTATTGGCTGACGGCAAACTGTAATACTAACTAACTCACTGGCACTATCGAACCCGTAGGTTCATGGCCGCGCGGACATAAGCTCTCCATATATCCATATCCTGAGCTAATGTTTTAAATCATCCCCTGTATAATCTACTTCCCGCAAATAATACTTAATGTGATTATCCAACCTAATTCTTGGTCTACTAACTAGGCGGTTTCAGTCGGGTTTTCATAACAAGAATCTTCCATGCACGTCTTTCATTCCCCATTTGTTCCACATGTCCTGTCCATCGCAGTCTACGAGACTTAACTGTTCTCATTATATCTGGCTTCCTATAAAGACCATGTAATTCACTGTTATGCAATCTTCTCCATTCACCTGTCTGTTCATCTCTCTTTGGTCCAAAAATTTTCCTAAGAACTTTATTCTCAAATACTCGTAATCTCCTTTCCTGCCTTAAAGTAAGAGTCCATGTTTCGCATCCATATAATATAACTGGTAGAAAACTGTAATACGAAATATAATTTCTATCCTAAAATGCGAATAAAGTTTACTTTATTTTTGAACTTGTTATCTGTACGTCCCGTTTTTGTAATTGAATTCATAACACAGACATCTTAATATAAAGTAATGAAACAATTTTTCATTCATAATATCACTGAAAGAGTAGCAAAAGGATTTTAAGAAAGAGAAGTCGTTACACTGCGTGGCCCCTCCCTCACAGTTCGGTGTCGCGTAGTTGTGCTTCCTACAGATGTAAGAATGTAAAATTAATTTGTGATCTTCTTAAGTTGTTTTCAGAAAGATTTACGACACGTTAGATAGCAGTGCTTGTCTCAGAAATAAAATCACTACGTTTCTTACCGCCTTTCTCGTTTTGTAACAGTAGCTTGTGTAACCTTAAATTATTCACTTTTCTGTTCTATTTTTTACCTAATTACACCGACTGTGTCTTGCTAGAATATACCTAACATCCAGATATAAGAGACATTTTCATAAGTAATGCCACGAGTGATTTCCAAAGTTACTCGTCAATTTATCTAGAGGATTTGGAAATCAAGAGTGGCATTTGTTAGGACCATTTAACGAATAAAATTAAGCTGTTTACTCAAATATACTTACTTACTTACTTACTCACTGACACTATCGAACTCGTAGGTTCATGGCCGCGCGGACATAAGCTCTCCATACATCCCTATCCTGAGCTAATGCTTTCCAATCATTCCCTGTATAATCTACTTCCCTCAAATCATAGTTAATGTTGTTTTCCCACCTCATTCTTGGTCTACCAACTGGGCGTTTTCCCTCTGGCTTTCCTACAAGAAGTTTCCATGCACGTCTTTCATTCCCCATACGTGCAACATGTCCTGCCCATCGTAGTCTACGAGACTTAACTGTTATTATTATATCTGGCTTCCTATAAAGACCATGTAGTTTATTGTTATGTAGTCTTCTCCATTCACCTGTCTGGTCATCTCTCTTTGGTCCAAAAATTTTCCTAAGAACTTTATTCTCAAATACTCGTAATCTCCTTTCCTCCCTTAAAGTAAGAGTCCATGTTTCGCACCCATATAATATAACTGGTAGAATAATAGTTTTATATATTTTCGGTTTAACGTTTTTTGAAAGGAGATGGGACATCAAAAGTCTCTGCAATGCATAATAGCATGCATTTCCAGAATTGAGTCTATGTTTAATTTCTTTGTGCGTCTCATTCCTATTTGTGATTATTGTTCCTAGGTATTTGAATTCAGCCACTTCCTCAAAATTTCCCTCATTTGTCATTAGCTGTCCATTTCCATTATATAATCTATTTCTACGTGTGACCATATATTTAGTTTTACTGATATTTACTTCCAGTCCTAATTTCTTAGTGTTACTTAATAGTGTGTGCGTGTTGGCCTTTAGTATCTCCTCGCTATCGGCCAGCAGTACTACATCATCAGCATAAACTAACAGCTTATTAATACCATTGAGTTGTAAGCCTTCCTCATTCTCTAAAGATTTAATGACATGCTCTAGTACAAAATTAAATAGTAGAGGAGATAGTGCATCTCCTTGCTTCAACCCATTCTGGATTTCAAAAGCGCCCGAAAACTGTTTGCCTACACGCACCCTACTATTTGAGCCATTTAGACACATTCGTATAAGTCTAACTAACTTTTTACTCAAATATAATTATTTAAATATAGTTACCGGTATTTTAAAATGTTTATATATTTAACGTAAACGGCGATGTTTGAAAACAAATCAGAAATGTGAGGTTATGTATATTCACTGCAATTTAATCAAATTATTTAGTGCCAAATAGGATCGCAGTATTGTAAGAATCACCCTAGTGGAGAAGTAATGAAACACATCAAACTGTATGTTATAATCAACATTATAGGTTATTCGTTTATATTTTTAGTAAACAACTCAGTAAAATCACGGAATTTGTTAATTATTGGCTATATTAAATTCATATGTTAGAAAAAAATAATGCCCTGATCTGTTAAGAATATAAAAAAAGGAGGAGCTTTCTTTATCACAAAAAACGGGACGGACATATTCGCATGTATGTGTGATTGGTTATTATCATCATCTGCATTCATGGATTAGGTCTGTTGATCCGTTCCGACTTCAGCCCATCTCTTTCTAGGTCTGCCCACATCTCGGGTGCCTTTAGGTTTGTATTTTGTCATTTGTTTTGGATATCTATCTTCGTTTATTCTGTCTATGTGTTGCTTCCATTTTTGTCTATATGTATCTATTTTATCAGTTATTGCAAATATTTCAAGTTCCTATCTTATTTCTGTGTTCTTAATTCTGTCTTCCTTAGTGCACCCTTTAACAGAGCTCAAAAATTTCATTTCTGCCGCCGTTATCCTACTTAGGTCTTATTTTTATATGTATCCAGGCTTCTGAACCATAGAGCCGGTACTGCCAATGTTTTACAGAATTTCAATTGGGTCTCTCTTGTTGTTTTATTATTTAGTGATCGTTTTATCGTACTACATATTCCCTGGAATTTTGCTATTTTATTAGTTACATCATTATCATAATTAAATGAAATGTCACATCCAAATAATTGACATGGTTCACCTGTTCTATGGTTTTGTTTCCAATTACTATTTTGGATCTGATTCGATTTTTCCCTTGGAATGCCATTACCTTAGTTTTTTCTATGGATATTTCGAGATTATATTGTTCACATATATTATGTAATTTAAAAATATTCCTTTGAAGTTCGTCTTCCGTATTTACTATTACTACCTGGTCATCAGCATACAATAATGTTTTCAAGTAGTGTGTTTTATCTAATTTTATTCCTTTATTTGTTTCTTTGTTCAATTTTTTTTATATCATTGATGTGTGATTGGTGTGTTTTGCTATTATGCTGTTTTGTCTCGGAGGAGGCCTCGACATTGAACTGATCAGTCATTCGGGAAGGCCCTCCATATCCCTGTGTGGTAACAAAAAGTAGGTGTGTTCCTTTCCCGACGGTCGTGCCACGGTAATGCCCAGGTGGCGTGAGGTATGCAAAAGTTCCTATATGGTGAGACGTTAAACCGAGTTATTGGAATATAAATTGAAACTAAATTAAGCAAGTAAGTTAATTTTGGTCTTATCCAATTTGGTGGAATATCAATAGTATAGCTCTACATAGGCCTATTTGACATTTCTCACAGCATAGAGATGTACTCCAAGATTACATAGCATATTTTTTTGGCCAATGATGCCTATTGGAAAACTTAATATTAAAACAAGCTAAACGGCAGAGTAACAGTGTATAAGTAGAAGGATGAAAGCTATGGAATAATTTAGACATTGGTATCTGTTGGTTGATCCTCAGAATATACGACGTGAATATTTATAAAAAATCGCCCACTGTTGTCTGGATCGCTTTCCATAAGCGACTGAGCGTAAATCTACTGGAAGGAGCACTGGCGTTGTTTCCGGATTTAATTACGCCAAGTGATTCTATTTTCGTCTTATTATAAAAACAAGGTTTCACCAACTCTCGGTTTATTTTTCTCCTCATCTTGATGGAGGTCGTTGTTCTTGCCGGCTTCTTAATGCTCTGGATCATTCATGTGCTATATCCAGGAAGCATTAAGCTTTGATTGACTGATGTTAGTCGATATAGAAGTATATTCAACAAGTTTATGTTAGTTCTAAAATGAACAAATTGATGTTTATTCTGATTTATGAATGAACCATAGACTCCTGCGAACAAGTAATAACTTCTTGCTAGTTCGCTCTTTTTCTACAAATAACATATGACATGAAGGAATGAAATGTAATGAAACCAGATAATTTGTAAAGAACCCAGATGTCTTTAACGACTAATGAAAGTACATTATGTCGGTGATTTCATTCCAAAACTGTTAAATTCAGTATAACGCTACTCTTGGATTCAGATGAACGCATATTCAGACTATTTAACTCATGCCCCAAATCGGAGTTAATGACCAATCACGTTTCAATGAATTTAGTTTTTCAACCAATCACAGTCGTGTTTCACCTCGATAATTATCGAATTTTGATTACCAAAATAAAGAAAGCTCCTCCTTTTTAATATTCTGAAAGGTCACAGCATTATTTTGCAGTGACTGACTCTCTAAGAAATACGTTGAATATAGTAAATAACGAACAGATTTCTTCGACTTACATATTTGATAATTGTGTGTTCAATAATTGTGTTTTTAAATATTGATTTTACTGAGTTGTTTCCGAAAAGAATGGAATTAATAACCTATAATGTTCAGTTTGATGTGTTTCATTTTTTCTCCACTAGGATGCATTCTTACAATATTGCGATCCTATTTGGTAATAAATAGTATGATCAAACTGCAGTGATGAACAAATGAAACATAACCTAACATTTCTAATTTGTTTTCAAACATCACCGTTTACATTAAATATATAAATATTTTAAATGACTATATTTAAATAATTCCAAAAATTATACTTAATTACAAACCAAGAGGAGACAGAAATATTGGTAGACCGAAAAAGAGATGGATCAAATTTTTTGAATGAGAATCTATGACACCGGAACAAGCCACATGGGCTCAATCCGTAATTGTTAATGATGATGATTATTTATACGGATCATAGTTTAGATTGGTTCTTTACCTGTAAGTCTCATTACTTTTTTTTTTTTTTTTTTTTTTTTTTTTGTCGTATCAAATTTGGAAACAGTATTTTGTATGTTATAGGACTCTATTGAGCATTAAAACTATATAAGCTTGTAATTGTATTTTTTTTCGAAAGTCTGTAAAATAAACCGATACTTACTTACTCACTGGCACTATCGAACCCGTAGGTTCATGGCCACACGGATATAAGCTCTCGATACATCCATATCCTGAGCCAATGTTTTCCTATCATTTCCTGTATAATCTACTTCACTCAAATCATAGTTATTGTTATTCTCACACCTCATTCTTGGTCTACCAACTGGGCGTTTTCCCTCTGGTTTTCGTACAAGAAGCTTCCATGCACCTTTTTCATTCCCCATACGTGCCGCAGTCTATGAGACTTAACTGTTCTCATTATATCTGGCTTCCTATAAAGACCATGTAGTTCATTGTTATTTAGTCTTCTCCATTCACCTGTCTGTTCATCTCTCTTTGGTCCAAAAATTTTCGTAAGTACTGTATTGTCAAATACTCGTAATCTCCTTTCCTCCCTTAAAGTAAGAGTCCATGTTTCGTATCCATATAATATAACTGGTAGAATAATAGTTTTATATATTTTCGGTTTAACGTTTTTTGAAAGGAGTTGGGACATCAAAAGTCTCTGTAATGCATAATGCGATACTGAGCATTATATCTAAAAACCCTAAAATCGCTACAATGCAATGTAATTTAATGCACATGCCTTTGAAGATAAATTGCTGCTGTCCTTTCAATTGATATAAAAGAATATGTTTTACAAAAGAGAATCGTGTGAGCATGGTTATATTTTATACATAAGCAGCACACCTGCAGAATTTGTGTATGGGCTCTGTAAATATGCTAAAACGTAAAGCTTGGAGCATGGAATTATAGGTTTATATACAACGCTAGAGTTTCTGTTGGGAATGAGAAAGCCAATATTACAGCGCGGAGACTAACTGAAGCGAAGTCTGGGCTTACAAACACAATCATTTTCCTTATGCAGGACTCGCACAGAAGCCAATTTGTTATGCATATTTCTGTGTTTGTGAAAAGCAGGCATATTCACGAGGTAAACCTGGCTGCTTGTATTGTAACTTTACAAAGAACTCCAGATTCAATATACCATTCTGTAGTTTGTACAGGTTGACTAAAATTCATTCACATTCATTTCCATAGCCTAACTTAACATAGGTCGCAAGATTTCAGCTATAGCTACAGTTTTTAACATCAACTACATAGTTTTAAGTATATTATCTTTTGTAATCATTATATATATATATATATATATATATATAATATTATAATTAAATGTTGCAAGCTTAATATGACATGATAAGAAAAAATAAATCCCGTCCGAGCTTTTATTTATCTTATGTCATATATATATATATATATATATATATATATATATTCATGCGCAGAACAGCGGGTTACACCAGATGGATCGGAAAAGGAACACCGATATCTTAAAAGAATTGAAGACTACGCCAATTTTGGAATATATTAAACAGTACCAACTAAATTGGAAACACCATATTGAAAGAATGAGTTCAAATCGGATCCCCAAAGCTGTTTATAATTATATACCAAGAGGACGAAGATCACTGGGCCGTCCTATGAAACGCTGGAGGGAAAATTTTCTATAGGATCGTAACAGGCCTTGGCCTAATACTTGGAAGGAAGGAAGAAGAAGAAGATATATATTTTCTTATCATGCCATATATATGACAAGATAAGAAAAATAAATGCCTGGACGGGATTTGAACCCGGAACTCTGAATTGATATCTCAGTGCGTTACCACTTAAGCTACCACAGGCGAATCCAGAAGAAACATTTATTTTTCTTATACATATTCTCTATTATTGCCAGATGTAGCGGGAACTATATATATATCATCATCATCATAGTACATTCACGAATTTAGGCCATTTGTTGACCTGTTTCGGCCTCAAGAGAAACACCATCCAGAAGTCTTTTGAGTGGACGTCCTGGTCTTCTTCTTCCTGCAGGTTGATATCTTAACATTAGTTTGGGTATTCTGTGATCTTCCATTCGATGAACATGTTGTATCCATCTTGACTTATAATCAGAAATTTTGTTTTCTAAATGTTCCATGTGTAATTCTTCTAAGATGTCTTCATTTTTTTTGTGATCTAGTAGTGTGTATCCTGCAGTCCTCCGAAGATATCTCATTTCAGCAGATCTGAGTCTCTGTATATCCTTCTGTTTCAACGTCCATACTTCGCTACCATACAAAAGAGTATATATATATATATATATATATATATATATATATATATAAAGTTATATGGCCACACATAGAAATACATCTTATAATGGAAATGGACAGCTAATGACAAATGAAATTTTGAGGAAGTGGCTGAATTCAAATATCTAGGTATAATTATCACAAATAAGAATAAGATGCACAAAGAAATTAAAAAACATTGGCTCAATTTTCTGGAAATGTATGCTATTGTGCATTACAGAGACTCTTGACAGGCCAACTCCGTTCAAAAAAACGTTAAACTGAAAATATTATATAGAACAGTTATTCTACCAGTTATATTATATGGATGCGAAAATGGGCTCTTTCTTTAAGGGAGGAAAGGTGATTACGAGTATTTAAGAATAGAGTTATTAGGAAACTCTTTGGACCAAAGAGAAATGAACAGACCGATGAATGGCGAAGACTACATAACAGTGAACCACATGGTCTTTATAGGAAACCAGATATAATAAGAACAGTTAAGTCTCGTAGACTGCGATGGACGGGACATGTGACACGAATGGGGAATGAGAAACGAGTATGGAAGCTTCTTGTAGGAAAACCAGAGGGAAAGCGCCTAGTTGGTAGACCAAGAATGAGGTAAGAGAATAATATTAACCAAGATTTTAGGGAGGTAGATTATACAGGGAATGATTGGAAAATATTAACTCGGGATAGGGATATATGGAGAGCTTATGTCCGCGCAGCCATGAACCTGCGTGTTTGATAGTGCCAGTGAGTTATAAGTTTATATGTAAGCATTCATATTTAAATAATATTTCCTGAATCAATATAATATAAAACATTAAACTGAATACTAATTAAATTCTTTAATTTATCAAAACTTATTTTTCTTCTTCTTAGTTTAACCTCTCACGTTATAGGTAGGCTACATTTAGATCGGCGCCGGTAAATTTTGTCCCGATCGTAGAAAATACGGTAAATTGAGCCCCAATCACGTATCACTCTAGGATGTTTTATGCTAGCTATTGACAAGACCACTTCAGTCCTTGACTTTTCGAACCTGTCTTGCCATTACTACTCGGAATTCACACTCTATGCATTCCTATCCTTAATTAATGTTTTCCAATTGTCCTCTGTATAACTTATTTCTCAAATCTTTATTAATGTTATTCTCCCACCTCATTCCTGGCCTGTGTACTGGGTGCTTTCCCTCTGACTTTCATACAAGGAGTTTCCATGAATTTATTAATTTTTGTATCTCGTAAAACAAAGGGTATTTGTTATGTAAAAATACGAACTTGTCATATGTAATTGCAAAGGGTGATTCAATGATCTGCTTTAGTGCTAATAGTCTATAAAATTAAGATTTGTATGAATATGCCCACAATGAATAGCGTTAATACTCAATGCCATTAATTTTGCGACGTGTCTACAACACGCGGTGGACTATAAGCTAGTTGTCGGACGTCAAACTCACATGTCACACAGTACTTCTCAATCCAAGCAGACGAATTTCTCAACTTAAATTACAATTACAATAATTACTTAAACCTGTCACAAAATAAATTAAAAAAAAAGGAGAAAAAAATCTGATATCTTTAATGGAAGTTTGAATGAACAATTTCACAAGAATGAATGTGCGTGAATCTAGACTTTCTTAAATAACACCTGTCCACATGATTTTTGTCTCATGAGTAACAATAGTTGTATTTAATGTAGTTTTTTTTATCGTGTTTTCAAATATGTATTCGGAATTTCTCCATCACCCACAGTTTTGTTTTTATTTCAGTTTCAATTAATGGATTTAAATTATTATTTTTTAATAAACTTTTTTTTCGTCCATTTGTCCATTGTAAAATAAAACGGGGAACACTTTCATCAGGAAATTTCAGCTATGGAAAAGAGATGTCAAGGCAAATGGAATCCTAATATGCTGGCCGATTATAGTTGGACCATCAAGAGGGATGCTCCACAGGCGAAATGTACTGTAGCAGAAAATCGCCATTTTTTACTTTCTGGGTGAGTCCGAATGTTCGAATATTGTGTAGTAACGAATGTAGAAAGTATTAAAGTGTTTGAAATTATAAATGCCTGTCTCTCGGAAACCTTGCGTGATGGAGAAAAAGCGATATCATATTTGAATTCAGGAGAAAAAATACTATCAGAATCATTTTTTTTGTGAGACAAAAAAAAAAGTTCCTTTTTTTGTTGGTCAGTGTAATTAAAGAAAAGTGTGGCAACATAAGAACATCATTTTTAACATATTTTGTGACAAAGATAAGTTATTACTCTAACTGTAATTTAAGTTGATAAATCGGAACACTTGAATTAAGAGGTTATGTACATGAGACTTCACCGGCCAACGACTTGTTTTCAGTCCGCCGAGTGGGCTACGCGTTTTCGCCACATCGCAAAAATAAAGGTATTGTATTTTGTCTATGTTAAGAAATAAAATATGTTTTAGCTAAAATCCTGTCTGAAAAGTAATTAATGTATAGTTTCTATTTTATGTTGGATAATATACTCAAGTCTCTTCGTTACTTTGATGTTTTGAAACAATTTGCCGGCGAAATCATTTACTATCAAAGCTAACAAAGTTAAAAATTCCCACTTTTATATATTGTTTTAGAACGCGTTGTTATAAAAATAAATTTCTAGAGATTCTCGATCGGTTACTGCAAGGTTTAAATAATGCTTAAAAAATGGGGGTTTCCTGTGTGAATGAAAAGATAATGTACACAAAACTTCAGTTTTCAGCAGCAACCCAAACATCCGCCGGCTTTGGCTAGTGTCATGGATGTTATAGAAAAAACACTGGGGTTAAGCGATCCGTAAATCGACACTTAAGTTACGCCTTACTGTTTACATTCTGTGCTTGTACATGGCTGCACCGAAACCAAACAAACGGTACATCACCGTCACACAACCTCTGACTTACAAACAAAATAGATTGCTTTTACACGATGCATATTGTCGGCAAGTATGTTTTATTTTTAAACCGTTTTGTCGTAAATGGAAACAATGCGATTTATCGAAAGTGACTTCCCCTATACGTTTTAAAAATATAAACAGTAGAAATCTTTTATTTCTTTGTTGTCATGTATGTCACAATGTATCAGAGGAATCTTTTTAAAAACGAAATGTGTAAATAATTGGAGAGGTTCTCGTGTACTGACAGCGTTTCGCACATGTCACGACACAGCTTTTACATTTGGTAACATTCTCTCTGAAGATTTTGAAAATAAATACAAGCAGCTTAAGCTACATGATTGTCAGGGATGCAGTAACAAGCAGAAAACCCATGGGACGAAAAGTTGATCTGTGTATGTAATATCTCTATGAACGTAGATGAATGGATTTAGAATTATTTCAACAGTATTCCTGAATGTTTTTTCCTATTTTTACATCATCATCATCCGGTATCATTGTAGCTGCCGCCATCTTCCGGAAACCATACGTCATTCCTCTCTGTCCATCCATTGATCTTCCTCCAATCCTCTGATATTCATAGCCGCTTGTATCCCTTCTATCCAAGTTTTCTTCGGTCTTCCTCTCTTCCTCCTTTCCATTGGGATCCATACCATAACAATTTTAGGCAATCTTTGCTCTGGAATTCTTTTAACATGGCCATACAACTGTAATATTTTATGTTCTATAATGTCTAGATATCCGGCTCCCCTTGTACACCCATAACTTCCCTTATTTCTTTATTTCGTATTCTATCCATTCTAGAGTTTCCAGCTGATCTTCTTAAAACATCCGTTTCTGTACTTAAAATTATTTTTTCGTTTCCCTGATAGGAATTTGCCAAACTTCAGGCACCATATGTTAAAATGCTTTGAATTATGGTTTGATATATTTGTAATTTTTTATTTTTTTGTAATATTTTTGCTCCACCAAACAGATTTTAAAGCATTTATTGCTTGTTTTGTTTGTGCGATTATATTTTTAATTTCCACTGTGTTATCGCCTGAATGGTCTAATTTTGTTCCTAAATAAGTGCATTCAGTACTAGGTTTTACTTCTTCTCCATTGTTCAAATTTATATTTTCCCTTTCTTCTCCTATACATGGATATTTAGTTTTTCTATATTTATATAAAGTCCCCACTTTTCATATTCTTTCCTTTTTTTTTGCCATAGGCCTATATTCTATCTCATCATTATCTTGTGCTATTAATACCTATTTTTACGTAAATCATTTATTAAATTAAGCCCGTGATACGACAACTCCGAAAAGCCAAGACTGAATATTGAAATTGTTGCTGTTATTGGCTAGCACATGACAGTATGCTGTAGGAAGTCGTGGTTACCCTGTTGCATTTATTCAACGTGTTCAAGTTTTATTGCCATATTTTGTTTCATATGAACTCACAAAAATTAATGGATAAGTTCCAAATACTATACACAAAGAAAAAATGTAAGGTATAGCCAGGAATCGAATACATTAATACAACAATCATATAATTTAAATAAATATCAAGTACTGACAGGACACTTTTCATTTTATTTAAATTTCTATTTAATATAGTGTTTAAAGTTATTACTAACGCGAAGGTAATTATGTAATAATAAAAAAAAGTTTTCTGTTTCGTTAAAAATATACAAAAATGTGCACGAAAACATATTTCTCCAGTCAGAGAGAAAAATTAGTTCCTATATTGCATTTTATGTATTTTTCATAATTGCATAGTATTTTAAGAATTACATTACAATTACACCAAGTTTATATTTTCACATGAAAATTATTTTTAAAATTTAATAATTATTGCCAATTTCCCGCCTAATAAAACGGAGACTAAATTTTTGTCGGATATTGAAGAAACATTTGTCGTAAGTAATGCCAGGAGTGATTTCCAATTTATCTAGAGAATGTGGAAATCAAGAGTGGCATTTGTTAGAAGTATTTAACGAATAAAATTAAGCTGTTTACTCACAAATCATTATTATTTAAATATAGTCATTTTAAAATATTTATATATTTAGTGTAAACGGCAATGTTTGAAAACAAATGAAAAACGTTTGTTATATTTCACTTCTTCATCACTACAACCAGATCATATTATTTATAGCCAAAGGATCGCAATATTGTAAGAATGCACCCTAGTGGAAAAAAATGAAACACATCAAACTGTTTATAACCAACATTATAGGTTATTAATTAAATTCTGATGTCAATTATATTTTTCTGGAACGTTATAACCTGGGAAATAATACGTTTAAGAAAGTGCAGTTTTTTTTGTGGTATAACCAATTGCTACAAATGTTTTTATGTTATATTCCGCAAGCACACTCTGGTTACATTCGTGCACTATATATATATATATATATATATATATATATATATATATATACAATCTGGTAGCCACATGCATTCTGGGATTCTTACATCTTGATATGTAAATTGTTATATTCAACGTATTTCTTAGAGAGTCAGTCACTGCAAAATAATGCTCTGACCTATTCAGAATGTTAAAAAGAAGGGCCTTGATTTTAAAGTGATAAAATTAAATTGATAAAATTTAGGTGAAAAACGACTGTGATTGATTGTAAATCAAAATTCATTGAAATGTGATTGGTCATTGACTCCCATTTGAGGCATCAATTAAATAGTCTCTGAAAAATAGAAAACATTAAATAAGCATCTATAACGTCCGAGAAGGCCTAGTCCATATTGTTCTTTTTCTTAATACCAATTAATTGCCATATTCTTCTTCTTCTTCTTCTTCGGCTTTCCCCCATTTATAGGTTTGCTGTCTTCAGTTTCCATTTATCTCTATCATTCCAATCTCCCTCTTCGAAACTCCATTAGAGTTCTGACGTAGGTTTTCCATTTCCATCTTGGTCTGCCACGTTTATTTCTTCCAGGGGGTGACCATTGGTATATATTTTTTGGCCATCTTTCATTTTCCATTCTTTGTACATGGCCATACCATTTAAGCGTTTGATTTTCAATCCTCTTAACAACAGATGTGGTGACATTCATTTCTCTCCAAAGGAATTCAATTCTTATTTTATCCTGTGTTGTATTTTGGAGGCTTCTTATAAAATAATCAAATTCAACTGTTCTAATTTTATTTTTTTGTAATTTCGTCAAAGACCAAGTTTCACTTCCATATGAAAAAATATTCTGTATTACGCTCTCATAAATTTTCATTTTAGTTTCCTTTGTGATATTTTTGTTCCAAATTATTCCATGTAATGTTTTAGTTGCATTTTTTGCCATTGCAATTTTAGTCTGTACATCTCTCTTACAGGTACCTAAACTTGTAATTATTGACCCAAGATATTAAAAAAATTCAGATTTGTTTTTATTTTCCCTGTTTCGAGTATGAGGTCATCCACATCCTTTCCCAAACACATATATTCTGTTTTCTGTAAATGTATATTCAGTCCCCATTTTTTATATTTTTCCATTAGTTTATTTATCATAAAATTGCAATATTCAAGATGCTCTAACTAAAAAGTGATTCCCACCTTCGAAGACAATTGAGCATGATATATCAGTCAGGATCAGGATCATCCTGCGTGACGACCTTTTTACCCCCAGAACATGCGTCATATCCGTTAAAGACTGCGTTGGGGCCATGGCGCCACCAGAAGATTTAGGCCAATTTTAAAATGACAATCCTATTTGCAATCGAACCTGCGATATTCTGGATTCCAGCTTTAAAGAACTACGCTATTCTAAATGAATACATTGCATATGAATCTGCGAAATTACTTCCGTTTCTGAAAACTGAATGCAATGAAGCGTGGTCTTAGCGATTATATTACTATATTTGTAGTTAAGCCCTCACGTGTTGGCCATATGTGGATTCTAGACGGGGAAAACTTGTAAAATATTTCTCCAGCAACAAGATGGCAGCGATAGCTCAAGTTTTGTATATAATTACCAGCGTCAGAACAGTCTCTCTCTTAACAAACACGTACTCAATCACACAACACATTTTTTTTCTCTCGCGGTGCATCCTCAAAGAAGACGAAACACGGTTCAGTAACTGCATGCGTTTCGAAAAAAAAATAATGTAATTAAAAAGAATCTTGAATAGGGTTTCAAAATTTAAATCTGAATAACATGAAAACTGTTAGTTTTTAATTTTAATTATTCGAAAAAAAAACGAATAATCCATAATAAAATAATTACATCTTATCATTCGCATAACCCTTGCATCGCAATATTACGTAATAAATGGAGAAAAAATGTGTAGATGCAATTTCATCGCATTTTTTTCCAAAATCAAATATTTTATTTCAAAATGGGCAATGTACCTGTGTTCGTGTTGTATAAACAATTATTTATTTTAATTTTATCAATAGGGGCCTACATAAGAAAATACGTAGTTGGAAACTATTTAAATAAAAAAACTCATAATAAGAGCAGAAGAGAACAATTGGGCATTGAAGAATTTAACAAAACCACAAATAAATATAGAATAAACTAGGAAGATCCCTTGAATAGGATGATGAATAATGGAATCCCTAAAGTAATACTATAATATAGACCTAGGAACGACGAGTCCAGCAACATTTTCAAGGAGAAGAGAAAGAAGAAAAAGATCAGCATAAAGAAGGACATACATCTTAAGTAAAGAAAAAGCTGAAAACTATTTTTTTATATACAGATACATGTATATTGCGCAGCTTGTTTCTGTTGATATTTACTATTATTATTATTATTATTATTATTATTATTATTATTATTATTATTATAAAAGAAGGGTAGACAAAATATTACGTAGATTCTGGGAATCAATGAAACTAAGAGGGAATGGGAAATAGAAGAAGATATATGGATGAACAGACAAGAATGGAAAAATGTGTTGAAACAAATGTGTAGTTAACTGTGAACATGGGTACCGGAAAAATGTATATTCATTGTAAAAGCCGGAATAATAATAAAAAAATATTATTATTATTATTATTATTCCTGTCCTTTTGTATGGGAGTGAATCTTGGATTACCACTACCGAACAAGAAAGTAAAATCCAAGCAGCCCAGATGAAATTTTTAAGAAGAGTAAAAGGCTGCACTAGAATGGACCAGATAAGAAGCGAGGATATCCGTGAAGAACTGCAGATCTACTCCATAAAATAAAATATATTTAACAACATGATACAGTGGAAAGAACATGTAGAAAGAATGGAAGAAAGTAGATTACCAAATAAAATCTTCCATTATTTTCCAAGAGGAAGAAGAGATGTCGGACGTCCTCGGAAGAGATGGTCTTAGATCTATTAGTGAAGACGGAACAGGCAACTCTTGCCTAAACCAGGAAGTGAAGATTATTATTATTATTATTATTATTATTATTATTATTATTATTAGTAGTAGTAGTAGTAGTAGTAGTAAACAATATAAATTGATCACACTATAGGCTATAGGAGATCCTTGGGGTAGTAGAAGATTAAAGCTCCCACTTTTCTAGACTATCGGGGCTTGTTGTTGGCCGTGTGTTGTCGGTCCTGTGTGACGGCCGATTTTACACGCGTTTGGTACTCATTTCCGTTAGAGGCTGAGTCATTCTCAAGGCCATGGTGCCACCAGAAGATTTTGATCATTAAAATCCTGACCCCAACGGGTTTTGAACCCTCGAGCAGTAGTAGTTATAGCTTGAAACAGTTTTATTGAATTATCGTCTAAAATTGGTGTGTTAATTGTAGAGAACCACGTGGCTTTGACTTGACAAAACTAAATAAATGCGAGTAGAATATATATCATAGGTAATGTATTAAAATTAAGAATAAACCATATACTAAATAACTTTATGTGATTTCTAGCAAAAGCTAAATCGGTAACGCAAGCATCAGAGTTATAAATTCAATTTATAGAAATAAACACTTGCACTGTGCGATATTGCCGTGGTCCATCCTGCGTGAACCAGTAGTTTCGCAACATCCTGGCACATGCAATCGCAATCAGGTAGTTTTGTTCTGTAACTATTTCCACGACGAGAATGATTCCAGTTCTCTGTACTGGTATCGCATCAGACATTAATAAAACTGAAACAAAAATTCTTCTTCTTCTTCACTTCACGGGCTAGGCAAATTGCCTGTTCCGCCTCACAGTTGTTCTGTCGGCTGAACACTGTGAGAGAGATGAGTTTGGAAATTTTTTACATGGTCGGGTTACCAGCCCAGACGCACAACCACCTTCCTAGTGGATAGAGAATTTATTTCGGAGTTTCCTTCTCCTAGACGGGTTGCTAACCAAAGCGTTGGAGTCCCATTTACCCCTTGGCTTGCAAGGTTTCCTCTTCCGCCTTCTTTACCGTTGAGAACAATTTTCTTCATCCGCTTCTGAAGCCGTTGAGGTATCCCTCGTTGGAGCTAGTTCGCTTCCCTTCTCCTCTTACTAGATAACAAGCTAGTTAAAAACCAGTCTTCCCTATCTAGTCGTCTGGGTCATTAGGTACTGAGCCCCTCCACCACGACAAGGTCTAGCCCGTGGGGGGGGCAAAAATTATTAATGTAATAAATCTTCTTTTGAATTTAATTATGTAGGAAGTTAATATTAACAGAGCTATTTTTTGTATTCGGTAGATGCCGAAGTACAGTTTCCTCAACATATACATTTTGAATACACATTAGCGATTAGAACTTTGTGAAGAGTTGAAAAACTTATTAGAACATTAATGAATAGTAACATTTTTTGTAATTTCAAATTAAATTCCAGAAGAAAAAAACATTTTTTTAACAATTTGTATGAGGTACTGTGTATTTTCCACTCATATACGGACATATTCTAATTTAACATTAAGCTCTTATGATTACAGCGTGTCTCCTTTCTATAGATACCTTTGTCTGGGGTTTCCTTTCATAATTTTATGTTATATTTTGCATAAAATTCATTTTGATATTGGATCAGTGCTTATGACAGGAGTCCCCAACCTGGTTTAAAAATATGCAGAACCCTTCATTTCATTCCCCTCGTTTTTGTCTAGAGATTATCTGTGGGGTGAGAGAGAATTATGGGAACTTATGTCATAGACAGTGCGCAGACTCTCGATACTTGGATTGTTAAGGATGTTTGCAAGAGTTTGTAGGGGAAAGGATGGATGTGTAGGATTCCATTTTCCATCTCTATCGTGTATAAACGTCCTCCGTTCTTTTCCTTCTTCCCTTTTCAGAAAATGTGCTGCGCACACTTGCTCTAACACCCCTACCATATCCGAACGGAATGTGTGTAATAGGGTACACCACGTGGCTATGCCATAAACCTGTTGGCTCTATAACGTTTCGTGTTCATTTCTTTAGTCAGTGGTGGCTCGTCTAGGTGTCATCTAGTGTAACTAAATATCTACCATATGTCACATTATGTTTTAATTAAAATAAATATGAAATTGTTGCATTGTCACGGGTCCTTTACAAGTATACAAAGTTTCAAGTCGATCCAATGTTTCTATGTGGGTGAAAATCGTGTTCAAAGATTCCGTTACGTAGATACAAATACACTTTTTTATTTTCTGGTGATTCTGGCCAGGATTTTAGAAAACAAATATGACATTATTGTATTGTCACGGGTCCTTTACAACTATACAAAGTTTCAAGACGATCCAATGATTTTAAGGGAGTGAAAATCGCGTTGAAATATTCTGTTACATAGATAGATAGATAGATACAGGTCAAGCTAATATAAAGCGTGTAAAAACACGGCATTATCTACTTAATAATGGAGATAATGAATTGTCGTATGGTTGCTTTGTTATATTATTTCTATTATCAAAATAATGAACTGAGAGAGTTGGCTCAAGCGGTATCGTTTGAAATTCCAGTGAAAACAAACTTAACTATTCTTTTTCTTAGTAGTCAAGGAAAATGTTGGGGTATAATTTCATTACTTCATTATTTCATCATATTATCCATTTTGTTGTTTCATTAAAAATATAGGCTACCCTGTATGACCTAAGAGAGGGGACGTCGTAACGTGGTTGGTTAGTCGGAAGGTCTAGAGTTAGAGACCCGGTTGGGTCAGGATTTTTAAACTGACCCAAACCTGGCGACACCATGGTCCTGAGATAGACTCAGTGGCTAACTGAAATGAGTACCAGACGCTTGTTTTGGGGTAAAGGCGGTCTTAATGCAGTGTTGGCAACTCTGCTGGGATCATTATCGATTGTCTAGAACAGTAAGAGCCTTTACCTTGTTTTTTTATATGACCTAAGATGTTAAAGTGACTATAAATGAAAATCAATTAAAGTTCACATCCTTAATAAAAAGAACAGAACACTTTTCAGTAGTCCTATATGTAAATTTGTGGTCTATATTCCTGGAATAGTAATTTAAAGCAGAACTCAGAAATAATCTATAATGTTGAGTGATTCCGGGTTATGTGGCCGTGGTCCATAGTTGGTGTTGATACCAGACGTTTCGCCCTCAACTGCGGAGGGCATCTTCAGTGGCGAGTGCTTCTAGGCGTGTTTCCTGGTCGGAAGATCTACTTAGAGTGAGCGCTGCGGACGTTGTATTAGTGGTGGGTGCAGGGTGAGTGGGCGTTGCTCTTGCTGATTGGCTAATGGTCGTCTCCTTGTTGTCCTTAGTGTTAATGCATTTATTTTCTAGTGTATGATACCAGGCCTTAGACAGTTTGATACCTTCCTCTTTTCTGTTGATATTTCCCTTATGCTTGTATATTTCTATAGCCTCTCGGTATAATCTAGGGAAATAGTAGGAAGTTGTGGCTAAAACTTGTGTATCGTCGAATAGAATCTGGTGTTCATTCATAATGGCATGTTCTGCTACAGCTGATTTATCCATTTCTCCTTGTCTGCAGTTTCCTTTATGTTCTGATAAACGTCTAAGGCCTGGTATCATACACTAGAAAATAAATGCATTAACACTAGGGATAACAAGGAGACGACCATTAGCCAATCAGCAAGAGCCACGCCCACTCACCCTGCACCCACCACTAATACAACGTCCGCAGCGCTCGCTCTAAGTAGATCTTCCGACCAGGAAACACGCCTAGAAGCACTCGCCACTGAAGATGCCCTCCGCAGTTGAGGGCGAAACGTCTGGTATCAACACCAACTATGGACCACGGCCACATAACCCGGAATCACTCAACATTGTGATTACCGGCCGTGAAAGCCTGCATTCAACTCAGAAATAATATGTTGCATTTAAATCAGCAAGTGGTTATATATATATACTATGGACTTTACTCTGTTTGAAATGGTTAGCATCACAGAAGTCCCATATTCAACTCACGACATATCTTGGGTGAACTCGAGATACTCTCCTACACACGCCACATATATCTATGGTTAACAGTATGTCAGGGCCACCGCCGAAAACAGCACATATCATAATATTAAGTACACAAACACAGACTAAGAATATTCAGGGATTGCCCTTGCATACTGCTAACCACAGATATAGGAATGTCTCACGAGTTTACCCTATCATGAATTTATTTGAACATTTCTTCATTTTTGGTCTGTAATTGGACAACTCAGTTTCATAAGGACAACTGATTAACTATTTAATATAGAAATGGCGGAACTCGGTTATGAAGACTGAAACTAAGCTTGATGGATTACGTCGCATTAATCACGTAACTTTCTTCTGTTAACCAATAAAGCAAACACTTTATTAAGACTTGGGTTTTCTGAGATTTGTCGCGGATTTAGACCTATTATTACTTTATTTACATTTTCTCCCTATAGGTTAATATATGTAGCCTATTGCAAGGTAATAACATTGTATAAATATAGGCCTATTGGCAAGCCTATAAATGTAAACTATAATTTTGAAATGTATTGATTTTATTGAACGAACCCCTTTCGTCCCACTGCAGGGACATTAATGCTTCCCTAGTGGGAAGTTTCTTAACCAGACGAATTTAATTACGCTTATTTCTGTACATATGTCCTTAATTACATATAGTTAGCATAGGCCTACAGACCGCGGATAACAAAGGTCGGTAAATTTTGCACAGTGGCCTCTTTTTTCAGACTTAAGGTTATTTTACTAACATGAAAATATCCAAACTCGAGACCCATTGCTTAAAATATATCCCGGAGGACTTATTCCTTGGATTTTTCCATACTTAAAAAAATCCGTCGATCCCTGTCGGGTTTCAACCCGCAACCTTCGAGAAACTAGAGGCAAGGATCAAACATAACCACTAGACCAGAGCGGCTGATTATAATTTTGAAATGACTACAATTATTTGAATAAGATATTCAGAATTATTAAAATTGACTATGTCTTAAAGGCCTTTGTTCGCGGCATCATACACGGACATTAACCCGACCTAAGGGGAACCAGGGACATCTTCCTTGAACCCACTTAGGTAACTCTTAGCAGGCGCGTCCACGACGCGGGGGTGGACCCGACTCTAAGTCGGTGACTAAGTTCTGCTAAGGACCCAGTATTGCGGGGTATAACGCTTTACCCTTGTCCAGGGTTACGGATGAAGATCACAATGGCAGCGAAGGCGAGGAAGAAAATATTACGACTCGACCGAACTGGCAGAGGAGGAAAATTTCAACTCGGCGGAACTGGCAGAAGTGGCAACTCTTTCTCCAGAGTTGCCACTTCTGCCAGTTCCGCCGAGTTTAAAAGGAGCCCATACTCCTGTTACTCGGGGTAACAGGAGTGAAGTCTCCAACGACTTAAGTCGGAAGGAGCAACCCTTTCTGCGGGGATTATACACAGAAGAGCACGTCCAGAGGCTCTAAGGTGGCAGCCCCACCACTAGACTTGTCCTGCGTAACGCTCGTAACGTGACCAGGAGACATTTACATTACTGGCAACCATCAAGTGAAATGCAAGTGAAAATTGGACTCTTAACCGTTCAGACAGAAGGAAAATAGAAACTGCAGAAATGAAGTTCCTACGTTCAGTAGCAGGTGTGACAATTTTGGACAAGAAAAGAAGTGAGGATATTAGGAATGACTTAAATATTTTCAATTTAACAAATAGAATTGACAACATGAGAAACAACTGGTATGAACATGTCAAGAGAATGCCTACAGATAGAATCCCTCAGCTGTTACTAAAGTACAAACCAATAGGACATAGAAATGTTGGACGCCCATTTACTAGATGGGAGGATTCATTAAATCCCACTTGATGTGAAAACAGGTCAAAAGGCCTAATTTCATGAAGCAGAAGAAGAAGAAGAAGAAGAAGAAGAAGACTATGTCTTAAATATGTCTGGTTAAAAGTCAGAGAGTATTAAAGTATCGTATATTACGGACGTTGGTTGGAATAATTTATTTCTGAGGCTACTCTAAAAAGTAAATTTCTGACTTGGATAGAATATCAGACACAGATATTAAATAATGGTGACGCTGAGATCGTTTGTGAAAACATAGTTTGATCACGTATTTCGTTTTGAAAAATAGATATCTGTAGTTTGTTGCATTTGTTGAAATGACGCATCAGCATTTCGAGCAGGTCCCAGTTGAAGAGCCATCGTAAAATTCACTGAGTTACTGGAATTACATCCCGTGAAATATTCTCCAGACTTCACAATATTCAAAACGAAATATGTCACAGTACGATCTATTGCTGCAGCTGTTATTGTTTTTTATTTATTTAGGCCCTATACAGGGTGAACGGTAATTACACCGACAAACTTCAGAGAAAATGGCATTTATTGGTAAATATGGAATTAGACCAAAAATTGTACTGGATAACAAAATAATAGAACACGTATCACATTTCCAATATTTAGGATGTGATATAACTTATAGAGAAAATAAAGATATAGAAAATAAAGTAAATAAATTTCAGGCTATTTGTGGAACCATAAAAAGAACCTTAGGTCGGAAAACAAGGAAAGATACGAAACTTAAATTATATAAAACAATGGCTGTTCCTTTGTTGTTGTATGGAAGTGAAAATTGGATAATGAAATCAAGGGATAAAAGCAGGATACAGACTGCGGAAATGCTGTTTTTACGTAATGTGAAAGGATGCACAAGAGCGGATAGAATAAGGAATGAAACTATACGAGAAGAATTATATAAAATTGAAGATAAAATCAGCGAAAATCATAAGAAATGGACAGAACACTTAATGAGAATGAACAACGAAAGAATACCAAAAAGAACCTTCCTGTATAATCCTAGAGGAACAAGAGATGTTGGCCGACCACGCAGAAGATGGACTTTTAACTTCGCCGGAACAGGCTGCATAGCCTAAACCTTGTAGTAGTAGAAGAAGAAGAACTTAAGAGACTGATTCCTGACTGAAAATGAAGAAAACAAAGGTCCAATAAACATGTGTCAAGAAATGAACGGTGTGCGTACAACAATAAATCGTCCCGGCACACTGTACATTATGTAGAATACTTCCTCAAATTTTAGAATCGCGATATCTCAACAATGGCGATTCTTATGAAAAAAGTATAAGAACAATTTGTGTAGACAATTGCATGATCTACAACTGTCTGGTATAATCGCATCCACGTCACAACAGATGTTCGAAGTGGTCTCCTAGGGATGCAATGCACGCTTTTACGCGTCGTATCATGGATTGCCAATCGGCCGCGGTGGACTAGTGGTTATTCTCCTTGCCTCTAGTCCCGAGAGTCGCGGGTTCAAACCCGGCCGGGGTTGATTGATTTTTAGGACGGAAAAATCCAAGGAGCAAGTCCTCCGGGAGGGATTTTAAGCCGTGGGTCCCGAGTCTGAAGATTCTCAGGCTCGTAAAATATCCTTAAGCCTGAATGAAAATGCCTCTAAGCAAAATTTATTGAATTTTCCCGTCCTAGTACTACCTAGGTTTCCTAGATGTCAGTATGAGGCGGAACGCTGACCACGGACCACTCAAAATGACATATATACCAAAACAAGTGTAACAAAATTAGTATGGTTCAAATTCTTCCCTGTAGGGGGAGAGAGCCTAAATCTCTGTAAAGGGAAAACATGGGCTTACAATACAATCATGGATTGCCTCAATCTTTCGTATGTTCCGGCCTCTCTCCGATTAGTGTCACAGGTGACGTGGACACGCTGTTGAAGGGATGCACATCAGGAACTGGTTCAGCATACTCAACGCTTTTCAGATGTCCCCAAGGGTAAAAATACCGGGGTTTAAGTCCGGTGATCTAGCGGGCCATGGAACAGGGTCGAGAGAATAATGCCATTTGTCAGTGTCATCTATCGTGGCAACGATACATTTATGGACACTTATTCATAGGGCATTTTTACCTCTATTTGTAGTCAGAAATGAGTCCCTGCAGTTTGTCGGTGTAATTAAAATTCACCCTGTATACTTTCTGTGCCTGAAGTTTTATTTTACTTCTTCACTCGTCTCTCTCCATACACTCCATTTCCTCAAGTCCTCTTGTTCTCATTCCAGTTATTATTTCTTGCATCCACGAGTTTCGAGGTCTTCCTTTCCTTCTTCTTCCAGGTGGACACCATTCCAATGTTTTTCTGGCTAACCTTCCTTCTTGAATTCGTCGTACATGCCCATACTAATTTAATTGCTTGTATCTAATATAATCTACTATTGAATATCTAATATTAATTTTTCTCGTATGACAGTATTTATTTTTTCTAAAAATTATATTATTATTATTATTATTATTATTATTATTATTATTATTATTATTATTATTATTATTATTATTATTGTGCTTATCTCTTTGCTGTACGACAGCCTTAATTTCATATTAAAGTAATAGAACCTTTTCAATGCTGTTATTTTAACACAGTTCCTATAATGGATCATATTATAATATTATAATGATATTGTGAAAAGAAAAATTAAATGGTCCACGGTTCGATTCCTGGTATAGACATTAATTTTTGTTTTCACAATATCATTATAATATTATACTATTTAAGTAAGTTCACATTATGGTATTAGACCTATATTATTATTATTATTATTATTATTATTATTATTATTATTATTATTATTATTATTATTATTATTATTATTATTATTATTATTATTAGGCCAACATGCACACACTATTGAGTAACATTAAGAAATTAGGACTGGAAGTAAATATCAGTAAAACTAAATATATGGTCACACGTAGAAATAGATTATATAATGGAAATGGACAGCTAATGACAAATGAGGGAAATTTTGAGGAATTGGCTGAATTCAAATACCTAGGAACAATAATCACAAATAGGAATGAGATGCACAAAGAAATTAAACATAGGCTCAATTCTGGAAATGCATACTATTATGCATTGCAGAGACTTTTGATGTCCCAACTCCTTTCAAAAAACGTTAAGTTGAAAATATATAAAACTATTATTCTACCAGTTATATTATATGGGTGCGAAACATGGACTCTTACTTTAAGGGAGGAAAGGAGATTACGAGTATTTGAGAATAAAGTTCTTAGGAAAATGTTTGGACCAAAGAGAGATGAACAGACAGGTGAATGGAGAAGACTACATAACAATGAACTACATGGTCTTTATAGGAAGCCAGATATAATAAGAACAGTTAAGTCCCATAGACTGCGATGGGCAGGACATGTTGCGCGTATGGGGAATGAAAGACGTGCATGGAAACTTCTTGTTGGAAAGCCAGAAGGAAAACGCCCAGTTGGTAGACCAAGAATGAGGTGGGAGAACAACATTAACTATGATTTGAGGGAAGTAGATTATACAGGGAATGATTGGAAAGCATTAGCTCAGGATAGGGATGTATGGAGAGCTTATGTCCGTGCGGCCATGAACCTACGGGTTCGATAGTGCCAGTGAGTGAGTGAGTGATTATTATTATTATTATTATTATTATTATTATTATTATTATTATTATTATTTGGATCTCCTTAATCGGAAAGCTAATGGAAGAAGTGGAAGATACAGACTTAGAGAACATTGGATGTATGGAGTCAAGAGAAATATGGAAGCTAGAGATTTGAGGGAAGAAGATGCTTTAGACAGGAACCTCTGGCGTCAAATCACTTTGGGTTGAAGGAGAATCACTGTATTGTGGAATATTACTAATTAAAATATATTATTATTATTATTATTATTATTATTATTATTATTATTATTATTATTATTATTATTATTATTGTAATTGTACTTAGCTCTTAACTGTACGGTATATTGGTGCATGTTATGTAACAAGCACATTACAGTCCATTGATGATTGAAGTCTTTAAAAACAAAACACAAATACAGGCATGTCGCTAGAGCCGGAGTCACATTTGACAACACCCTCTCGACGCAAAAGAAAGAGTGTAAAAAATGTTAAAAACAACACCCGAGATGACTAATTCGATTTTAAGTGAGCTGTGAAGGATGAGACTCGCCATGCATTAAAATGCGACATCGACAGCTGAAAATAATTTTCTTCAAATTAATACAGTAGCTAGTGGATATGGGAGCAAGTCATGCATTCCTCATTAATGATAATATGGGATAATCCATACTCCTACCTGACGAGCAAGTACGTACGTCCTACTAATTGGAATATCGTTCACTTGATAATTGATAACTGTAACTTGCGAAATGTCTATTAATTTGTAGTTAATCAACTTGTAATTAACGTCACTGCTAGTTTACATTAATTATATTTGTTTAGAAAAAACATGAACATTCAAGGTACCTTGAAATTGGGCTTATGTTTATATATATATATATATATAAATCGAATCCTGTCCAGGCATTTATTTTTCTTATCATACCATATTAAGCTAGCATTGCTCAATGTTAAAGATTTAATTATAACATCGATAAAGCGTCACTGCTATAAAGTAAAATAAATATTCTCTTTAATTTGCTTACTTGATATAGTCAGCTACTAGATGGCAGTGAAGACGGTGTTCTCGCGACATCTAGTAATATTGGAGAGTATAATACATATATAAGAAATATAAGTGTTTGAATTGGATTCGCCTGGTAGTGTAATGGATATCACGCTGAGGTACAGACTCAGAGATCCGGGTTCGAATCCCGTCCAGGCATTTATTTTTCTTATCATACCATATATATATATATATATATATATATATAAATGTCATATTAAGCTTGCATTGCTCAATGTCAAAAATTTAATTATAACATCGATAAAGCGTCACTGCTATAAAGTAAAAAAAAAACTCTTTAATTTGCTTAGGCCTACTTGTTATAGTTACTAACTACCAGATGGCAGTGGAGACCGAGTTCTTGCTACATCTAGTAATAGTAGCGCGCGTGTGTGTGTGTATATATATATATATATATATAAGAATGTAAATGTTTGTACTGGATTTGTCCGGTGGTGTAATGGATAGTGGATAGCACGCTGGGGTACCAACGCAGAGGTCCGGGTTCAAATCCCGTCCAGGCATTTATTTTTCTTATCATGTCATATATATACGAGTAGAGAAGGACAATATAACTTTAGGCACAGAAAGATGTGTGAATATTAAAAATCTGTATATATATATATATATATATATATATATATATATATATATATATGGACTTCATAAGGAGAAAAGTCCTTCTCTACTCATCTCTATCCATCCACTCCACGCCATCCAGTCCTCTTGTTCTCAGTCCAGTTATTTCTTGCATCCTCGAGTTTCGAGGTCTTTCTTTCCTTTTTCTTCCAGGTGGACACCATTCCAATGTTTTTTTCTCGGTAACCCTTCTTCTTGCATTCGTCGTACATGCCCATACCAATTTAATTGCTTATGTCTTATATATTCTACTATTGAATATCTAATATTAATTTTTTCTCGTATGACAGTATTTCTTATTTTTTCTAAATTTGAACAACTTGCTTTTCTCCTTATGAAGTCCATATATATATATATATATATATATATATATATACACACACACACACATGTCCACCGCTGTGATCTCGAGATAGCGCGCTGCCTTGTCACCCAGCGGGACCGGGTTCGATTCCCGGTCGGGACAGGCTCCTGGGTGAGGTTTTTTTACGGGGTTTTCTCTCACCTGTAAGATAAATGTCATGAAGCTTATGTCCCAACGGTTCCCCCCGAAAATCATCTGACCTTCATTATTATCATCGTATTTCACCGGAGTGGAAAACAACGAGAAGCTACTAAACCTATAATTTCTTAATAAAGCTGCAAAGCATGGAAATGCTATGATTGCAGTGAAAGATCGTCCCTCGGGCAGAACACGTATATATATAATGTTCACCGCTGTGGTCTCGAGGTAGCGTGCTGCCTTGTCACGCAGCGGGCCCGGGTTCGATCCCCGGTCGGGGCAGTTTTTCTGGGTGAGGTTTTTATCGGGGTTTTTCCTCACCTGTAAGACAAATGTCAGGAAAACTTTAAGGCCCAAACGGTCCCCGAAATCATATGGCCATCATCATCATGATCATCCTTATCATTATCATCATCATGATCCTTCACCGGTGTGGAAAGCAACGGGGAGCTACCACACCTACACAATTCCCTAGTAAAGCTACAAGCATAGCATGAAAATGCTGTGATTGCAGAGAAGGACCTGCCTTCGGGCAGAATTACTATGGATGGATATATATAATGTGTGTGTAAGCAGAATTTCCTTTTTTTTCTCATATACGCAAGTATTTACATATAATTAGATAAGCCAACTTTCCAGCTACACAAATATTGATGTTTTTTATTTTCCTAAAAAATATTATATATATTCACCTTAGTGTAGTTGTTTTAGGAATACACTACAAGTTGGAAGACCGGAGGTTCGAGTCCGTGTACAGTCAGATTTTTAAAATTGCCTATAAAACTTCTGGCAGCATGGTCCTCGGACAGCTCGCAAGCAAGCGCATGCGCGCACAACACACACACACGCTGTATATTTGTAAAACGTTTTCAAAAATATTTTCATGCGTTCAATCTCAATAGTTAATCCATTTGGGATTCTTCTCCCTGAAGATCGCATTAATTAAAAGTCTTTTTGTTATCCGAGATTCTTGTATTTTGACCAGATTTCGTTTCAATTTTTGTCTGTAGTGCAGAATTTTAAACAATGATTGCAGAAATTCTTCATCATTTATTTAGCATTTCATTTTTTTTGTACACTCTTACATGAACTTATAAATGTTATTTCTTCTTGTTGATTGCTATTTTTATCTCTTTCTCTCTTTAACCATGCTTCACTTCCATACAGAAACGTTTCTATAGCCACTACTCTGTAACACTAAGTTTTAACCCAATTTTATAGGAATGTACTGCATTTGATGAGACTGGCACTATCGAACCCGTAGGTTCATGGCCCCGTGGAAATAAGCTCTCCATACATCCCTATCCTGAGCTAATGCTTTCCAATCATTCCCTGTATAAATCATAATTAATGTTATTCTCTCACCTCATTTCTGGTCTACCAACTGGTCGTTTCCCTCTCGTTTTCATACAAGAAGCTTCCATGCAAGTCTTTCACTCCCCATACGTGCTACATGTCCTGCCCATCGCAGTCTACGAGAATTAACTGTTCTTATTATATCTGGCTTCCTATAAAGACCATGTAGTTCATTGTTATGTATTCTTCTCCATTCACCTGTCTGTTCATCTCTCTTTGGTCCAAAAATTTTCCAAAGTGCTTTATTCTCAAATACTTATAATCCCCTTCCCTCCCTTAAAGTAAGAGTCCATGTTTCGCACCCATATAATATAACTGGTAGAATAATAGTTTTATATATTTTCAGTTTAACGTTTTTTGAAAGGAGTTGGGACATCAAGAGTCTCTGCAATGCATAATAGCACGCATTTCCAGAATTGAGCCTATGTTTAATTTCTTTGTGCATCCCATTCCTATTTGTTATTATTGTTCCTAGGTATTTGAATTCAGCCACTTTCTCAAAATTTCCCTCATTTGTCATTAGCTGTCCATTTCCATTATATAATGTACTTCTACGTATGACCATATACTTAGTTTTATAGATATTTGCTTCCAGTCCTAATTTGTTGTGCTAATGAAAATATTTGTTTTAAATCTAACTCCATAAATGTGGCCTAAATTTATTTGTAATTAGTCTTGTGTTTTGACGAAGCTGTTTTTTATCTTACAGGTGAGTGATACAATTACGCAACAATACATCTTAGACTGCAGAACAGTTCAAATGTAGGTCTGCACAAGGTAAGACATCTAAACCAGCCTACTTTTAATAACACTGATCAACAAAAAATAAACTTTTTTTTTTGTCTCAGAAAGAAAAATTTGTGATTCCGATAGTATTTTTTCTCCTGAATTCAAATATGATATCGGTTTTTCTCCATCACGCAAGGTTTCCGAGATATAGGAATTTATGATTTCAAACACTTTAATATTTTTCCACATTCGTAACTACACAATATTCGAATATTTGGACTCACCTAGAAAGTAAGAAGTGATGATTTTCTGCTATATTTCGCTTGTGGAGCATCCCTCTTGATGGTCCAACAATAATCGGCCATCATATTAGGATTCCATTTGCCTTAATATCTCTTTTCCATAGCTGAAATCATTTGAGTTAGCTCATTTGGTTTTATTTGACAATGGAAAAATGAACGAAAAAAACTCTTATTAAAAATAATTATTTAAATGCATTAATTGGAATTGAAATAAAGCAAGCTAATATAAAGTGTGTAAAAAATGTGGGTGATGGAGAAATTCCGAATAAATATATGAAAACACTATAAAACACTGCATTAAGTACAACTATTGGTACTCACGAGACAAACATCATGTTGACCAAATCCCATTGTTCGTTATTATGTTATGATTTTATTTTAATCTTTGTTATTTTTATTGTATTCAAATAAGGTCATTTACTTAACCCTTAAATTGGCAAAACGGAGAGAAGTCAATGCGCAAAGCCCTGCGACCAGCCATTAAAATAAATAGCAAGTGGTGAGCATTTCTTCGGCCCATTGTTTGCGTGGAGCCCCGGGTCCCAAGACATTGTATTTTGTCCCGGTTAGTTGAGTTAGTTGAAGTTGATATATGGATGATAATGGATGATGACCAGCAGCGGCAAGTACCCGGCTCCGTTCCTTATTTTTATATGTAATTTATTATAATTGTTTTTCATGGAGAACATGGGAATTGCTGATGCGGCAGCAGCAACAATGTGCTGATGCGGCTACAGACATCCCTTTAGGATGGACAATGCCATCCACGGGTTCCAGGGCTCTCGCCCACTAGTCCCGCTAATTTTGATGAAAGGTCCGAAAGAGTTGAATGACTGTTTAATTTGTGTGAATAACCATGACAGTGTGTTGAAGTGGTGTTAAGTTGGTGTTTTTCGGAGTGGTGAGCAGCGGATTCACTGTGTTGAAAATATGTCTTGGAGAAAGGTAATTATTGTTGAGTGGCAAATGCGTCTGGATCCTGAGTTCCGAAATGAAATCCTCTTTGGCAATCACAACTCCCTTCCCCGACCGAAAATTTTGAAGAAAAAATGGGGGATTAGTTAATAGTTTACATAGTGGTACAAAGAGGGCCACTCCGACATTAATGTAATTTTTGGTAACAGTTGTTTAAATGTGGCGGACCGCACTGAAAATTAAATCGTGCGTAACTGTTATTTTATAGGTATATTGTGTATTTTCACACTTATTTCAGTAGTTTCTTAACGTTAGCTTTCTTCCGTTTTATTTAAGGGGGTGATGGGTGAAAAATTGATCATTTGAGATAAAAATTGGCATTTTTTGTTGTTTGTACTAAAAAATAGTCTGTACTCTAATGTATATGTTGGCAAAGTTTCAGAGGCCTATGGCGCTTCTAAGTGCCGTAAAGTGCTGATTAGGCCTGTATGTTAGATATTGTATTTAAACTGCATGCAAAATTTTAAACTTGTTTTTCCACACTTTTATTTTCACTGCATGTTTGTACATTCAAAATTGAATGGAATTCAGAAATGTTGTCCTAGAAGGTTCAAATGTTTACTGCATGTCCTAAAAACAATGAGTAACAAAGTAGTGCATTTGTTTCAGGATTGAAGTAGTATTTTAAGAAATAAAAAATAAAATGCATGCAATTATTTTTTTTGTAATTCCACACATGAGGTACACATTATTTTTTTCTCCCTTTGTATTCACATTATAAGAATTCTAATGCATGATGTTTTTCTAAATATTTTAGGGGTCTTGTAAAAACAAAATGAGACATTTTACTAAAAAAATTGTGGAACCCATTTAATTGTAATATGTATATGTAATTTTTTTGAATATAATATTTAATAACTCTTAAAATAAATGTCTCTCAAGAATGAAACTTAAACATACCACTATGTATCATGCAGTGAATATACGTACAAAAACTCAAGTCTCTAGCTCAAACAATGTAGAAAATAGAAATTTCATCCATCACCCCCTTAAAACTATTAGATAAATTAAAACAAAACGTAGTTTTATTTGATTTTCATATTTATTATATAATTCAGTGACAGCTGTTGCGGTACACTGTACCTTCTTCAGACATGTTAACAAATTATGAATTGTGTTCCAACTGATATAAGCAACAATACAACAATATTTATTTAATTTTTTTAATTTAACAAAGGGGATTCAGAAATTTGTTAAATTTAAAAATTTAAATAAATATTGTTGTATTGTTGCTTAGATCAGTTGGAACACAATTCATAATTTGTTAACATGTCTGAAGAAGGTACAGTGTACCGCAACAGCTGTCACTGAATTATATAATAAATATGAAAATCAAATAAAACTACGTTTTATTTTTATTTTTATTTAATTAATAAATATGGATTTTCATCAAGTAAACACCAACTCAATTGATTAAATTAAAACCATTTATGTATCCTATAGGATACATCGCGAGTTTAAGGGTTATTTCACAAATTGATTAATTTGCATTAATAATATAAGATTTACAAAATATTTTCAAATATGAAGGTTATAGAAGAGGGGATAATGATTTTTGTAGAGCCTATTCTATATATCCTTACAAAATTTCCTGTAATCACTAAGAATCATTTCCCTATATTCGATGTATTATTTTATATTTAAATGCGTTCAGAATTTGCCCATATATTCCTGAAATAAGAGTTGCTGTGTAAAATTTGGTGGACTTTTTTACGTCCAAATATGAATTGTGAAGATAAAGTTCTAAGTTGTTAAAGATCGTCGTTAAATAAATAGTGTTTTAAGAAATAATAATACTTTCAAATATCAGAAGTTTCCGTTATAACCACTAAAGTTCAAATAGATTGTCTCCATGTTTTAAAGTTTTGATAACTCATAAATAAGAGCTTTCATCTTTTTTCACATTGAAAAATATTCAACTGAAAGAGTATCTATAGATACTATTTAACTCATGCCCCAAATGGGAGTCAATGACCAATTACATTTCAAAGATATTTTATTTACAACCAATCACATTCGTTTTCACCTCGATTTTGTCAGTTTAATTTTATCACTGTAAAATCAAGCTCCTCCTTTAAACATTCTGAATAGGTCATAGCATTATTTTGCAGTGACTGCATGTGGCTACCAGATTGTATATATAGTGCCCGAATGTAACCAGATCGTGGATGCGGGAAATAATATAAAAACATTTGTAACAATTGATTATACCACAAAAAAAACACTCTTCGCGCTTTCTTAAACGTATTTTTTCCCAGGTAATAACGTTCCAGAAAAATATAATTGGCATATTTACATAAGAAATTAATCAATATACAGTTTGATGTGTTCAATTTTTTTTCTTGCATTCTTACAATATTGCGATTCTTTGGCAATAAATAATATTATCTGGTTGCAGTGATAAACAAGTGAAACATAACGTTTCTCATTTGTTTTCAAACATCGCAGTTTACATTAAATATATAAATATTTAAAAATATATCATCATCACCCATCATATCATCGGGGCAACGTAACCCCGCCTTCCAGGCGCCCCAACCTGAGAAGTGGGTTACAAGTACGCCATGCCAGGAGAAAAACCAGGGACATTTGAAAAAAAGTATTTAAAAATAACTATAGTTAAATAATGATTTGTGAGTAAACAGCTTAATTGTATTCATTAAATAGTCCTAACAAATGCCACTCTTGATTTCCAAATTCCCTACATAAATTCACTCGTGGCATTACTTATGATCATTGATTATTTGTAAAGGTGTTGTATTACAAATTGTACCTCTGATTGCTCTATTCCTCAAGACCTACACGAGAATTTACATGCAATTTAGGAATATCAGTCTAATAAATATTTTTATTTAATTTGTACTTTTAAAAGAAAATATGCGGACTCTCTATAATAAATAAATAAATAAAAAAAATCAATATAAAAAGAGTTCTATGTACACCTGACCCTAATAGCATATTTAAATTATTTGTCTTATATGCAACTTTACTCAAACAAAACTCTTCTTCAAAAGATAAACATTAATCAGTATGTAATTATAATAATAATAATAATATAATATTATTATTATTATTATTATTATTGTTATTTTTAACAAAGTGCAGAAATGACTTTTCTAAGTAAGACCAAAGGATGCACAAAATTGAACCACATACGAAATGAAGAAATAAGAAGTGAATTAGAAATGTATTCAATAAATTATAGAATTCAACAACACCCCGTCGGTTGGGAAGAGCATGTTCGGAGAATGGAAAAACAAGATTGTCCAAGATAACATATAAGTATAAACCAAAGGGATTAAGGGATGTAGGAAGACCTAGAAAGAGATGGAAAGAATAATTGTGAAATTCGGAACAGGCGAATCTCCTAAACCTTGAAGTGAGGATGATGGGATGAAGATTATTATTATTATTATTATTATTATTATTATTATTATTATTATTATTAGTATTATTTATCAAGGATCAGACCCACCGGTCCGTTCCGTTATCATGCTAGAATTGGTCTATCCATCTTTTACTTTTATTATTATTATTATTATTATTACTATTACTATTATCTATTTGATTTAATTGGTAGAATTAAGACCACTCTACTGTCAAGAAATATTAGTACTACAGAATTTTCTGTGAATTTTATTGTCATTATACATTAATACAGAAATGGTAAATTACCAATTTTTCTTATTTTATTTAAACAAATCGGGTGATTTTTGTTGTACAGTTTTCTTAATTACATTATTTTGAAAGTAATTTCATTATTTTTATTTGAATCATATTTTTTGTTCAATGCCATCATGTTGTCAATTTCGACATTCCGTTATTCTCTCCTGGCAGGACTTTATTGTAACCCACTTCTGAGGCTGGGGCACCTGGAAGGCGGAGTTACGCTGTCCCGATAATATAGGCCTATAATAGGTGATGATGATGGTAATGATGCGCCAGGAGAGGCCTTAATCCTAAACTTATTGAATATGTTAATGATGGCCAGATGATGTTCGGGGACCGTTTGGGCCTTAAAGATTCATGACATTTGTCTTACTGGACAGGAAAAATGCCGAAAATATCCATCACCCACGAAACTTGTCCCTTCCGGGGACCGAACCCAGGACCCCCTGCGGGACAAGGCAGCACGCTACCTCGAGACCACAGCGTTGGATTTGAATCCTATATTAAATAGTGTAAAACCGTTAACCCTTAAATTCATAATGCATCCTTTTAGATGCATCAGTTGGTTTAATTAATTTAGTATTTTAAATAAATCAGAAGAAAACGAACAAAAAGAAACCACTTAAATGTGTGTTTAATTATACAATATACCTAATAATAACAGTTATACAAGATTCCGTTTTCAGTGCGGCCCGCCAGATTCAAATATCTAACAGAAGAAATGTGTGTTTTGCCAATCTAAGGGTTGAAACTCAAAGATCTAACGTTAATGGTAGCGACTGTATACATTTGCGGAATTTACGAGATGAAAAGAATATTTTGTAAACGTTGACATTCTGTACTAAATTAATTCACGCACAGCTGCAGTCTTGACTCTTCGAAATATTTGCCAGGATCTGAATAATTTATCAATCTCACACATCACAAGTACCGGGACATTCTCTGGCACATTAGCACTGCATGCTCGCCGGTTTTGACGCAGAATTGAATTTTGCAAGCTTTTATACGTGTTAATGTAATGTGCGAATGTAAATTTTGCCAAAATGGTGGTCTCTTCACAGGAAAGCATGTCTGCATTATGAACACTAGTTGTGCCTGTCCATTGCTAAAATTAATCACCTTTATCGTGGAAACGTAACATAGAGTATTAGCATAATAGCGGGTTCGTATTACACACGTACAGCAGGCAAAAAGCAATAATCGGGTGGAATTCCAGCTATACTCAACAACTGAATAGTTGAAGGCAGAATGTTGTGGGTTTCAGTGCTTCTATGGGTAATGATATGCTGTCGTATAAACGGAAATCAAAATTATGTTGTATTAACTGTTATTGCATGGTTGTGGTTACATATGGTTCTGAATTCTGTGATATTACTAAAAGTAGAAAAATTGACAGATCAGAGTTGAATTAAGGAAATGTACATGTGTCTAGAGCACCAACGATTAAGCGTAAAGTGGTAACTTGTTTAAGTAAATCAATTTTTAGATTGTAGGAATGTTTTCAAGAATGATATTCTTGATTTCTAATCATTCATCATAAAAGAACATATGTTTTTCATCTCATAACTCAAATATGACGAGAAGAAAATTGTTTGAATCGTTAATTTCAATAGAAAATCAAAGTATAGAACAGGTGTCTAGTTTCAAATATTTGGGCTGTGATGTTGGCTACAATGTGGAAAGAGATATTGACTCCAAAATAAATAAATTTCAGACGGTGTGTGGAACAATACAGAGAACATTCAAAAATAAAATTAGAAAAGAAACCAAGATAAAAATGTATAATGTTATGGCGGTTCCCACAATATTGTATGGATGTGAAACTTGGGCTCCAGTGAAAAGACAGAGGGATAGAATACAGACGGCAGAGATGCGGTTCCTAAGACAAGTAAAAGGATGTACAAGACTTGATAGAATAAGAAATGAGGATATAAGAGAAGAATTGAAAAGTACAGCCTTTATTGGATAAAGTCACGAATTACAGACAGAAATGGATTGATCACATGGATGGAATGAGCAAGGAGAGATATCCATTGTTAGCCAGAAATTATCAAGCAAGAGGAAGGCGTGATGTTGGAAGACCTAGAAGACGTTGGGCTGATGCAATATGAAGTCGGAACGGGCAATTGCCTAATCCTTGGAGTGATGATGATGATGATGAAGTTTTTTTTTAACATACAATAAAAAATCGTAGAGATTGCCAGACAAAAAAGCATGTAGATTAAAGGAGATTACGAGTATTTGAGAATAAACTTCTTAGGAAAATTACGTCCCGCCGTAGCCGAGCGGTTAAGGTAGGAAGCCTTGGCGCAGAGCTACGGGACTTGCGCTGGTTCGAGTCTCCATGGGGGAAGACATTTTCTCATGGTATTTCGGCCAGTATGGGACCGCTGACCACCCAGCATCGTGAGGCAATTGGGTAGCTACAATAAGTAGCGGCTCCAGGTTGAGGAACCAGCTATAACGGCTGGGGGACTCGACATACTAACCACATGTCACCCCTACACTGGCTATTAATCATCAACCTCTGTGATTGACAAATGTCGATGTGAAGGGCCAGCAGCCGGCTGGTAAAAGGGCAACCGCTGAAAAGTGGAAAGACCCTCAATCGGAAATATAGTCCCGCGCCGTAGCCGAGCGGTTAAGGTAGGCAGCCTTGGCGCAGAGCTACGGGATTTGCGCTGGTTCGAGTCTCCATGGGGGAAGACATTTTCTTATGGTATTTTGGCCAGTATGGGACCGGTGCCCACCCAGCATCGTGAGGCAATTGGGTAGCTACAATAAGTAGCGGCTCCAGGTTGAGGAACCAGCTATAACGGCTGGGGGACTCGACATACTAACCACATGTCACCCCTACACTGGCTATTAATCATCAACCTCTGTGATTGACAAATGTCGATGTGAAGGGCCAGCAGCCGGCTGGTAAAAGGGCAACCGCTGAAAAGTGGAAAGACCCTCAATCGGAAATATAGTCCCGCGCCGTAGCCGAGCGGTTAAGGTAGGCAGCCTTGGCGCAGAGCTACGGGACTTGCGCTGGTTCGAGTCTCCATGGGGGAAGAAATTTTCTTATGGTATTTTGGCCAGTATGGGACCGGTGCCCACCCAGCATCGTGAGGCAATTGGGTAGCTACAATAAGTAGCGGCTCCAGGTTGAGGAACCAGCTATAACGGCTGGGGGACTCGACATGCTAACCACATGTCACCCCTACACTGGCTGTTCATCATGTACCTCTGTGATTGACACATGTGGATGTGAAGGGCCAGCAGCCGGCTGGTAAAAGGGCAACCGCTGAAAAAGTGGAAAGACCCTCAATCGGAGGAAAATTTTTGGACCAAAGAGAGATGAACAGAGAGGTGAAAGGAGAAGACTACATAACAATGAACTATGTGGTCTTTACAGGAAACCAGATATAATAAGAAAAGTTAAGTCTCGCAGATGGGCAGGACATGTGACACGATTATTGATAATTGCAAATTAGGTACATTCAAACTTAAATTCTTACTTACTTACTTACTTACTCACTGGCACTATCGAACCCGTAGGTTCATGGCCGCACGGACATAAGCTCTCCATACATCCCTATCCTGAGCTAATGCTTTCCAATCATTCCCTGTATAATCTACTTCCCTCAAATCATAGTTAATGTTGTTCTCCCACCTCATTCTTGGTCTACCAACTGGGCGTTTTCCTTCTGGCTTTCCTACAAGAAGTTTCCATGCACGTCTTTCATTCCCCATACGCGCAACATGTCCTGCCCATCGCAGTCTATGGGACTTAACTGTTCTTATTATATCTGGCCTCCTATAAAGACCATGTAGTTCATTGTTATGAAGTCTTCTCCATTCACCTGTTTGTTCATCTCTCTTTGGTCCAAAAATTTTCCTAAGAACTTTATTCTCAAATACTCGTAATCTCCTTTCCTCCCTTAAAGTAAGAGTCCATGTTTCGCACCCATATAATATAACTGGTAGAATAATAGTTTTATATATTTTCAGCTTAACGTTTTTTGAAAGGAGTTGGGACATCAAAAGTCTTTGCAATGCATAATAGCATGCATTTCCAGAATTGAGCCTATGTTTAATTTCTTTGTGCATCTCATTCCTATTTGTGATTATTGTTCCTAGGTATTTGAATTCAGCCAATTCCTCAAAATTTCCCTCATTTGTCATTAGCTGTCCATTTCCATTATATAATGTATTTCTACGTGTGACCATATATTTAGTTTTACTGATATTTACTTCCAGTCCTAATTTCTTAGTGTTACTCAATAGTGTGTGCGTGTTGGCCTTTAGTATCTCCTCGCTATCGGCCAGTAGCACTACATCATCAGCATAAACTAACAGCTTATTAATACCATTCAGTTGTATAAGCCTTCCTCATTCTCTAAAGATTTAATGGCATGCTCTAGTACAAAATTAAATAGTAGAGGAGATAGTGCATCTCCTTGCTTCAACCCATTCTGGATTTCAAAAGTGTCTGAAAAATGTTTGCCTACACGCACCCTACTCGTTGAGCCATTTAGACACATTCGTATAAGTCTAACTAACTTTTTAGGAATTCCGAACTCCAGCAGGATACTATATAACTTCTCCCTCTTAATTGAATCATATGCTTTTTGGAAGTCTACGTATAGTTGATGTACAGTACCATTATATTCCCATTTCTTTTCTAAAATCTGTCTTATACTAAAAATCTGATCTGTTGTAGACCTGTTTCTTCTAAATGCACATTGATGATCTCCTAGAATGTCATCAATATAGGGAGTAAGTCTGCTTACTAATATATTTGTTAGAATTTTGTACGAAGTTGAGAGTAATGAGATGCCCCTATAGTTGTTGCAATCAGTTTTATCTCCTTTCTTATAAATTGGTACGATAATTCAAACTTAAATTCTACGCCCCCTAAAAATAAACCTTTACAAGGATAATGAAAATAACTGGAACTTTAATAAATTTTATAATCTTATCATCTATACTATAGGAACATTTTGCGTAAGGGAGTTAAAAAATTAAAGAAATATTCACTATTAACATTGTAATATACTGTAAGAATTAAAAAAATAATAATTTCCATATCTTCGAATTATAGACATCAAAATTGATGGGTCTAAAACTCCTTCACACACAGAAAAGGTTAAAAAAACTATTCTGAAATATAGTTCATAATTAAAAAAAACTAAATAAAAATATAAAACAACATAAAGTGAAAGTATAATAAATTATAATCTTAATAATGTGGCTAGCAAATGTTTTCGATTTGAAGAACGTGCATGGAAGCTTATTGTAGGAAAACCAGAAGGAAATGTCCAGTTCGTACACAAAGTATAAGGTGGGAGAATAACACTAACTATGATTTGAGAGAAGTAGATTATGCAGGGAATGATGGAAAAAAGCATTATCTCAGGATAGGGGTGTATGGAGAGCTTATGTCCGCGCGGTCATAAACCTACGGGTTCGGTAGTGCTAGTGACTTAGTTACAGATTTCGTTCCTACTTTAAAAAGTTGCAATGTATCATTTAGCTGTCAAACCAGTGCTAATGATAAATAACCAGCGTAAGAAAAGATGGAACAAAATAAATCGCTGACATAATTTAGGAAAACAAACATTTAGTAACTATATAGGCTTACTTTAAAAGTGGATATATTTGAGATCTCTTTGCGCGACTTTAAGTATATAATATAGGCCTAATTAAACTTTTTCTCAGAGCCTAACCTTGGAAGCAGAAGGTTAGATTCTGTGCAAATTACGACAACAATTACTGACATTTTAATCTTTGTTTCAAAGTAGTATATAACCATGTATAGATCGAAGTCCCATTTACAGAGAAAAGGAAAATTAAAAATATATAGTTTTGCATGTCAGGAAAGATTGGATGGATATAAAATATCGAAAGAGCAAAGAGTGAAAGCGATAAGTGGATTAATTAAAATAGTGTCAGGATCAGGTGAAATTATGGTATACAGCCTTTGAAGGAAACAATTGTTTAACTACAAGCGCAATTGTAGTAGTAATAGGACTTTTTAGACTACAAATAAGATACATACAATGTTATTTACAAATACGGGCCGCACGGGCAGTAAGCCGTACGTGCTGTTTTCGCTGGTTGAGTGGAAGAGAGGGCCTTATGGCCTTAACTCTACCAGAATAATTAAAGTATTATTATTATTATTATTATTATTATTATTATTATTATTATTATTATTATTAATAAAGTAATATTTGGTAATAGTATAAAGAAAAACAAAAAAGAAAACAATAATATTACAATTACATAAAGAAAACACATTAATATTACAATTACATAATAATACAATTACATTATACATTAATTATGTAGAATTATTAAGAATTAATGCTATTGCATTTTGATAACATGTATTTATTCATGAATGAGTGTTGTTCTTATGTTCCGCGTTTTGTCCAGAAATTTACCCAAGTTTATCCAATTCTCTGGATTTATCATTAACTCGTAACATGCCAATCTTTCACGATTTAAATTTATAAATCCTTCCAGTAATAACTGATGCCTCCAATATTCTAAATCGTTACATTTTTTCTAATATATGTATCTCGTCTTCAAAGCTCCCGCACATTGGACATATTCGCGTTTCGTGATCGTCGCTAATTTTTAGAAATTTCCATGCTCCTAGCCTAAACCAAGCAAGCCCGGATCTTTCTTTAAATCCTAGGAACGACAGGCGCTAGGTGGGAATACATAATGATGATGACGTACATTCTCTGCTTTACAATAAAGTTGTCATTGAAAGTCTTAGCAAGGTGTGTGAGTAGTGCGAATAAGTGGCCTATGTTTACTTACCTTCATCTATTTGTACATTTTCAGAAAAAAAGTTTAATCCACGGCGAAACTACTGTTATATGCAGTTCAGTTCAGTTAAATATGAAATTATTTTTTAAACAAAATTTTAAAAAATAATATCGTACCTGTACAGGTACCGTATTTATCAACTTTAGCTATTAATATATTTTAAAAATTTACAACACAATTTATTCCTCTGTATTTGGTTTGAATATATTACAGTAAAACTTGTTCAAAGCGAAATCGCATGGGACCATTTTTTTCCACATTAGACAAAATTCCGCATTATAAAAAACTAAAACTTATTAATAATCGTAGATTATAGAGTATCGTATATGTCTTTTTATGTATCTTGGATTAATTGTAGTTCCGCTGCCTTTGAAAAGTGTAGTTTAGTATGTACGAGCGACTTCGACGGTAACGCGCGAAAATACAGTCCGTTTCGTCAGCGTTAAAAAAAAGTATCTTAGGCGCGTATCCTGAAATTAAAGTATGCAGTTTCGGTTTCGCTCACCAACTACACTTTCGTTCACATCCTTTGATTCCCCGCTAATTTCATTCCAGACTACATTATGTCGTCTTTTAAAACTGTCCAACCAACCTGAAGATGCCTTGAAATCGTTATTCCTTAGGGATTTAGCAACAGCTAGAGCTTGACTTTGGAGCATCGGTCAGGAAATTTGGAAATATATCTTCAATCAACCGGTGTGGAAAGCAACGGGAAGCTCCCACACCTATAATTCCCTAGTAAAGCTGCAAACATAGCATGAAAATGCTATGATTGCAGTGAAGGACCTGCCTTCGGACAGAATTACTATGGATGGATGGATCTTCAATCAGTTTCATTGTCTTAGTTTAATGAGAATGATACATCCGTAAATTCAGAACGCTACCTGTGAAAGATCGGCCTCAGTAAAGTGTAAAGTGAAGTGATCCCACGACAGGCCTCGAGAGGCCCTTGGGATAGTGGAAGGTTAAGGCTCCCACTTTTTCTAGACAATCGGCACTTGATGTCAGCCGAGTTGTCAGCCCTGCGTGACGTCCGCCTTTACCCCCAGAACAAGCGTCTGGTACTCATTTCCGTTAGAGGCTGAGTCGACCCCAGGGCCATTGTGCCGCCAGAGTGTTTGGGTCAGTTTAAAAATCCTGACCCCACCGGGACTCGAACCCCCGACCTTCCGACTTGTAGCGCAGTGCCTTAACCACTACGCTACGCCGTGCCAAAACTTAAAAACTAATTTAAGATTTTGCAATGCAATGGTTATTTGTAAGACGGGTATCTGTATTTCATATAATGGCTGTGCAGTGAGGTCAAAATAAAATTTCAGGTACAGGTAGAATCTCTACTTCAGCTGGCGGCAGGAATCATTCTTTATTGTTTTTCGGCCTAACAGGAATTCAGTGAAGTGGAAACTAATTTATATATCTGTCTTTCCGCTTTATAAAACTTTTTTCACGAATTGTGTAGAAATATCCTTCCGTTTGCACGTTCCACTTTATGAAAAATAAATGCACGTAAAATGACTATTATTTCGCCGGGACCAATACATTTGTTCACATTGGACAGATTTCCGAATTATTCACGTTCCGGATTACACAAGTTTTACAGTATATTGTTTCCTCTCGCCACCTCTCTGTTCTTGATAATTCAGGATAGCATTGTGTTTGCTTTGTATCTAAAAAGTTAAGATAAAGTTTTGTTTTACGTCTTACGTTGTTCAACAATTTATTTTTATTGAAAACGTTGTTCGTAACTCCAAGCATTGGGGTGTACTCCGTATTGAGCGAAAAATTGAAGAAAATTGTAAATTCCTCTTCCTGCAGCTTCAAAATAGGTCACTAGAGATATAAATATCGCTAGGTTTTTCATGCAATATTTTAAGTCATGTAGAATTAGCATATTGTATGTACGTACCACTGGAGGCAAACTGACTCCGGGAACTGATGGGTCACCAGAGACATATTCGACCACATGAATAAATGATTCTCTCCAGCTGCTGTTGAATATTTTAAGCTTAGCATGTATTGGGGAAGGAGATTATGAATGTGTTAAAAACAATTTTGGAAAATAATTACGGTGCAAACCAAATCATTTTCATAGATTAAATAACACATGTCTTATCCACAATTTCATTTAATTTGGTTCAAGATTATAATATTACCACTAACTCACTGGCATTATCGAACCCGTAGGTTCATGGCCGCGCGGACATAAGCTCTCCACACATCCCTATCTATAACTAATGTAATCAGTTGATTTGGCGTTTGCCTGATGAAAATCCATATTTATTTAATTAAATAAAAATAAAACTTGTTTAATCCGGAACGTGAATAATGCGGAAATCTGTCCAATGTGAACACATTTATTGGTCCCGGCGAAATAATAGCAATTTTACGTGTATTTATTTTGCATAAAACGGACTCTGTCCAACGCGGAAACGGAAGGATATTTCTACACAATTGATTAAAAAATGTTTATAAGCCGGAAAGACAGATAAATAAATTAGTTTCCACTTCATTGAATTTCCGTTATGCCAAAAAAAAAAAATAAGCAGTGATTCCTCCGCCGGGTGAGGTATAGATTCTACCTGTACTTGAAATTTTATTTCGGTCTCACTGACACCCATTATGCGAAATACAGTTTCTCCGATTGAGGGTCTTTCCACTTTTCAGCGGTTGCCCTTTTACCAGCCGGCTGCTGGCCCTTCACATCCACATGTGTCAATCACAGAGGTAGATGATCAATACCCAGTGTAGGGGTGACATGTGGTTAGCATGTCGAGTCCCCCCGCCGTTATAGCTGGTTCCTCAACCTGGAGCCGCTACTTATTGTAGCTACCCAATTGCCTCACGATGCTGGGTGGGCACCGGTCCCATACTGGCCGCAATACCATGAGAAAATGTCTTCCCCCATGGAGACTCGAACCAGCGCAAGTCCCGTATTTCTGCGCCAGGGCTTCCTACTTTAACCGCTCGGCTACGGCGCGGGACCGAAATTACCTGTCTTACAAATAACCATTGCACTGTAAAATCTAAAATTAAAGTTCGGAGACCGATCTTTCACAGGTAGCGTTCTGAATTTACGGAATAAAGATGGCTAAAACGTGTGTATCATTCTCATTAAACGAAAAAGTGAAAGTGATTGAAGATAAATCTCCAAAATTTTATCGTCGAAGTCGCTCATCCATTCTATACTTCACTTTTCAATGGCAGCGGAACTACAATTAATTCAAGGTACACTGTGCCTTGACATATACAGTACACTGTAATTTAAGAGTATATTAATATGTTTTAGTTTTTTATAATGCGGAATTTTGTCTAATGTGGAAACAAAAGGTCCCTGCGATTCCGCTTTCAGCAAGTTTTACTGTATAACTAATGTTTTCAAATCAATTCTTACATAATCTACTTCACTCAAATCATAGTTTATGTTATTCTTCCACCTAATTCCTGGCCTACCAACTCGGCGTTTCTCCTGTAGTTTTCTTAAAAGAAGCTTCCATGCCCCTCTTTCATTCCCATTCGTGCCACATATCCTCCCATCGCAGTCTATGAGACTTAACTCTTCTTATTATATATGTTTTTTCTATAAAGATGACTCACTGTTAAGTAGTCTTCTCCATTCGCCTGTCTGTTAATATCTCCTTGATACAATTTTTTTCTTAAGATCAACATTCTCGAATACTATTAAACTTTTCTCCTCCCTTTAAATAAGAGTCCATGTTTCGCATCCATATAATACAACCGCGAGAATAACAATTTAATATATAGGCCTACTCAAAAAGAAGCAACAGACATCAAATATTTATTTCTTACAAATAAAAAAAGTGTTTTTTTTAAATATCTTGGGTCAATAATTACAAGTTTAGGTACCTGTGAGAGAGATGTACAGACTAAAATTGCAATGGCAAAAAATGCAAATAAGGCATTACATGGAATAATTTGGAACAAAAATATTACAAAGGAAAGTAAAATGAAAATGTATAAGAGCATAATACAAAATATTTTGTCATATGGAAGTGAAACTTGGTCTTTGACGGTATTACAAAAAGAATAAAATTAGAACAGTTGAATTTGACTATTTTAGAAGAAGCCTCCAAAAACCAAGACAAGATAAAGTAAGAAATGAATTCCTTTGGAGAGAAATGAATGTCACCACATTTGTTGTTAAGAGTATTGAAAATCAAACGCTTAAATGGTATGGCCATGTACAAAGAATGGAAAATGAAAGATGACCAAAATACATATACCAATGGTCACCCCCTGGAAGAAATAAACGTGGCAGACCAAGTTGCAAATGGAAAACCTACATCAGAACCATAATGGATGATAGGAATTTGGAAGAGGGAGATTGGAATGATAGAGATAAATGGAAACCGAAGCATTCAATATGAGATCATGTGTTAGACGACAAATACAAAAACGGTGGATCATTTCTTGCCACACACGAATTAGCTAGTCTCTAGTTATCAAATTTACAGCTTCAGCAATTCGATGTCGCAGATTTTTAAGAGTGTCAGGCTTTTATATAAACCCACAGATAAAATCACACGTGGTTAGGTCAGGTGACCTGAGAGGCCACCGGCGATGAAGTTCATCATCTGCTCCTTTCTTCCAATCCAACAGCACCAATGCGACAGTGATCGCAACTTCAAGCAACAGCGCTAATGCGGCCGTGATTGCAACTTCAAGCAACAGCGCTAATGCGGCCGTGATCAGAACTTCAAGCAACAGCGCTAATGCGGCCATGATCGAAAATTGGAACTGTTCTCTTTCTAGAAACATTTGAATTATGTTTCAATTTTTGGTAGTTTGGAAGAAATACATGTTTGAAATCTGTTTTCCTTCTTTCTGAATATAAAATTTAAAAATGGATCATAATTGAAAGCTTAATATGATTATTGGGTAATATTTTTGAAGTACAAGGCGAGGCAAGTTTTTCTAGACCAAGCTGTACCTGGGGGGAAAGTTTTGAGATTGGCGTGCTTTTGTTAACAAGGGGATGACATCACGCAACACACTTCATGGAAACTATTGACAACAAAAAGATGTTGCATCTAGTTGCATGTCGGAACCCCACAAGCACTATACATGATTACCTATCGATTGCGTCTCCTCCAACACCTCTTGCTGCAATGTCTTAAGAGTATCATAGACGTCCAGTTTAACTTTGTACGTGTAAATTGCATTGTCAGAATTGAACCGAGAATGCCTAGATTAATAACAAGAGGAGGTTAAGCACTGGAATTTTATGTGTCATCTTCAGAGAGTATATAATTGAAAGGTCCATCCATAATAATTCTCCCCGAAAGCAGGTCTTTCACTGCAATCATAGCATTCTCATGCTACGCTAGCAGCTTTACTACAGAATTGTAGGTGTGGTAGCTTCCCGTTGCTTTCCACACCGGTGAAGGATGATGATGACGATGATGATGATGATGATGATGGCCATATGATTTCGGGAACCATTTGGGCTTTAAAGTTTTCCTGACATTTGTCTTATAGGTGAGGAAAAACCCCGATAAAAACCTCACCCAGAAAAACTGCCCCGACCGGGGATGGAACGCGGGCCCGCTGCGTGACAAGACAGCACGCTACCTCGAGACCACGGCGTTGAAAGGTCGTATTTATAAAAAAAATGAAAAATCAGAATGCCTTGTAAGACAATACATTACGACAACATTCATATAACTTCGAATATTAGCTGAAATTAGAAGCACTGATTTCGTATCTAAAGATAATTTGTTTGTTTTCATGGGAGGGGAATTAGCATGACTTTTCTATTGCTGCAAGTTCAATGGACGACGTCAATTATGTCATCTTGATATGCATTTTTTCCGAATATATACATGTTCTCGAGGTAGCGTGCTGCCATGTCATGCAGCGGGTTCGATTCCCGGTCGGGGCAGGCTCCTGGGTGAGGTTTTTTCGGGGTTTCTCCTCACCTGTACGACAAATGTCAGGAATTAAAATATAAAATTATGGAATATTCACCTGAAAGGTCCATCTCCTCAACTTAATTAATTATTTAACTGTAGCACTTTTGGGACTTGTCCCGTCATTGGCAGGATAAAAACTGGTGTTTCACTCAAGATCTGGTATAGGGGGTTACATGTGTTGGGTTCGTTTTCGTTTATCAGATTATCATGAAAGCAGCTCACAACAACGACAATCTGATAAACGAAAACGAATCCAACATATGTAACCCCCTCTACCAGATATTCAGTGAAACACGAGTTTTGAATTCTGCCGATGATGGGATAAGTCCCGAAAGCGCTACAGTTAAATAATTAATTAAGTTGAGGAAACGGACCTTTCAGGTGAATATTCCATAATTTTATATTTTAATTTTGAATAATACCTCAACGGAACCCATCATGAATCTTATAAAAGTTGAAACTGTCAGGAAGCTTAGGGCCCAAAGGTCCCCGAATATCTTCCGGCCATCATCATAATCCTTATCATTATCATCATCATCCTTCACCGGTGTGGAAAGCAACGGTAAGCTACCACACCTATAATTCCCTAGTAAAGCTTGCAAACCATAGCATGAAAATTCTATGATTGCAATGAAAGATCTGCCCTGAGGCAGAATTACTATGGATGGAAATATATTGATATGTGTAAGTTTGTATCCGAAGATTGTTGTAAAATATCATACATCTCTAAGATAAAGTGACTATAATGTTATCCTCCTCTCTTATGAAAATAATATTTTTACATTTTCTTCATTCCACAAAAAAGAACCTCAAGCATAAAAAGTTCTCTGAACCATAATTGCCGGGCCTTTCTTCCCCAGATTTGATTTGCGACGCTAAACACCTTAGCTATGAAGGTGCGCCGTAATATAAAATAGTAACAATAACTCCAGTGTTGTTAGACTTTGATGTAAGCTATCGATGTCACACGCACACTGAATGGTCTCCGTAACAATAGTTGTACATAAACACACAGACACAGTGATGTTCATAATTATGCCTTATACATATATTAGGAAAATGTGATGATTTAGAATATTGGAGACGTCAGTTATTACCGGAAAGATTTCTAAATTCAAATCGGGAAAGATTGGCATGCTACGAGTTATTGGTAAATCCAGAAAATTGGATAAACTTGGGTAAATTTCTGGACAAAACGCGGAAAATAAGAACAACACTCATTCATGAATAAATATATGTTATCAAAATACAATACCATTAATTCTTAATAATTATACATAGCTTAATTACTGTATAATGCTATTGTATTATTATGTAATTGTAATATTATTGTGTATTCTTTATGTAATTGTAATGTTATTGTGTTCTTTATTTTTTTCTTTATAAGATTACCAATTATTACTTTATTGTAATGGACTGTCAACAGCACGTACGGCTTACTGCCCGTGCAACCAATATTTGTAAATAATATTGTAAATATCTTACTTTTTGTCTAATAAAGTCCTACTACTACTACTTAATTATGCTTTATTTCATAGTCGCAGAGTAAGAAGGAGTCGAAACAAACTTGGAAGAGATGAAATTGCAAAGGAAGGAGAAAAACATGCTACTTTAGGATCAAATGGAGAAGGATTGTGGATGGCCTTATGCTCCTGTTAGGAGATAAAGGAGATGAGGATGATAATATTAAACATACAAACATACATATTGTTTTGCCCAAGAGCAGGTCTTTCACTGCAAACTCAGCATTCTCCATCTTTGCAGCTTTACTAGGGATATATATATATATATATATATATATATATAGGTGCGGAAGTTTCCCGTTTCTTTCCACACCTTTCTCCCTCTTTTGCATTTCAAAATCTTAAAATATCTTAAACAGGTCCCGGAGGGTCCCGACTTGGAGGTGAGGAGAGTGGATTTGGCTATGTTAGACCCTCCGGACTTCACCGAAATTTACCCCAGTGGTTTAATATCAGTTCCATAAGGGTTTTTGATCTGATCAGAGATCCGGAAAAATCCCAGTTAGCGTCTACCCCTATATGAAACATATATAATAATTAAAAAAAAGTTCCTAGAAATAGTAATATGTACAGATTGTGAGCACATTGTAGAGATTATTCTCCCCTGCATTAAAACCATACTTATTTAACTTATTACCTGTATGAATAGCCTAATTGCATTAATTAACAATAAGACAAATACATTTACTCTGGATATATCCAGATTCTAAATCTAATGCACTTTTATGCCAAAATTGCCAGGCGGAAGAAAGAGGAATTTGAGCTCTTTTTGATATAGCGGCCAAAATAACCAATAAACTAATTAATTCTATTTCAACTCTGCTTTTTATACAGTCTAGATAATAAATAAAGTTTCATCTTCCAAAATTTAATGTTCATCTATTTATATAAATTTTAATAAATATATTAATTATCAATCCATATTTTATTGTAAGTTCTTTTGCTCCTATCTTTAGTTTATTTTTGTCTTTATTACTATGAATAATTTTTCCTTAAGAGGCTTTCATTCATTTACATCCACTTACATGGTTAGTGGAGTAAACATAACATATATCGTTATTGTAGGAAACCGATAAAATACACATTGATATATCTGTTCCGTAAGACAGAACTTCTTGCTAGAATGTAATTGTACATTATGCAATCCCTGCATTTAATTAAAACTGAAGATAGACTAGAACGTGTATGGGTTGCTTGCAATGTAGAATTCTTGTATGGCCCATCTTTGTCTCATTTCATTCCCACTTTTTCCCCCTCTTTTCATTTCGGAAAATGTAACATGGATTCGTTGTCTTAGACGAGTGGACATTCTCCCAGGGGAAATTTTTATGTATTAGATTTGTGCATTGCTCTCTTTTTTTCCTTATTCCTTTTCTCTCGCCCTCTTTTTTAAAAAATGGTCAGTATTGTTGGCCAATGTTGAGGCAAGTGTGATATATCGGAGGGTTGCCATTAACTTACTTTCTCCTTAGTTCAAATCTAGGTTTTTGTAAGACGAATTACTAAAAATCCGAATAAAATGGAAATTAGTTACAGTTGACTACAAATAAAATGTAACTAAAATACTGCTTATAAAATGTTATGCAGAATTTGTTATTTTGGCCAAAATAAAATACAAAGTAATTAATTGAGTGGAATAACTCTTAAGCGATACCTAATACGTTTTGGAACTTACTAGGGGACATGTCTAATTGGTTTTGCAACATTGTGTAAAATTAAATAGATGACATTTTATTTACAATGATTATAGTTTAGGCTCATTATGATGAATTTGAATTAATTTTATAAAATTATATTATAGCGTGTAAGTTTTTTTGAGGAGGAGTTTGGTAATTTCACGAGTTACTGAAACCCTAAAAATATTTAATTTGCTTGTTAGTTTATTTATTTCTAAATTAAAAATGTTCTTCTTCTTCTTCTTCACCATCATCGTCTTCTTCTTCTTCCTTCCTTCCAAGTATTAGGCCAAGGCCTGTTACAATCCTATAGAAAATTTTCCTTCCAGCGTTTCATAAGACGTCCCAGAGATCTTTGTCCTCTTGGTGTATAATTATAAACAGCTTTGGGGATCCGATTTGAACTCATTCGTTTTAGATGGTATTTCCAATTTAGTTGGTACTGTTTAGTATATTCCAAAATTGGCGTAGTCTTCAATTCTTTTAAGATATCGGTGTTCCTTTTTCGATCCCATCTGGTGTAACCCGCTGAATCCCATTTCACAAGCCGTTATTCTGCTTTCATATTGTCTTTTTAGTGTCCATGCTTCACTATCATAGATCAACACTGGCCTAGCCAAAGTGTTATATAAACGTAATCTGGTGTTTTTTTTGTACAAGGGATGGTTTCATAACTTGATTAATACTTCCCAAACTTTTATTACAACTAGTAATTTTTTCAGGGATATCCTTTTCATCCCAGATAGAGTGATAATATCCAAGATATTTAAATTTATTAGATCACTCAAAATTTTTATTCTGGAGACAGATTTTTACTTTCTATGGGGTCCTTCCCATGAAATGCCATAATTTTAGTTTTGCTAATAGATACTTCCATATTAAATTTGGCAGCTATTTTTTTGTAAATTACAAATTGATCGTTGCAAATCGTTTTCGGAAAGAGCCAGAAGAGCTAAATCGTCTGCAAAAAGAATAGCTTCGAGTTTCAGGTTCCCATTGATGGGTATATATCCTCGTTGTGTTTTCCTCCATTCGTTTATTATTCTATATATAATGAAAAGCACCCGGTGAAAGTCCACATCCCTGTCTTACTCCAGTGTTGATCTTTTTCCAAGAAGATAGTTTGCCATCTTGTTTAACAGAGATTTCATTAAATAGTTGCCTATTGCAAACTATGTCTCTTCCCTTAAGAGCGCAAACTCAATTACAGTGGACATTTTTTTTACAATAGCTAAAATCAATAAAATAATAAAAGAAAGAAATGAGAAAGGTCATATCATCAATAGTAATGAAAATAAAAATACAAGGGAAATAGAGACCAATTATGAATTCATGTCCTATAAGTCATTGTTATCGGAAAACTCATTCTTCATTTCCATTCTATAATTAACATTATATGGTCAGCGTTTCTGAGTACTTCATGAGGTCCCGGGTTCGATTCCCGGTCAAATCATAGGAATTTTTCCTTAAAGGAAATATTCCTGTGGTTGTCCATGGTCTGAAATTTAGGTTAAGTTTAGGTTAAGAACTCTCCTGGCACTTCATTATCATTTATCACACATCACATGATCGCGGTAACGTAACTCCGCCTTCTAGGCACCCCAATTTCAGAAGTGGATTACAGTGCCAGGAGAGATCACCAGAAATGTAGAAATGACAACCTGGAGCATTGAACAAAAAAAAAAAACATGATTTTGAAACTTCCCTGAAGGAAAATATTTGTTTTCAAGAAAAATTGAATGATTCAATTTTTCTGAAATTTATTATTATTGTGTTTGAGTCAGTTTTCAATATTCAGAAATATGGTTAAATATAAATCTCTTCCTAGGACCAATATCTATACATTATTTTTTTTCTTATCCCTTTTTACAATTGAAGTTCTTTTTGTGCATAGTCGTAAAGTTTTATTTGTAGTTGATCTATTTTTCTTCTTTTTAGCATTACGTTATGATTTTGATTTTTTTACATTTATTTTGGTTATATTTTTGATATTTTGTTTTTCTTTAGGCCTAAAGAGAACAAGGTGTTTTGAATTAGACATTAATGAGTGTTCCAAATAGAACGTAAATGAGACAACTGTGAGTATTTTCTTGTGGTAAGCAGCTGTGTGTATGCGACTCATGCATATGTCTGTGGTTATTATATAAAGAGTGCCCTGGGAGTCGTTCAACCACACTTGTTGCACTTTCAGAGTCCTACGTGACCGATATGATTCCCTCATGTGCCACATATGTAATAACAATTTTCATTCAATCTCCGCACCTGAATTCTACCTTAAATAATTGTTTTTTGGGCAAATTCAACATCAGAGATAATGTAGCCGCAATTATATAAAAATATAAAATTTTCCAAATCAACACTGATAAATAAAAGTGGTAAGATCATTCTAGTATTTACTAACAAGAATTTGTTTGCATAACTATGATTAGCTGTAGGTCATAAGCGGGCATAAGCTCTCCATACATCCCTATCCTGAGCTAATGCTTTCCAATGATTCCCTGTATAATCTACTTCCCTCTAACCATAGTTAATGTTATTCTTCCACCTAATTCTTGGTCTATCAACTAGCCATTTTCTCTGTGATTTGCCTACAAGAAGCTTCCATGCACGTCTTTCATTCCCAATTCGTGCCATATGTCCTGTCCATTGCAGTCTACGAAATTCAACTGTTCTTATCTTCTTCTTTTTCGGCTTTCCCCCAATTATAGGTTTGCCGTCTTCAGTTTCCATTTATCTCTATCATTCTAATCTCCCTCTTCCAAATTCCTATCGTCCATTATAGTTCTGACGTAGGTTTTCCATTTCCATCTTGGTCTGTCACGTTTATTTCTACCAGGGGGTGACGATTGGTATATATTTTTTAGCCATCTTTCATTTTCCATTCTTTGTACATGGCCATACCATTTAAGCGTTTGATTTGCAATCCTCTTAACAACAGATGTGGTGACATTCATTTCTCTCCAACGGAATTCATTTCTTATTTTATACTGTCTTGTTTTTTGGAGGCTTCTTCTAAAATAATCGAATTCAACTGTTCTAATTTTATTCTTTTGTAATTCAGTCAAAGACCAAGTTTCACTTCCATATGACAAAATATTCTGTATTATGCTCTTATAAATTTTCATTTTAGTTTTCTCAAAATATCCATAGAAAAAACTAAGGTAATGGCATTCCAAAGGAAAAATCAAATCAGATCCAAAATAATAATAGGAAACAAAATCATAGAACAGGTGAACCATCTCAATTATCTAGGATGTGACATTTCATTTAATTATGATAATGATATAACTAATAAAATAGCAAAATTCCAGGGAATATGTGGTACGATAAAACGATCACTAAATAACAAAACAACAAGAGAGACCCAATTGAAATTTTATAAACCGTTGGCAGTACCGGTACTGCTCTATGGATCAGAAACCTGGATACATAAAAAACAAGATCTAAGTAGGATAACGGCGGCAGAAATGAATTTTTTGAGATCTGTTAAAGGGTGCACTAAGGAAGACAGAATCAAGAACACAGAAATAAGACACGAACTTGAAATATTTGCAATAACTGATAAAATAGATAAATATAGACAAAAATGGAAGCAACACATAGGCAGAACGAATGAAGATAGATATCCAAAACAAATAATAAAATACAAACCTAAAGGCACCCGAGATGTGGGCAGACCTAGAAAGAGATGGGCTGAAGTCGGAACGGGTCAACAGACCTAATCCATGAATGCAGAAGAATATGATGATGAGTTTCCTTTGTAATATTTTTATTACAAATTATTCCATGCAATGTCTTAGTTGCATTTTTTGCCATTGCAATTTTAGTCTGTACATAACTGTTCTTATTATATTAAATAAAAAACTATAAATTAAGTATTTCTTACAAACGTGGCGCCCATCTTCATGAAGTGTAGTATCATAGACTGAACTTGAAACTGGCTTGCACGGATCTCGAATCTCTAATATTTGCATGAGTTTGGTTCAAGTTGGGTGAGTTTGCTAGGAACTTGAGAGGGTTGAAAGCAGGCGAGAGATTTTCTGTGTTGAGACTCGAAGTCGGGGATTTGGTGGCAGAAGATGGAAAGAGGATCGAGCGATGAAGCATGGTCTCAAGAGGACGTCTTCCTCTTCGCAATCTTGTCCCTTAGCTTTAGTTAGGCACCAGGATGATGGAAATTACCGCTCACCTTCATACTACACTATCCCCTTCGAGCCTGCGGGGAAAGTAAGACGTTTAAGCTTCTGAGGATTGGTTTACTGTTGCGCTACTCTGACATTCCTCCCCCAATACTTTTTTTTTCAGACTAGACATAAGACTTGTTCCTATAATGGAACTAAATCCAGTGCTCTCAGGAGAGCTCGTTCGTGTAGGAAAAATAAAGGTAGTGCTTCAAAAACAAAATTTAAAAGAATATTTAACTCATGCCGCAAATGGGAGTGAATGACCAATCACATTTCAATGATTTTTTATTTACAACCAATCACAGTTGCACCTCGAATTTAACAAATAAGTTCTTCTTCTTCTTCTTCCGAATGCAGTATTGGGTGACGATGCCCGTTCTGCGACTACAAAAACTGATCTTTCCATCGGTTGAAGTGTCTTCCGAGGTCTCTTTTGCCGTTAGGGTTGAGGTGGTAAATCATCTTTGGTAAACGGGAATTTGACATTCTCTGGACGTGTTGGAACCATTTAATCTGATAATTTTGTATATGTTGAACCATTTCCCTACTATTCCACTGCATCCTTATCTCATCACTTTTCATTCTATACCTTAATGTTACTCCAGTTAGTGATCGGAGGAATCTCATTTGTGAACTATTAATGCGGGATTTATCTTTTGCTCGAAGTGTCCAGCATTCACAAATAAGTTTGTCGTATTAAAGAAAACTCCTCCGTTTTAACATTCTGAATAGGTCATATCATGATTTTGCAGTGACTGATTCTTCAAGAAATATGACTGCCAGATTGTATATATAGCACGAATGTCAAGAGATAGTGCTTGCGGGAGATAATATAAAAACATTTGTAGCAATCGATTATACCACCAAAAAAGAAATCACTGTTTGCACTTTCTTAAATGTATTTTTTCCAGATAATGCATAGCAATTCTGCCCGAAGGCAGGTCCTTCACTGCAATCATAGCATTTTCATGCTATGCTTGCGGCTTTACTAGGGAATTGTGTAGGTGTGGTAGCTTCCCACACCTGTGAAGGATGAGGATGATAATGGTAATGATAAGGATGATGATGATGATGATGATGGCCATATGATTTCGGGGACCGTTTGGGCCTTAAAGATTTCCTGACATTTGTCTTACAGGCGAGGAAAAAACCCCGATAAAAACCTCACCCAGAAAAACTGCCCCGACCGGGGATCGAACCCGGGCCCGCTGCGTGACAAGGCAGCACGCTACCTCGAGACCACAGCGGTGGACTTCCAGATAATAATCCAGAAAAATATAATTTTCATATTTACATCATACGACATCAGAAATGAATTAATATACAGTTTGATGTGTTTCATTTTCTCTCCACTAGAGTGCATTGTTACAATATTGCGTTCCTTCGGCAATAAATAATGTGATCCGGTTGCAGTGATGAACAAAATAAGCAAATGAAGCGTACCAATCATTTCTCATTTGTTTTCAAACATCGCCGTTTACATTAAATATATAAATATTTTAAAATAACTATATTTAAATAATGATTTGTGAGTAAACAGCTTAATTTTATTCGTTAAATAGTCCTAACAAATGCCACTCTTGATTTCCAAATTCTGTAGATAAATTCGCTCATAACTTCATGAGTCATGAATTTATCGATAATTTGGAAATCACTCGTAGCATTACTTATGAATATTGTATAAAAAACTCTTGGTAATCAAGGTTTTGAACATACAATATTTAATGTTCATCAATCAATCATAGTGTTCTGCCCAAGTGCAGGCCTTTCACTGCACACTCAACTTTCTCCACTCTTTCCTTAACTCAGTCTTCCTTTTTGTATCTGCATAAAAACCATTTATTTTAATATTGTCTATCATCTGATTTATTTTTCTGCCTCTAACTTTCTTTCCATTGGCCATTCCTTCTAGGGCATCCGTCAGCAGGCAGTTTCTTCTTAGCCAGTGGCCAATCCAATTTCTTTTCCTCTTCTTTATGAGTTCCAGGATTGTTCTTTCTTAATCCATTCTGTCTAGCACATCTTTATTTTTAATTTTATCTGTCCATTTTATACGTTCCATTCTTCTCCATATCCACATATAAAAATCTTCCAGTCGCTTTTCCTCATTCCATCGTAATGTCCAAGTCTCTGCACCTTACAATGCTACACTCCACACAAAGCACTTCACTAGCCTCTTCAGTAATTATTTTGCTGAAGGTCCGCAGAAAGCTCAAAGCATTTGGGGTTAGGGAATTAACTATGTAGAGGAGAAAAATTCGCGTTTAAATTGGAGGCTTAGGTAGCTCACTTGGAAGAGGATTGACATACAGAATGAAAGGTCCTGGGTTCAAACCGCAGTCTAGGCGTATATTTTTATTTTCAAATATAATTTGTCAATCATTAAGATGTTTAAAAACGAATAACATTAACAATATAATAACCATATTTACTTTTTTATTATTTTAAAAAGTAAACAAATAGAGGCTGCTGAAATGAAGATGTTGAGAGCAATAGCCAGGATACCAAAGGACCGATAAAAAGAAACACGAAGATATAAGAACAGAACTTAATATATTTAATCTCTGTCAAAGAATAAAATATTACCAAAATGCTTATCTTCAGCACGTATTACGAATGAATGAACAGCGCATACCAAGAAGAATGTATAATTATAAACCAAAAGGGAGAAGAATGTTGGGAAGTCCATTGAAGAGATGGAAGGACCAATTCGACCTATAATGAGATCGGAACAGGCCATTGGGCCTAATCATTGTTGTTGATGATGATGATTATTTTAAAATAGCCTATGTTTGTAATCAGAATCGTAAATTCAATCATTCAATGCAAATTTATGTTTTAGATTTACCACTTTATAAAGTGTAAAAACAATTATGTCGTTTTGTAAATAACATAATAGGCTGTAGCTTGAATGTACATTTATTATTGTTTTTTGATGAAATTTTACATGGTAGGACGGAAAAGTATTGAAACATCACAAACCGTACTGTGTGTGGTACGTGGTCAAAATTACATGTCTCTATAAAATTGTTTCAGTTTGTGGTGTTCTCGCCACTAAAAGCCATTTGTTACCACATGACGCTTTGTTTTGTCATTGTATCACGTTCTGCCACCGCCATTTCCTACCTAACTTTACAAAATTCAATTCAATCCTTGAAGAATGTAAACAGTGTTTTATTTTTGTGCAAATCTCTTGTTTTGGCGGCTGAAACAAGCCAATTCACAATAACAATCCAAAACATTTGCTTCTCCTCTCTGAGATGCGGCTACATATTGCGTTGGAACTGGCAGACGAGAGCAATGAGGCGTGTAGAATTGGTAGCGGCAGTTGCAGACATCTTCAGACTTTCCAGGGTGGTCCCGAGGGGATGGACCAAGGAAAAAGAGAAAGACAATGTTATTCCAACTATAACAGATTATTCTACTCTATAGAAAATAAATAGCATGGGTGTTTAATGTGTCGATTTATGGAAAAAAAAAACTTTTTTTACAAACAATTGATGTATGATAACACTGGTCAACATGATTTTTGTCTCATGAGTACCAATAGTTGTACTAAATGCAGTTTTTTTATCGTGTTTTCAAATATGTATTTGGAATTTCTCCAGACATCTTCAGACTTTCCAGGGTGGTCCCGGTGGGATGGACCAAGGAAAAAGAGAAAGACGATGCTATTCCAACTATAATAGATTGTTCTACTGTATAGAAAAGAAAGATCATGGGTGTTTAATGTGTGGATTTATGAAGAAAAAAAACAGAATTTTTTTATCAAACAATTGAAGTATGATTATACTGGTCAACGTGATTTTTGTCTCATGAGTACCAATATTTTTTTTATCGTGTTTTCAAATATGTATTTGGAATTTCTCCATCACCCACAGTTTTTTTATTTCAATTTCAATTAATGGATTTAAATAATTATTTTTAATAAACTTTTTTCGTCCATTTGTCCATTGTAAAATAAAATCAAATGAGTTAACTCAGGAAATTTCAGCTATGGAAAAGAGATATCAAGGCAAATGGAATCCTAATATGCTGGCCGATTATTGTTGAACCATCAAGAGGGATGCTCCACAGGTGAAATATAGCAGTAAATCGTCATTTTTTTGCTTTCTAGGTGAGTCCGAATGTTCGAATATTGTATAATTACGAATGTAGAAAATATTAAAGTGTTTGAATTTATAGATGCCTGTCTCTCGGAAACCTTGCGTGATTGAGAAAACCCGATATCATGTTTGAATTCAGGAGAAAAAATACTATGAGAATCGCATATTTTTCTTTCTGAGACAAAAAAAAAAAGTTTATTTTTTGTTGCTCAGTGTAATTAGGATGTATTGTCTTAGGAGTCCCGCGCCATAGCCAAGTGGTTAAGGCAAACGGGTAAGGGACTTGCTCTGGTTCGAGTCTCCTTGGGGGAAGAAATGTTATCATGGAATTTCGGCCAGTATGGGACCGGTGTCCACCCAGCATCGTGAGGCATTTGAGTAGCTATAATAAGTAGCTTCTCCAGTTTGAGAAAACCAGCTGTAACGGCTAGGGGACCTGACATGCTGACCACATGTCACCCCTTTACAGGCTAGATTATCGTCTACCTCTGTGATTAACATATGTATATTTTGTTTTTCGTTTATACTAGTTTTTCCTTATTGTTTTACCTTTTTCTTTGTTTGTTTTACGTGTTTGGTAACTTTCTTTAATTCTCACATAGACACAAGGACAGGAAACACACACTCAGACCCAAGGTGGAGATTTAAAATCCCCTACCCCGCCAGGAATCGAACCCGGGTCGCCGGAGTGGAAGGTAGGGACTCTACCGACTACGCCACGGCGAATCAAAACAATGAATATATTATATAAAAATAAGATCTACGTCTTATACACACCTACACTCATCCATGAAAAGACCATGTGAATAAATAAATAATAAATAATAGTTTAAAAAACTAAAACAACACGCTTTATTAGAAAACCGAACTAAAAAATGAAAAATAATTTTAATTTCCAACACGCCTGGGATACAATTAAACTGGTGAACAAAAAATCATCTCCAACACATCTAGAATAAAGCTAGAGTTATCAACAAAAAATAATAATAATTTTACCATCAAAAGCGTGGGGTGCTTTTATAGTTTCTACGTTTTATTCTTAGAGACTTTACTTTTACCAATATATGTTTATTACCAATTGATACCAATTGATATAGAGCACCCCACGCTTTTGATGGTAATTTTTGTGTAGATAACTCTAGTTTTCTTCTAGATGTGTTGGAGATGATTTTTTTGTTCGCCACTTTGTCATCCCAAGCGTGTTGGAAATTAAAATTATTTTTCATTTTTTAGTTCGGTTTTGTAATAAAGCGTGTTATTTTAGTTTTTTAAACTATTATTAATTTTTTATTTTTTTAGTTTGATTTTAAAAAAAAGTAAATATCTTTAAATTCGATATATTGTAGTATGAGCTAAAAGTAATACTCTTATAAAAGAATCCTCGGGGCCGGATTCTAACCAGCGACCTATGGATTACTGAAATTATATACCACTACAGTCCACCACTCTACCAACTGAGCTACCACAACGATAAGACTAAAAAGTTAATACGTCCGCAACCTGTTATACCGGTCTTTATTTTTTGATGTCCTGATGATCCTTGCCAGGATCTTAGAAAAAATGTATGATATTATTGTATTGTCATTGGTCCTTTACAAGTATACAAAGTTTCAAGTTGATACAATGATTTTAAGTGGGTGAAAATCATGTTGAAAAATTCCGGTACATAGATAGATACAGGTAAAGCTAATATAAAGCGTATAAAAGAAGTCTCATTCTGTACATTAATAATTAAAAAAGAAATTGCTAGAAGACACGAAAAAATTGTTAGAAACGAAAAAAAAAAACATATATACCTACACAAACCCCCGCACACATACACACACGCGCGCTCATACACCCTCGCCCCTCGAAACTGCAGACATCAAATGCACTATCAGGCTATTCAACTTATCAAGGCTGCTTATTATGTAATATAATTGAAGATCAAAACAAAGACCATATTGACATTCGTGTTATTGATAATACATATATCCTTATTGATCTCCAATTTTGCCATACCTCAATTTTCCTTATTGTACTCAAAATTTTGCATGTGTTTGATTCACTCTCGATCCGTCCTAAAAGATCCCAACACGCCACTTTCCTACGATCCGACCTGAGAAATCTGTCCGGTAGCAACTTGTTTAAAAGTTTAGTGACAACTGATTTTACGATAAAAAATGCAAGCATCTCTGCTGCTCGATTCTATACACAATGAAGTTGCGTAAAATGTATTTATGAATATCCTTATGCTGAAATGTTGTGCTCTTAACAATGAGATTCTTTGATGTGGCAAATGTGACTAATCTAACCCCGTTGTCGTTACTATCTTCATGAAGACTGAATTTGCCTATTGTTGGTTTGAATATATCTTCCCGCCCCACTTTTGCATTTAAATCTCCTAAGACAATTTTCATATGATATCGTGAAAGGCTATCAAATAAGCATTCTAATTCTTCATAGAACTCATCCTTGATCTTGTCATCTTTATCTTCTGTGGGGGCATGTACATTTACAATTATAAAATCATGTCGTTTACCCTTTAGAATTATGTATGATATCCTATCACTAACAAACTTAATATCTCGGATAGCGGATAGGATCCTCCTTCTGACTAAAAAACCCGTTCCAAATGCAGGTCTTTCTGCACCCCCGTAGTATAATGCAAAGCTTCCTGATTCCTGACTACCTTCTCCTTGCCACCTAACTTCCTGTAAAGCGACTATATCCAAGGGCGATTTATCCAATTCCCGCGTTAATATCTCTAGTGCCCCGCTATTGTATAAAGTCCTAACATTCCATGTTCCTAGGAACATGTCCCTGTGTTTGAGCCTTTGGCATGGGTTCCCTGAAGTAGTCCCCGCCCGGAGAACCGAATGGGGGACTATTTGACCTCCGGAAAATTTTACCCCAGTAGAACCCATGTCCGCATTTCTTGACGGTTGTATTTTTACGGTGAAAGATCGTCACTCTTTCGACCAAGGTACTTATTTCGTCTGGCTTATCACCTTCGACCAGTCCGGCATGGGTAACCCTATCGGCAGCAATGCTACCGCCGGCATAGCTCTCAGGATCATTTAAGCACACAAGCGTAAAATGTAGGTAATTCTATTAGCTTAAAGATTAATTCGAGCACATTTTCTCCACTTTAATGCAATGTGATGTGTTTTATACGACAAATGGACATTTCCCTTTATTTTGTTAAACTATGACAGGATGTGTTTTGGTTAAATTATTTTAAGCTAATGGATACTGGTAGACCTATTGAAGAAAAAAAAAGTAGGTCGTGATTTGGAGATGTGTGAGAGCATGTGTGTAGGACATGTTACTCGTGTCCCTGGGGACAGGGTGCTCCTCCTTTTCCTGGTGCAGACCGAGTGCAGATTCTTGTACTGCTAGAGTCACGGCTGGCATTTGTCACCACAAACAACCGTCTTCATTGACCATTGTAGGAAGCTCGCATCCAAATGCGAATTTTCCATTAAGTTCAACTTAGAGCTGATTTTTAATTTAAGCAAATTGCATTTTTATGTCACTTCAGTTTCATTAATGCTTTGTCATTAATCTATATTTATATTAGATAAACCTTCTATCTTTTCATTAATCAATACTACAACATTTGTAGTAATAATTTGTAGAATCATACTTAAAGTCCAAAGGTATAATTTCTTATAATTGTGTTAATAAATTAAGTAATAATGTAATCAATCGAGTTGGTGTTTACTTGATGAAAATCCATTACTTATTTAATTAAATCAAAATAAAACTTACAGTTTTATTTGATTTTCATATGTATTAAGATATAACTTAGTTACAGCTGTTTCGGTACACTGTACCTTCTTCAGACATTTAATTTGTTAACAGCTGTAAATAAATTATTTCTTAATAAATATGAAAATCAAATAAAACTGTAATATTTATTTTTATTTAATTAAATAAATAATAATGATAAAATATGTATTTTGTATTTAGGGATATTCCACAATACAGTGTTTCTCCTTCAACCCAAAGTGATTTGTCGCCAGAGTATCCTGCCTAAAGCATCTTCTTCCCTCAAATCTCTAGCTTCCATACTTCTCTTCACTCTATCCATCCATTGATCCCTAGGCCTGCCTATTCCACTTCTTCCATTAACTTTTTAATTAAGGATCTTCTTGGTATTCTCTCATTTTAAAATTTATTCTCTCTTCTTATAAATATAAAAATATTTTTAAGATATGATATATTGACCTTTTATAGGAAAAATTGCCATGAGGTTTCATTTAAGATTAAATTAAAATACTTCATACCTCACCTCATACCCAGTCTTCTAATTATACTGCAGTTTCGAAGCCTTGGTAGCTTCATCTTCAGTAATATCTCGTCGACTGATGTTATGTCGATCAGTCATCGAGATTTTACTGAAGATGAAGCGGCCAAAGCCTCGAAACTGTAGTATAATTAGAAGACTGGATATGAGGTGAGGTATGAAGTATTTTAATCCCTTAAAGTAAGAGTCCATGTTTTGCATCCATATAATATAACTGGTAGAATAATAGTTTTATATATTTTCAGTTTAACGTTTTTTGAAAGGAGTTGGCACGCCAAGAGTCTCTATAATGCATAATAGCACGCATTTCCAGAATTGAGCCTATGTTTAATTTTTTTGTGCATCTCATTCCTATTTGTAATTATTGTTCCTAGGTATATGAGTTCAACCACTTCCTCAGAATCGTACCATAATCACATTGTGAACAATTGTCTATAGAAATAGGTTGTAATTTCTGACTGAAAACTAAACTATGTTTATTTGAAAATATTGTTATAATTATAATATATAAATCCCTCCATGGTATCTTTACCTTGTCGTGGTGGAGTGGCTTGTGTGCTTAAATGATCCTGAGAGCTATGCCGGCGGTAGCATTGCTGCCGATAGGGTTACCCATGCCGGACTGGTCGAAGGTGATAAGCCAGACGAAATAAGTACCTTGGTCGAAAGAGTGACGATCTTTCACCGTAAAAATACAACCGTCAAGAAATGCGGACATGGGTTCTACTGGGGTAAAATTTTTCGGAGGTCAAATAGTCCCCCATTCGGTTCTCCGGGCGGGGACTACTTCAGGGAACCCATGCCAAAGGCTCAAACACAGGGACATGTTCCTAGGAACATGGAATGTTAGGACTTTATACAATAGCGGGGCACTAGAGATATTAACGCGGGAATTGGATAAATCGCCCTTGGATATAGTCGCTTTAAACATAGGCTCAATTCTGGAAATGCATGCTATTATGCATTTCAGAGACTTTTGATGTCCCAACTCCTTTCAAAAAACGTTAAGCTGAAAATATATAAAACTATTATTCTACCAGTTATATTATATGGGTGCGAAACATGGACTCTTACTTTAAGGGAGGAAAGGAGATTACGAGTATTTGAGAATAAAGTTCTTAGGAAAATTTTTGGACCAAAGAGAGATGAACAGACAGGTGAATGGAGAAGACTACATAACAATGAACTACACGGTCTTTATAGGAAGCCAGATATAATAAGAACAGTTAAGTCCCGTAGACTGCGATGGGCAGGACATGTTGCGCGTATGGGGAATGAAAGACGTGCATGGAAACTTCTTGTAGGAAAGCCAGAAGGAAAACGCCCAGTTGGTAGACCAAGAATGAGGTGGGAGAACAACATTAACTATGATTTGAGGGAAGTAGATTATACAGGGAATGATTGGAAAGCATTAGCTCAGGATAGGGATGTATGGAGAGCTTATGTCCGTGCGGCCATGAACCTACGGGTTCGATAGTGCTAGTGAGTAAGTAAGTAAGTATAATATATAAATCAGCGATATTTTAATAATCAAAACTCAGTATATTAAGAATTACCAAGTACGAGTAGAAGAATATATACAATCATAACACACATATGTGTACGGGGAGAAAAAAAAAACTACCTGACGAATACACATGAATGCAACAAACAGGCTAAAGTAGGGGAGAATGATTCCCCATAACCTTTTTGTCTTCTTTACAGCTTTGTCCATCCGACAGAGCTTCTACCATCGATACAACTGGCTTGCACACATATTGTAAAGCTTAATTCGATAACTCTGAGAAACCCGAGTGCCCAAAGAGGATTAGTGGCCACGGTACGTCAGTGCATATTATTAGCTTCCATTTCCCACTAGTAGTATTAAATAACAACATGTTCCCTGCTGGCTGAATGCCTGTCTAGCTGTCAGATGAATATCCATTCCATTCGGAAAGAACCCTGAGCCTGGTAATATTATTGTATGTTTGCATAGCAGGTATGTACTTGTCACATTTTACTTTGCTCCTATCATATAATTGGGTAGACTAACAATTTAACAGCAAATGAGTAATTTTAAATACAATTAAATACTGTATGTTTTATGCTGTTTTATTTTCAGCATTTACGTTAATCAGGAATTTTATATTCTTTGCGGGGACGTAGTGATGCTGCAATTTCGTTTCTCTGTTCGGGATGAAACATTACTTACAGATAGTATATTTCATTCATGAAGAGCTTATGTCCGCGCGGCCATGAACCTACGGGTTCGATAGTGCCAGTGAGTAAGTAAGTAAGTAGTATATTTCATTCACGCACACACTATTGAGTAACACTAAGAAATTAGGACTGGAAGTAAATATCAACAAAACTAAATATATGGCCACACGTAGAAATTCATTATGTAATGGAAATGGACAGCTAATGACAAATGAGGGAAATTTTGAGGAAGTGGCTGAATTCAAATACCTAGGAACAATAATCACAAATAGGAATGAGATGCACAAAGAAATTAAACATAGGCTCAATTCTGGAAATGCGTGCTATTATGCATTGCAGAGACTCTTGATGTCCCAACTGCTTTAAAAAAACGTTAAACTGAAAATATATCATCATGAACAAATTCGTTTTAGGTCATCTGGCCTGTGCGGAAAGCTAGCGAAGATGGTCTTGATCTTTCCACCGATGTTTTGGTCTTCCTTGGTCCCTATGTCCAGTTGGGTATATTGGAATGGCAATTTTGGAAGTCTATTTCTAGAATTTTTCTCCTCAGATGAGTTTTGCATTCTTGTTGGTATCTTTGTATATCTTCATTTAAACTTGTTACTCCAAGTTTTCCTCTGATAATAGTGTTCCTTTGGTGATCCAGTCTATTAACTCCTAACAATGATGGTAAGAAGCGCATTTGGCTTACTTGAAGTTTATGAGAGTTTCTTTTATTTAAAATCCAAATTTCACTTCCAACTGAAAATATATAAAACTATTATTCTACCAGTTATATTATATGGGTGTGAAACATGGACTCTTACTGTAAGGGAGGAAAGGAGATTACAAGTACTAGAGAATAAAGTACTTAGGAACATTTTTGAGCCAAAGAGAGATGAACAGACAGGTGAATGGAGAAGACTACATAACAATGAACTACATGGCCTTTATCAGAAGCCAGATATAATAAGAACAGTTAAGTCTCGTAGACTGCGATGGGCAGGACATGTTGCACGTTTGGGGAATGAAAGACTTGCATGGAAGCTTCTTGTAGGAAAGCCAGAGAGAAAACGCCCAGTTGGTAGACCAAGAATGAGGTAGGAGAATAACATTAACTATGATTTGAGGGAAGTAGATTATACAGGGAATGATTGGAAAGCATTAGCTCAGGATATGGATGTATGGAGAGCTTATGTCCGCGCGGCCATGAACCTACGGGTTCGATATTGCCAGTGAGTAAGTAAGTAGTATATTTCATTAACTCTCTCTAACATTTTTGTTATTTAAATATGTTTAAATAATAAAATTTTAGAGAGAGTTAATGAGTTTACTGATATAGGATATAAACTCTCTTTCGTTGAAAATTTGGATTTATCAGAGAAAATTGTAAAATTCAACAAATCAATGGGAATAATTAATAGAGTTTTAAAACCTTCATTAGTGCAAAAATCAACTCGTACTCGTCTTTATCAAATAATGGCTCGACCAGTCCTATGTTATGGGAGTGAAGCGTGGACTATAAGGACGAGAGATGAAAGCAGACTAACAGCTTGTGAGATGAAGTTTATGCGCCGAACAGCTGGCTACACCAAATGGGATCGAAAGAAAAATGTAGAAATCCTTCAAGAACGTAATGTGTCACCAATACATCTCCAGATATCAGCTAAACTGGAAGGAACATGTCTCAAGAATGGCTAGATCCAGGATCCCCAAGGCAATAATGAACTACTCTCCAAATGGGAAACGGTCACTTGGTCGACCTATGAAAAGATGGCACGAAAACCGCCTTCTCAGGCCGTAACAGTTCTTCTACGACTAATAGCTGGCAGGATGATGATGATGATGATGATATTTCTGTTGTATGGCATTAAAAACTAGAATAAATGCAATATAACATTGCTTACCTGTTAAGGTGGCCTTTAGATGTCAGTTGGAACGACTTCCCGCTACCTCTTTTGTGAATTGAGAATACTACATATATAATAAAAATGTATGTTTGTGTTGGAATACTTGAGTAGCTCAGTTGGTTAGAGCGCTAAACGTACAGAGTTTAGAGACTCGGGTTCAAATCCCGACTCAAGCATTCATTTTTCCTTTCATATCATATTTGCCTTCATTGCCAATTGTCAAAAAATATAGTTATAACATATAAATATACAACCATTCCTATTATAAAGTAAATATTCTCTTTAAAAAAATGCTTACCTGTTATGGTGGCCTCTAGATGTCAGTTGCAACGACTTCCCTCTACCTCTTTTGTGAATTGAGAATACTACATATATAAGAAAAATTTAAGTTTGTGTTGGAATACTTTAGTAGCTCAGTTGGTTAGAGCGCTAAACGTACAGAGTTTAGAGACTCGGGTTCAAATCCCGACTCAAGCATTCATTTTTCCTTTCATATCATATTTGCCTTCATTGCCAATTGTCAAAAAATATAGTTGTAACATATAAATATACAACCATTCCTATTATAAAGTAAATATTCTCTTTAAAAAAAATGCTTACCTGTTATGGTGGCCTCTAGATGTCAGTTGGAACGACTTCCCTCTACCTCTTGTGTGAATTGAGAATACTACATACATAAGAAATAATGTATGTTTGTGTTGGAATACTTGAGTAGCTCAGTTGGTTAGAGCGCTAAACGTACAGAGTTTAGAGACTCGGGTTCAAATCCCGACTCAAGCATGAACAAGTAACATTATTCCTGATTTTTTAAATAAATCTCAAATAAGAATTAGATATAGATTTAACATTCTGCGATAAATTTAAGCTACATTAAGCTAACGTATTCATAGCCCGGGGGCACGCCGTAGTGTAGTGGTTAAGGTAATGCGCTACAAGCCGGAAGGTCGAGGGTTCGAGTCCCGGTGAAGGTCAGGGTTTTTAAACTGATCCAAACCCTCTGGTGGCACTATGGCCCCTTAGGTCGACACGGCCTCTAACGGAAATGAGTACCACACGTTTGTTCTGGGATAAAGGCGGTCGTCACGCAGGGCTGAGAACCCGGCTCACATCAAGTGCCGATTATCCCAAATGCTTCCTGAGGCCTGTAGTGGGATCACTTTACCTTTTATTCATATCCCATTTATAGCATAAGACGTTTCTTCTCTAATTTCGTATGGATTTTCTTGTAAATTTCAGAATGTATACAATCTGCTAGGATGGATTTTTTAGCAGAGAAATGAAAATAATACAAATCAGAAAAAAAATCAATGACATTTATTGGAACTCATCATAAAAGGACAAAAATTGTAATTGGAGCAAACATAACTTGTTTCAATTATCTGGGATGCATGATATCGTACCAGCAAAATTTGGACATGGAGAAGAAATTTGGGAAATTTCAACAGATATGTTGTTGAATAAGAAGATATTTGAGAAATAAGGCCACAAGGGAAACTCAATTAAAAGTTTACAAAACAGTAGCCGTTCCAACGTTAACATACGGGTCTGAGACTTGGCCTTTAACGATCTCTGATAAAAATAAAATCGAGAGAATAGAAATGAGATTTCTCAGATCAGTTGCAGGTGTATCTCTAAGAGATCAAAAGAGAAGTCAAGATATCAGATATGAACTATACATCTATAATATAAACGAAACACGTTATCCATGAAGGACATCGCATGTTAAATATTGAAAACACCCTAACAGTAATGCACAGAGATAAACGTACTCGAAGAGATGGAAATCATGAAAGCAGCTCACAACATCGACAGCCTGATAAACGAAACCGAACCCAATACATGCAACCCCCTCTACCAGATCTTCAGCGAAACACCAGTTTTGAATCCTGCCGATGATGGGACAAGTCCCGAAAGCGCTACCGTTAAATGATTGATTAAGTTGAGGAGACGGACCTTTCAGGTGAATATTCCATAATTTTATATTACTTTTAAACGAAAGAATACACACAAATAAACGTAATTGGTTCGAACATATGCAAAGAATGCCAAATAATCGTTTATCAAAACAGCTGCTTCATTATAGGCCTCTAGGCCGAAGAAATGTAGGAAGACCAAAACGTCGTTGGAAAGACGACCTGCACCTGCAGCGGGGAGCGGAACGGGCCAACAGGCCCATACCTTGAAGATGATGATGATGATGATGAGAAAAAATGTACGGTAAATATAATATTGAATCCTTGCAGTATTGTCAGTGGAATATTTATCATACCTCAATGAATAATTTGAAATTATTCTTGTTAAAAAACAGGAGGACGCAATCGGTTGAAATGAATAAAATATGTAAAATTGTTTAATTTTCGATACGTCAAAATGCTCGTGGGCAAGTTGGAATCTGACATGTCACATATTCTTATGTGAATGGACATCGTTTTCCATTTGAACTCAAATATTGATATACCGATAATACTTAATCCAGGTTTGAGGCCGTCACTCATTCTGTACATGCATTGTGAGGCACGTAATGTACACATGCGGCCCTCACACGAGATACATGTACTGCAGGGAAAGAGATAAGCTTCCCTACATCTCGTCGGCAATTCGTCACTCTGCCCAACAGTTGCAGCTGCTACTAAAAGTGCTATCAATCTCATAGCATACAAAGGTATTCTGTACTTATTTTTAATTTGTTCTCTGAATTCCTGTTGGGGTTCACTTATGTCAAGATTTCAACCGCCCGATGAAAATTTATAGAAATCTTTGTGTTGAATAAAAATATACACCAAGCTGAGATAGCAGGCTAAACATCTATAGTAGAACCTATTTACTGTGTATATTAGTGGCATCACGATTACTGCATATATTAATTTGAAGTGTATTATTATTATTATTATTATTATTATTATTATTATTATTATTATTATTATTATTATTATTATTATTACGTCATTATTTGTAGGTGGTATAACAACTTGTTTTTTAAGAGCCCCACCACCATCCCCCTGGGTTTCCTCGGGCTTAATGCCCAAATCCCCAGGTCTGCTCTTGTCCCTATTTATTATCTAGCCTGATTTCTTTACTTAATTCATTATACTTCTACAGAGTGCGGCTAGTTGAAACTTAATCTAAGGTGTTTACATTATGGTTTCTTAATTTAATTTTGTTTCTTATATAATGTAATAATAATATACATAAGAGGGAAGTATTAATCTTATATATACTTAACCTAAACTTAATATTACAATTTATCAAGTATACATATTTATATATTCTAACTTCTAAAGCATTGGTTGTTTAAAAAAGAGGCAAAACAAGAAATGGTTTGATGAGGAATGTGCCAACATTGTAAAGAAAAGAAAGCTAGCAAAAATGAAATGGTTACACGAGCCAAATGAGGTAAATTTAGAGCAATTGGGTAGTGTTAGACGGGAAACCACCAAGTTACTAAAGAGTAAAAAGAGGGAATATTTGAGAGAGAAGATTAATGATCTTGAAATGAATGCAAAAAATAGGAACATTAGAGAATTATATCAGGGAATTAGTATAGAGAAGAAAGGGTTTCAGGCTAGAACAAACATAATCGGAATGAAAATGGGGATATGATTGCAGATTCCAAGAGTATATTAAATAGATGGAAAAGTTATTTTAATCAGCTATTAAATGTACATACATAACAGGACATTGAGGAGGATAAGTTAGAGACAGCAGAAATGCTAGTCGCAGAGCCAAGTGCATTAGAGGTTGAAATGGCAATTGAAAAATTGAAGATGTATAAAGCATCAGGTTCAGATGAGATCCCAGCAGAACTGATAAAATCAGGGGGAGAAAAATTGATGGACAAGATACGCTGGTTGCTTAGTATGATTTGGGAAAAAGAAGCTCTTCCAGATGAATGGAAGGAATCAATTATCGTACCAATTTATAAGAAAGGAGATAAAACTGATTGCAACAACTATAGGGGAATCTCATTACTTTCAAATTCGTACAAAATTCTAACAAATATATTAGTAAGCAGACTTGCTCCCTATATTGATGACATTCTAGGAGATCATCAATGTGCATTTAGAAGAAACAGGTCTACAACAGATCAGATTTTTAGTATAAGACAGATTTTAGAAAAGAAATGGGAATATAATGGTACTGTACATCAACTATATGTAGACTTCAAAAAAACCTTTTGATTCAATTAAGAGGGAGAAGTTATATAGTATCCTGCTGGAGTTCGGAATTCCCAAAAAGTTAGTTAGACTTATACGAATGTGTCTAAATGGCTCAACGAGTAGGGTGCGTGTAGGCAAACAGTTTTCAGACACTTTTGAAATCCAGAATGGGTTGAAGCAAGGAGATGCACTATCTCCTCTACTATTTAATTTTGTACTAGAGCATGCCATTAAATCTCTAGAGAATAAGGAAGGCTTACAACTGAATGGTATTAATAAGCTGTTAGTTTATGCTGATGATGTGGTACTACTGGCCGATAGCGAGGATATACTAAAGGCCAACACGCACACACTATTGAGTAACACTAAGAAATTAGGACTGGAAGTAAATATCAGTAAAACTAAATATATGGTCACACTAGAAATACATTATATAATGGAAATGGACAGCTAATGACAAATGAGGGAAATTTTGAGGAATTGGCTGAATTCAAATACCTAGGAACAATAATCACAAATAGGAATGAGATGCACAAAGAAATTAAACATAGGCTCAATTCTGGAAATGCATGCTATTATGCATTGCAGAGACTTTTGATGTCCCAACTCCTTTCAAAAAACGTTAAGCTGAAAATATATAAAACTATTATTCTACCAGTTATATTATATGGGTGCGAAACATGGACTCTTACTTTAAGGGAGGAAAGGAGATTACGAGTATTTGAGAATAAAGTTCTTAGGAAAATTTTTGGACCAAAGAGAGATGAACAGACAGGTGAATGGAGAAGACTATATTAACAATGAACTACATGGTCTTTATAGGAGGCCAGATATAATAAGAACAGTTAAGTCCCGTAGACTGCGATGGGCAGGACATGTTGCGCGTATGGGAATGAAAGACGTGCATGGAAACTTCTTGTAGGAAAGCCAGAAGGAAAACGCCCAGTTGGTAGACCAAGAATGAGGTGGGAGAACAACATTAACTATGATTTGAGGGAGGTGGATTATACAGGAAATGATTGGAAGGCATTGGCTCAGGATAAGGGATGTATGGAGAGCTTATGTCCGCGCGGCCATGAACCTTCGGGTTCGATAGTGCCAGTGAGTAAGTAAATAAGTAATTCTACTTATTCTCGTTGATTTCCTGGTCTTCTCTTCTTCAGCTCGTTTGCTTAGAGCTTTTTGGGTATACTCCGCGATCAAGTTGTAGTTATCTTTCTGCATCCAGAACCGCAAAGGAGGAGGCCTGGCCTCGGTGCTGACGTGCACGGCTACTAATAATTTATCGGGTCTGGGATCTTTAGTGTATCCTCCATAATAAATCCATGGCGCTACAGGCCGAGAAGGCTCTTAGCCTAGACACATCTAGACGTGTTCATTACAGAGATAGACGATCATCTGGCTTTAGTGTATCCTCTATCTACCTATCTTCGGGGGTTTTTTACAGCTTCTGCCGTCTTCCCGTGCCAAACCTCCAAAGCCTAGCCTACGACCTTGGGCATCTTCGATGCTTAGCCCTCTAGCTTGCATTACTGTCATCATGTTTTCCTTCCATGTTAACTTTGGGTCTACCTCTTTTCTTGTTTCTATTCGGATGCCATTCATATAGTTGCTTCGGCCATCGCTCCAAACATGTCCTAACCACTTTAATTCCTTCTCCTCAATTCTTTCAATTATGTTTTCTTCTGCTTCCATTATGTTTCTAATTTCCTTATTTGTGACATGTTCTAATGTATACTTTCTGGCACTTCAGCGTAAATAATCCATTTCTAGAGCTATTAGTCTATTCTTGTACTACTTATTGATTGTCCATACCTCACTTCCATACATTGCAGCAGATTCCACCAATGTTTTACCAATATTTTTTTTGTGTCTTTCCAAATATGCTTATCCCACCATTTGGAATTTAATGATGATATTATTTTGCTACTCAATTCAATTCTATCTTATGTTCTCTTTGCATATACCTTCAATGTTTTCCATAATTATTCCCAAATATTTAGTTTGTTTCACTTGCTTTATTTGGATTCCTTCTTCATATATTAAATTTTATTATTCCATTGCTATTTATTGCCAGATATTCTGTTTTTTTAATTTGCTGTGAGACCCCATGATTCATATGTGTTTTTCAACCTTTTTATCACGAATTCCATATCAAATTTGTCTTGCGTTAAAACCAGTTGATCATCGGCAAATTGTAATGTCAGCAAAAATCTATTGCCTATTGGAATCCAATAGGCGCATTTTTATTGTTACGTTTGTGAAGAAGTTCTTCTTCTTTAGCAGGCGACTACAATCTCATTGAAGTTTTGGCCTCCTCAACAATTTTTCTCCACCTAGATCTATCCTGGGTACAGACTGGCCAATTTCCAATTTCCATCTCCAATATATCTTTTATAGCATCATCCTGCCGTCTCTTTTTTTGGGCGTCCAGCTGTTCTGGTGCATATTGGTTTCCATTTGTATATTCTTCTTACAAGCTTGTCTTCCTGCATTCTATTTATATGTCCAAACCGGCGCAGTCTTTGAGCTTTAATGTGGTTTATTATATTTTTATTTCGTAGGGCAGCATATTAGATTATTTAATTTCAGAGTTCATTAGCATACGACATGTGCCATCGCTTTCTCTAATTGGTCCAAAAATTCTCCGTAAGATCTTCATTTCAAAGATTAATAGTTTTTGTTTGTCAGACTCCTTCAGTACCCATGTTTCACGGCCAGAAGTTACAATCGGTTTGTGAAGAAATTATTGGCAAAAAGAAAATACTTGGGGTTGTTGGCGCTGAGGTTTCAACCTAGATATTTTCTAGGACGAGTCTTAAACTTCATCTCCTGAGTCAACTAGCTCAATCTTATATATTACATCCACAATAATGACCTCTATTAGCTATTCTGAGAAGCGTAAATTTCGAAATTATACTATGTTGAAAAACAATGGTGATGAGATCCCACTAAAGGTTCTTATGAGGGTAGTAGGACGTTAAGGTTCTCACCATTTTAGACAGATCAGAGAATTGGGCCATGAATAGATCAGACAGAATATTACTATAAACATCAGGGATGAGGTTCCTCAGATACGTTGCAGGATATACCTATTCTAAGAGACTAGATTCCTAGTAAAACAATTAGGCAAGAATTAAAAAAAATTAATCTAAATAAAAAAAATACAAAACTATAAACAATAATGGCATGAACATATTTTAAGAATGGACTCTTCTAGGCTAACAAAACAAGCACTGTTGTACCAACCTCAAGGCTATAGAGATGTGGGACATCCTAGAAGACGATGGGAAGATGAATTCTGAGAGCGGAACAGGCCGACAGCCCATCATGAAGATGATGATGATGACGATGACCATTTTAGACAATACGCACGAGATGCCAATCCTATCGTGACGGCCGCCTTTACCCTCAGAACATGTCTGGTACTCATTAAATTTAGAGGCTGAGTTGACCCAAGGGACACGGTTCCACCAGAAGGTTTAAGGCCAGTTTACAAATCCTGATCCCATCGGAACTCGAACCCTCGACCTTCCGGCTTGTGGCGTATTGCTCTACCCAACTACGCTAGGGTGTACCACAAGTTAATTGTTATGCGATGATCATTAATGAGATGGAATATAGCTATGACTAAGTAATTCAGGAAACTAAATAAAATCCGTAAAACTTTATTTTCGTTCCGAAGGTAGCCATACTCAAGTTTATTACTTACTTACTGGCACTATCGAACCCGCAGGTTCATGGCCGCACGGACAAAAGCTCTCCATACATCCCTATCCCGAGCTAATGCTTTCCTATCGTTCCCTGTATAATCTACTTCCCTCAAATCATAGTTAATGTTATTCTCCCACCTCATTCTTGGTCTACCAACTAGGCGTTTTCCCTCTAGCTTTCCTACAAGAAGCTTTCATGCGAGTCTTTCATTCCCCATACGCGCAACATGTCCTGCCCATCGCAGTCTACGAGACTTAACTGTTGTTATTATATCTGGCTTCCTATAAAGACCATGTAGTTCATTGTTATGTAGTCTTCTCCATTCACCTGTCTGTTCATCTCTCTTTGGTTCAAAAATTTTCCTAGTACTTTATTCTCAAATACTTGTAATCTCCTTTCCTCCCTTAAAGTAAGAGTCCATGTTTCGCACCCATATAATATAACTGGTAGAATAATAGTTTTATATATTTTCAGTTTAACGTTTTTTGAAAGGAGTTGGGACATCAAGATTCTCTGTAATGCATAATAGCACGCATTTTCAGAATCGAGCCTATGTTTAATTTCTTTGTGAACTCGAGTTTATTACACCCTTAATAATCTATCGTCCCCAGGCAGGCGAGAACCACAGGCAAGTATGGTAACCACTATGCAGTCCATCGGGACGTGCTCGCTGATTGTTGGTAACCACTATGCAGTCCATCGGGACGTGCTCGCTGATTGTGTTTTAAATGCATATAATGTTTGATGTTAATTAATATAGTGCATTTAATATGAGTTAAATATTTACTAAGTGTACTAATTACAGTGTATCATGTTAATTATAATTAAGCTAGCTTAAACATGTTCATTGTTTGGGTGCTAATTGTTCCCACTATGTTATTTTATCGTACCAATGTTGCACTTGCAGGAAGCTGGAGATATATACGAAAATGGCGCTCATCTTGATGTTTCTGCGCTGTGATTCGTTTTTATCAGTTGAACACTTGATTGAGTATCACAACTGCATGATCTCACGATCGCATCACGGTTAGATCAGGCCTGTCAACCGGTGATATTATAAAGCGTTTATTTTCTTCTTCCAATTTAGCAGTGGTACCATAACTTGACTTCGTGAGTCATGAATTTAACGATAATTTGGAAATCTCTCGTGGCATTACTTATGACTATTTAACTCATGCCCCAAATGAGAGCAAATGACCAATCACATTTCAATTATTTTTTATTTACAACCAATCACAGTCGTGTTTCGCCTAGAATTTGACAACTAAAGTTTATCATAATAAAGAAAGCACCCCCTTTTTAACATTCTGAATACGTCGTTGCATTATTTTGCAGTGACTGACTCTTTAAGAAATACGGCTACCAGATTGTATATATAGTGCATGGATGTCAGCACAAAGCGCATGCGATAGATAATATAAAAACATTTGTAGCAATTGATTATACCACAAAGGAAAGAAAACACTATTTGCACTTTCTAAAACGAATTTTTTCCAGGAAATGACGTTGCAGAAAAATATAATTGACATATTTGCATTATATGCATCTAATTAATTAATACCTATAATGTTCGTTATAAATTTCTTCACTAGGGTGCATTCTTACAATATTGAAATCCATTGACAATAAATAATATGATCTGGTTGCAGTGATTAACAAAAGAAGAAAATGAAGCATACCAATCGTTTCTCATTTGTTTTCAAACATCGCCATTTAAATTAAATATATAAATATTTTAAAAGTAACTATAGTTATATAATGATTTGTGAGTAAGCAGCTTAATTTTATTCGTTAAATAGTCCTAACAAATGCCACTTTTGATGTCCAAATTCTCTAGATAAATTCACTCCTCACGTCGTGAGTCATGAATTTATCGATAATTTTGAAATCACTTGTGGCATTACTTATTATATATATTGGAAACATGCGGTAAAGACAATTAATACACACCAGCAACTAGTTAGCTGTCGAGTTTGATTTGATACCTGAGTCCATGGTAGCGATGTAATGAACGATCATAAATTAGCTAGCCTAAATGGCGCATTTCGCAGATTTCAGATCAATTATAGAAAAATAAAAAAGTCTTAAATTTATACTGCTTTTATAAATTTCTATAAAGATTATTATAGTGTGAAAGTTGTAAGTTGGCAGGATTTCTGCTATCCTTGTCTAGAGAATTGTTGTTCCACCCTTCGCTAGACATATGAATGGCATGTGTACCATAATGGGCTACCCTTGAAAATTACTTAGGAATGCTAGAAAAACTCCACCCCACTTTCGCCCAGTCACTTTTGTTCACGTAATTTTTGTCAGTGGCGACTGTTTCAGAGTTCGTTTGTAGTTTGTGAGATATTATATTAGTGTAAAATTAATCTTTAGAAGAAGGGAATGCCACCACTGATCTATGTTCACTGCAGGGAGTGTCTGCCCTACCGCTGTCACCGTGAAGTGATATGCGCATGAGTGAGAAAGAAGATGGTGAGTACTCTCTTTCTCTTTCTAAAATATTCTAGACACTTTAGCCCTCACGGACTATAAAATAATAATTATAAAAATATTAAAATTATGAATAACAACAGAGACCCTATCCCAGTCAGCGTCCTCTTTTCTCTAATTAAAAAGAAAGTACCATTCCATAGATGATGTCAATAAGTAATTTAAAATTGCCAGTTACATTATGTGACAGTATTTGAGTGAAATGTGTTTTTTTTTTCTGTTGTAAGCTGTATGCTGCCTATATGCATATTTGAACGCCGTTAAACCAGAGAACTGTGTAACCAATAATGTTAAGGATTGATCTGTGATCTTTATCTATTCTAAGAAGTATTTATTTCTTTTAGCTAGAGCTAGAGTGTACCATTTCCTTTTATATTTAAATTGAATTGTAACACCCTGAGAGTGTCAGTGTGACAAGCGAATGTAACAGTGACTCAGCCTCTTCTATTATCATCCCGAGGCATGACCTTAATAATAAATACAAAATTAAGTTTTATCGTAGTTTTGACATAAAGGGTCGGGATGGGGAAATGGCTCTTATTGTTCGACAGCTATGAATCTGATATTCATAACACGTTCAGAGTTTCCTGTGAATGCAACTCAAAAGAAGATTTTTCCTTTATTAGTATTCATATTTCCTACGTCAGAGGAGATTTCTTGAATTATACTGTAATCATACATGAAGGCTACACCTCTATATATCTCGACCAAAACTGAAAGAAAATATTAACTTTGGGAAGTATAGAAACCTAGGTTAAACAGTAACAAATCTTTCTTTTCTCCCATACACATCTATGCAGAATCTTGTGTTACCACACTTCGATTATTATATATAATGATCTAAACTATGCCTTGTCGCAGAGACTGCAGCGTGTTCATAATGCTTGCGTTCGATTCATTTTCAATATCCGCCGTTATGACCATATTTCCGAACACTTTAATAACCTCTCTTGGCTCCGTCTTACTGACAGACGTAAATTGCACTCTCTTTCACTACTTTTCAAGCTTCTGAATTCCTACATTCCTACTTACCTGGCGTCCAGATTTGAGAAGTTATCCTCCTACCACAATATTGACACTATGTCACAAGATAGCAGTCTGCTAACAATTCCTCTTCATAGCACTTCCTGCTATTCTACTTCCTTCACAGTAGCCTCTGCCCGCTCCTGGAATCTCCTTACTCAAGATATCAGGGGTTGCCGCACACTTGGCACCTTTAAGTCACGCTATACAGTTACCTGTTGTCTAATAATTAATTTTTCTCTATTTATTTAATTTTATACTATGTCATTAATCTTTTCCTCTTTTTATATATATTATATATATATATATATATATATATATATATATATATTTAATTCGTTAAATTTAGAGTAAATCAAAATACATTATAAATATTAATTGTATTGTATTCATAACTTGTAATCGTTTATATATATATTGTAATTTAGATTTAAGACTTTTCTTTTGTATTTTTTTAAACCTGGTTGAGTGGTAGACAAGGCCTTAAGGCCTTAACTCTGCCAGGTAAAATAAAGCTATTATTATTATTATTATTATTATTATTATTATTATTATCTATTATTTAAAATAAGTAACCACATTTTCCCGTTATTACATACAAATCTAGCATCCAAATTTTGAAGATGACAGAAATCATTATTGCTAATTCAACGCAGACTTCTTTACTAACTAACTCACTGGCACTATCGAACCCGTAGGTTCATGGCCACCAGACTGCTATACAGGTAAATTAATTAAACCCATTAAATTTACTAGTTATAAAGACATTGCAGTCGATCAATTGGATATAGGGAATCCAGGGTCTTAGAAAAAAATACAGTATTAAAATATTAACACTCTAAAATTCGTACCTGATGTATCAATCGAAATTTTACAAAACGTTGGCAGTACCGGTACTGCTCTATGGTTCAGAAGCCTGGATACATAAAAAACAAGATCTAAGTAGGATAACGGCGGCAGAAATGAAATTTTTGAGATCTGTTATATGGTTGCACTAAGGAAGACAGAATCAAGAACACAGAAATAAGATAGGAACTTGAAATATTTGCAATAACTGATCAAATAGATACATATAGACAAAAATGGAAGCAGCACATAGAGAGAATGAATGAAGATAGATATCCAAAACAAATAACAAAATACAAACCTAAAGGCACCCGAGATGTGGGCAGACCTAGAAAGAGATGGGCTGAAGTCGGAACGGGTCAACAGACCTAATCCATGAATGCAGATGATGATGATGATGATGATGTATCAATCGCCCTCAACTAAAAAAAATATTCTGTTTAGAAGAATTCGTCAAAAATTTAAAAAAAAATGTAGGCCAAGGCCTTTCAGAAGAAGTCTTATATCATCAGAATTTACAAGTGTACCATTTAGAAAACTTCGTCTAATAATAAACAAATGTTGAAGAAGTTATCTGAACAGAGTATTATTTTAGTTAAGGACGACCCCAATACATCAGGTACGACTTTTAAAATTGTATATTTTAATCAATAACCTAAACGATAGTTTATCGTGAATTTTACAATTAATACAAATACGCTGCATGATGCATCCAGACTCTACCTACAAACTTTCAGAAGTTGTTCTGATATGTTTTCTTAGTGTTTTGATACAAGAAACCCATTGTCTCCGTGGTTGTGCTGTTCCATGGTCAGGTCGGTAACCAGATATGACAGCTATGAACGTTTTCTTCTGGGGTCACGTGAAGAGTCTTGGTGTGCGAGACACCTGTCGAAACGTGTATGGACCTGATTGCTATAACCTGTCCTCTCTTAAAATGATACTCGTCAATTCAAAACCATGTCACCTGCTCGCTTTTCATTGGTTATGGATACCGACACACGTTGTAGAAGCAATAAGTATGCGAAAAAGTAGTTCCCTTCATTAAATTAAAAATATGTCCTCTGAATGTAGTTATTATTCTTCGTGAATGAAAATAATGATATTCAAAACATACAAAATATTCTAAAATATGCCTAATATACCTGATCAATAATTACAACTTAAAATATTTTATTACATATGACTGATGCAATATGTATCATGCTTCAGTCGATTCTCATGAAACAAAATGGCTGAAAGTATCGAGTTTTCTGTTGCTATGTCGTCATCCCCCTATCAAAAGTGACTGTAATTGTGGCGCGATTGGCGGAAGCATATTGCTTCTACAACGTACGTCTGTGTCCATAACCAATGAAATGCGAGAAGGTCACATGATTTTGTTTTGACGAGGATCACTGTGAAGCTTGTGATGATGGTGGTCGACATTTTAAACAACTTATTTAAATAGGATAACACTGCAATTTGGAAACAGTCATATTCCCAGTAAACACATACAAAGATGGTTGAGTTATACAGAACGAAAACAAATTACAGTACTCGGTAATGAGCCACAGATGTCCACGGGTTCAATATATCAAAACACTCAGAAAACATCCTTAACCCTTAAATTAGCAAAACTATACTATACTATGTGTTGGAAGCTCAATTTCTTCTCCAACATACATACCCTCCCCAGGTCCGCCAAGGAAACATCCAGTATCCTGGAAGCATCCTCGACAGCCGAGAAGGGAAGCAACGGTTCATGAAACCGACTTCCGGCTACTTTAGGGTTTTATATACCCTCTCCCTTTTGATATATATATATTCGTCGATAATAACGAGTAATTTATCCAATGCTTATAATAACCAGCCGTAGATCGACAAGCAAAGGCCCAGTGGTTGGACATTTCTTCTTCTTCCTCCTCTGTTGGGAGTTGAATTTCTTCCCCAACATACGTCCCCTCCCCTAGCCCGCCAAGGAAACATCCAGTTTCCTGGATGCATCCTCGACAGCCGAGAAGGGAATCAGTGGTTCATGAAACCAACCTCCGGCTACTTTATGGATTTATATACCCTCTTTAGTCCTTTTTGTGTATCGTCAGTGATGATAACGAGCGTATATCCCAGTGCCAACCGTAACCAGCCGCAGATCGGGAGACAATAGTCCAGTGGTCAGAAATTAACAAGCCTTGATGACGCTGATCGTTTCTGATGGTCTAGTTGATGTTCTAGCCGATACTCCAAGCCGCCAACAGGAAGACCGCCACCGCCACAAAAACCGCCAACCCTCAAAAGAGCAAGAGCGGGAAGCCAAGTCGATATTCCAATCAGAAATGGCTCTTTTCGGATTTAGCTGATCTGTAGAATATTTTAGAATTTTGAAAAAAAATTGGACATTTATATTTTACTGGTGGATTCTCAAGCCACTCTACCAAGGTTTTCGGTGGTATCGCTTGGTGTTAAGACAAATGTCGGAGTGGTTCCTTAGAATCCACCAGTAAAATATCATCATCGTCCTTTCAAGTATTAGGCCCAGGGGCCCGTGATATTTTACTGGTGGATTCTATGGAACCACTCCTACATTTGTCTTAACACCAAGGGATACCACCGAAAACCTTGGTACAGTGGCTTCAATTTAATAATTAATTTCAGCCAAATTGATCAGCGTTTGACTCCAGTGCTATTTAGCTTGAGGAATCACAATTTAAGATCCTTCCTATTTTCCTATTTTCATCATAAAACACACATTTCTTCTGTTAGTTATTTGAATGTGCGGACCACTGTGAAAACGTAATCTTGTATAACTGTTATTATTAGACATATTGTATAATTAGACACACATTTAAGTGGTTTATTTTTGTTAGTTTACTTTTGATTTATTTAAAATATTAAATTTTACTGAACCAACTGATGTACCCAAAAGGATATATTACGAATTTAAGGGTTAAACAACTTCTGAAAGCTTGTCCGTAGAGTATGAAATCACCTTCATTGTAAGTTGCTTACATTTCAAGTACTTAATTTAATACTGAAATTAAATCGTGTCGGAATGTGGAATGGTAAGATGGTGCTTCGGATTTCAATCAGAGATTGAATCAACTGATCGACCATATTTCCAAAATTTAACTTTACAGAATAAAATTTGAAAATAAAGTTGGATTTCATCTAATCAATTCCTATTTAAGGTGTGAAACCACATCATTTCACCCTATACCGCTATTTTTACAACCAAATAATGAATAGAGGTAGGATTTTTATGTACTAAAAGATAAGATTGCAACATAGTATAATGAGAAGTTAGACTTGTGACTATCTTTTGTTTTTGTTTCTTACACAAACAGTTGAATAGTACAATGAGAAGTTAGACTTGTGACTATCTTTTGTTTTTGTTTTTTACACAAACAGTTGAATAGTACAATGAGAAGTTAGACTTGTGACTATCTTTTGTTTTTGTTTCTTACACAAACAGTTGAATAGTACAAAGAGAAGTTAGACTTGTGACTATCTTTTGTTTTTGTTTCTTACACAAACAGTTGAATAGTACAATGAGAAGTTAGACTTGTGACACAAACAGTTGAATAGTACAATGAGAAGTTAAGACTTCTGGCAGTCTTTTGTTTTGGTTTCACACACAAACAATTGAATAATACAATACTATCTGCATTGCAATATTATATTTTATTACATAAAAAATCCTAGTTCTAATAACACTGGTCAACATGATTTTTGTCTCATGAGTACCAATAATTGTACTTAATGCAGTTTTCTATCGTGTTTTAAAATATGTATTCGGGATTTCTCCATCACCCACAGTATTTTCTATTTCAATTTCAATTAATGTATTTAAATAATTATTTTTTAATAAACGTTTTTTCGTCTATTTGGCCACTGTAAAATAAAACGGGGAACATTTTCATCAGGAGATTTCAGCTATGGAAAAGAGTTATCAAAGCAAATCGAGTCCTAATATGCTGGCCGATTATTGTTGGACCATCAAGAGGGATGCTCCACAGGCGAAATATAGCAGGAAATCGTATTCGTGAGTTCGAATGTTCGATATTGTGTAGCTACGAATGTAGAAAATATTAAAGTGTTTGAAATTATAAATTCGTGTCTCTCGGAAACCTTGCATGATGGAGAAAAACCGATATCATATTTGAATTCAGGAGGAAAAATACTATCAGAATCACATATTTTTCTTTCTGAGACAAAAAAAAAGTTTAATTTTTGTTGCTCAGTGTAATGAGTATAATAGCTTTAAATATTAATAATCCAGTTTTTTTATCAATTAATCAATCAATCTACAAACTGGACAGTTTATGGTCTCATTCGCAAACGTTCACCCTAAATCACTATTCTCAACGAAATATGTCCTGAACGATTTGTAATGTAGCTCAGCTTCAATAGTATACTCATACTTACTAATTTCAACATATTATATTGGCATGTTGAATGAAAATATTCCTTCCAGAAAAAAAATCCCAGAACTCTTCGTGAATGATTTTATGAAACACGATTTTATTAGCCCTTCATAAAGAATTTAAAAACTAATTGGGTATCTGCTTACTAAAGTTATTTTAATTTCATAACCTTAACTTTTAAAATTGGTTTACAGTAAAAAGTTCTTCATTTTTCATCTGAAAGTCAAAATTAGATCATGTCGCAAAAAAAGGAAATTAGAAACATAATGGAAGCTGAAGAAAGTATAATTGAAAGAATTGAGGAGAAGGAATTAAAATTAGGACATATTTTAAGAATGGAAGATGAGCGATGGCCGAAACTACCATTTCAATGGCAATCGAGCATAAAGAAGAAAAGAGGGAGACCAAAGTTAACATGGAAGGAAAACATGAGGATAGTAATGCAAGCAAGAGGGCTAAACATCGAAGATGCCCAAGATCGTAGGCTTTGGAGGTTTGGCAGGGGAAGACGGCAGCAGCTGTAAAAACCTGAAAATAGATAGAGATTTTTCATAATTTTTAACCGTCATAATTGCAGCTATAATTTTTAATATTCTGTTGTAAAATAATAAAAATTTCCCAAGTATATATATATATTTAGGAATAAAATCATACCATACAGGCGATAACACAGTGGAAATTAAAAATAGAATCGCACAAAAAAAAAAACAAGCAATAAATGCTTTAAACTCTGTTTGGCGGAGCAAAAAATATCACAAAAAATAGAAAATTACAAATATATCAAACCATAATTCAGAGCATTTTAACATATGGTGCTGAAATCTGGCAAATTCCTAACAGGCAAATGAAAAGAATTTTAAGTACAGAAATGGATGTTTTAAGAAGATAAGCTGGCAAAACTAGAATGGATAAAATAGGAAATAAAGTAATAAGGGAAATTATGGGTATGCAAGAGGAACCGGACATCATAGACATTATAGAAAAGAAAAGATTACAGTGATATGGCTATGTCAAAAGAATGCCGGAGCAAAGAATGCTTAAAACTGTTATGGAAAGGATCCCAATGGAAAGGAGGAAGAGAGGAAGACCGAAGAAAACTTGGATAGAAGGGGTACAAGCGGCTATGAATATCAGAGGATTGGAGGAAAATCAATAGATGGACAGAGAGGAATGGCGTTTGGTTTCCGGAAGACGGCGACAGCTGCCATGATACCGGATAATGATGATGATGATGATAATATGTTTACATAAATCCTAAATCGGCCGCGGTGGTTATGCTCCTTGCCTCTGGTCCCGACGGTCCCGGGTTCAAACCCGGCCGGGGTCGATGGATTTTTTAGGACGAAAGAAGGGGTACAAGCGGCTATGAATATCAGAGGATTGGAGGAAAATCAATAGATAGACAGAGAGGAATGGCGTTTGGTTTCCGGAAGACGGCGACAGCTGCCATGATACCGGATGATGATGATGATGATGATGATAATATGTTTACATAAATCCTAAATCGGCCGCGGTGGTTATGCTCCTTGCCTCTGGTCCCGAGGATCGCGGGTTCAAACCCGGCCGGGGTCGATGGATTTTTTAGGACGAAAAAATCCAACGAACAAGTCCTCCGGGAGGGACTTTAAGCCGTGGGTCCCCAGTCTGAAGATTTTCAGGCTCGTAAAAAATCCTTAAGCCTGAATGAAAAGGCCTCTAAGCAAAATTTACCGAATCTTCCCGTCCTAGTAGTACCTTGGTTTTCTAGATGTCAGTATGAGGCGGAACGCTGACCACGGACCACTCAAGATGACATCTATACGAAAACAAGTGTAACTAAATTAGTATGGTTCAATTTCTTCCCTGTAGGGGGAGAGCGCCCAAATCTCTGTAAAGGGAAAATATAGGCTTACAATACAATACAAACATAAATCCTATACCGAATACAAATTAGTGTTGCTTATAATAAAATTAGGGCACGCCGTAGCGTAGTGGTTAAGGCACTGAGCTACAAGCCGTAGGGTCGAGGGATCAAGTCCCGTTGGGGTTAGGATTTTTAAACTGACCCAAACCCTCTGGCGGCACTATGGCCCTGGGGTCGACTCAGCCTCTAACGGAAATGAGTACCAGACGCTTGTTCTGGGGGTAAAGGCGGCCGTCACGCAGGGCTGACAACCCGGCTGACATAAAGTGCCGATTGTCTAGAAAAAAGTGGGAGCCCTAACCTCCTACTACCCCAAGGGCCTCCGGGTCTGTTGTGGGATCACTTTACTTTTACCAATAAGAACAGTTAAGTCTCGTAGACTGCGATGGGCAGGACATGTTGCACGTATGGGGAATGAAAGACTTGCATGGAAGCTTCTTGTAGGAAAGCCAGAGGGAAAACGCCTAGTTGGTAGACCAAGAATGAGGTGGGAGAATAACATTAACTATGATTTGAGGGAAGTAGATTATACAGGAAATGATTGGAAAGCATTAGCTCAGGATAGGGATGTATGGAGAGCTTATATCCGAGCGGCCATGAACCTATGGGTTCGATAGTGCCAGTGAGTAAGTAAGTATAACCTATACCGAATATAAATTAGTGTTGCTTATAATAAAATTGGTGAGAAAATAATATTTCAATTCTGTAGACCGGGAGTAATATAGAAATATAGATATGAGGTTAAATTTATCCTTCCTTTCATCATTTCCTATATTTTAACTATAAAAACATGACATTAAAGCAAGTCTATAAATATATGTTGATGAAATGAAAGTCGTCTGCGAAGGATCGAGAGGAAATGGAATGAATGAGTTGCAGGTTTGATCTCAAAGTGAACAGTGATCACTCAAATCTGCCAGCAACCAAATAAAACCTCTCAGATAAACAAACACTGCAACTTCGTCCTCTCTCTCTCATTTCATCCACTAACATTTTAAAAGGCGATTACAAAAAAATCGGAAGCCGGTCTGAGTAATGCAACAGCAACCCAGCTTGTCAAGCGAACTCGGTTGTGGGATCAAAATAGTCCACATCAAGGACTGTAAATATCTAAACTCTATAAAAAAAAAGATCCCATTATAGGCCTAAAGAGACTCTTGTGGTGGTAGGAGGTTAGGACATCCACATTTCTAGCAAATGGGTACGAGATATCAGCCGAGTTGTCAGCCCAAGAACAAGCGTCTAGTAGAGGAACTTCTGATAATTTGGACCGCTGTTTTGTATTTCTTCTTTTAATTAAGGGATTTGAATTTTATTTAATTACAGTGACTATTTAACTCATGCCCCAAATGGGAGTCAATGACAAATCACATTTCTATGATTTTTTATTTAGAACCAATCACAGTCGTGTTTCGCCTAGAATTCGCCAACTAAAGTTTATCATAATAAAGAAAGCACCCCCTTTTCAACATTCTCAATAGGTCATAGCATTATTTTGCAGTGACTGACCACAATGGAAATACGGCTACCAGATTGTATATATGTGCATGATTGTCAACACAAAGCGCATGCGAGAGATAATATAAAAACATTTGTAACAATTGATTGTACCACAAAAAAAAATAAATAAACCACTGTTTGCAATTTCTTAAACGAATTATTTTCCAAGAAATGACATTCCAGAAAAATGTAATTGACATATTTACAATAGGACATCAGAAATTAATTAATACCTCCACCAGGGTGCATTCTTACAACATTGCTAGCCTTTGGTAATAAATAATATGATCTGGTTGCAGTGATGAACAAAATAGAAAAATGAACCGTACCAATCGTTTATCATTTGTTTTTAAACATCGCCGTTTACATTAAATATATAAATATTTTAAAATAACTATAGCTAAATAATGATTTGTGATTAAATAGCTCAATTTTATTCGTTAAATAGTGCTAACAAATGCCTCTCTTGATTTCCAAATCCTCTAGATAAATTCACTCCTTACTTCGTGAGTCGTGAATTTATCGATAATTTGGAAATCACTCGTGGCATTACTTATGATAATCATTAGTGTTGTAACTATGAAATAGCGTTGTTACTTTATTCAAATATGGAAACATCTTCATAATTTATAAACATTTTTACATTGCAATAAAATTCCACTTTAACCTCCATATTCTGGTAAAGTTGACCCGAAAGTCCACCTTAGCTTTTAGTCTATTTTTATGTATTTTACTTTATTAATATAAAAGGCAGGCACATATTAATCTGAAAATATGTATGACTGATGATAATTAAAAAGCGTTGATATTTATTTAATGTTTTGAAAAATTATTGTTGATTATAACATTCACACGTTATTCAACAGCAGAAAACGACGAACTTTTGGTTAGGAAATTACAAGGATATTAAATACAATTAATTAAGTAAATGGTTTTTACAGATAGCATCCTCATTGATAAAATACGTATTTGTGTAAAGTGGCCCAGATCCTCGTGGAGGGTTCACATTAACCGAATTCCTTTGTTATGTTTAAATATTTTATACAGCCACTATCTCACATAATATCAAACCAAATCCACCAGTATATTAAAACAGCATCTACATAATGTAATATATTTAGGAGTTTTCAACATTTGTAATATTAAATAACAGACATTAAGAATTGATTGTTTAGCTTGAAAAACTTTTTAATTAGTCATTTTCATAAATATCACAAAGAACACTTATTCGCATAAAGAATAAAAGGAACTGGCCTTGAACCAATCGAAGTTGATGAGGAAAAGAAGTTAAAATATTGAAATATTTTCTGTTCGAAGATTTTAACAGGGTCCACATTACCCGAATATCCCTATACTCATTACCAATATAGGCTGAATCGATTCCAGGCAAATTAAACAATGTTGACGCCATCGGGACTCGAACCTATGGCTCCAAGCTTGTAGCGTATTGCTTTAACCAACTTGGCTACGACTCCGCCTGTCCCCTAAAATGTGGAACACTATCGATTTTGCGTGTCATCCTCGTGCAAGGATGATGCTAATATTCTCTGTATCGTTCAAATTTTGATACGTGTAACTCCGAAACGAGTACGTCTAAACTCTATATCGTATCGAAGACTTTTCATTTAAAAACGCATTACAACTATTTACAATTAAGATATTGGCAGTAATATAATGTACGGTTAAAAACTATAATATAGTTACCTTGTAGGTCCGTCTCCTCAACTTAAGTTCTTTTAAAACTCTGTAGGCCTTTCGGGACTAGTCCCATCATCAGCAGAATGCATTAGGCCCGTTCTTGTTGACCCTTGTTGAAGCACTCACTATAGTTTTTAACTGTACATTATATTACTGTGAACTAATACCTCAACGGAAAATCACCATGAATTTTACTAGTATCATTTAAGGTATTATTTTTTGACGATTGAAGCGTTCATATATAATACACTTTGAATGGATGATACTTAAATAAAAATTATCACATGTATATATATATATATATATATATATATATATATATATATATGTATAACAGGATCATACTTAACATATAACTAATAAAATAAGTCAGGTCAAAGTAATTCGCATGTTCAGATTACAGGTTTCACAGATTGTATGAAAACGATAGTTTTCTTACCCACGCAAGTGAGTTAAATAGAAACCGGATATAAGCATAATTCATATAGTCTAATTTTAGACATTCAAAACGAACAAAAGATAACGGTATTTGATGTGACAATAAGGCTGAAGACCGAAACATATTTCTCTACTATTCATAAATGTTAACAAAAATTGCTCTGTTAAGGGATGTATAAAATATTGTATAATTTATAAAAGGCAGAGTTAGGCGAGCGTACCTCGTCTTCTGAGTTGAAGGCCATTTAACAGCCAGCGAGTGTACCTCGTCTTCTGAGGCGAATGTGTTAAAATGTCAGTAATTGGACTTTGGATCCATGTAGAAAACAGTTATTTATTTATTAGTTTCATTTAATGATCCATCCATAGTAATTCTGCCCGAAGGTAGGTCCTTCACTGCAATCATAACATTTTCATGCTATGCTTGCAGATTTACTTGGGAATTGTAGGCGTGGTAATTTCCCGTTGCTTTCCACACCGGTGAAGGATGATGATGATGATGATAATGATGATGATGTCCATATGATTTCGGGGACCGTTTGGCTTTAAAGTTCTCCTGACATTCGTCTTACAGGTGAGGAAAAACCCCGATAAAAACCTCACCCAGAAAAACTGCCCCGACCGGGGATCGAACCCGGGCCCGCTGCGTGACAAGGCAGCACGCTACCTCGAGACCACAGCGATGGACCATTAAATGATAGCCTACTTAATTGTTAAGACTGGCGAGCCTCTTTTGAAATACATTGAAAAATCAAATATTATGGTTAGAAAAATGTGTTTTAAGAGACATAAAAGTTTAGTAAAATATCTCATTCAGGTCTTGTCGTCGACATCTTGTAACTGTTTGCGAAAATATCATGTGTCATGATCCTAGGCAATAAAACCAGTCTAAAAGCCACTTAAGAAGATAGAGCAGCGTTACGATGGCCAGACTTGAACTTTTTACTTTGACTTCTGGCCATTCGTATGTAATCTGCCATCTTGTATCTACTCAAAATAAAACATAATGTTGAACATTTGGCTAATATTATGGAAGCTTTTAAACTCGTCGCGGTTATACGAAAAAAATATCTTGTATCAACATCATGACATAACTTATAACTTTGTTTTTCTTTCTGTTACAAATGTGAAGTTTGTATGGCGTTATCGTCATTTTAAATGTGAAAAAGTGACAGGACATTTGTTGAAGAGGGTCAAAGTCGATTTCTGGATCTTAAACACCATCACCTTTTGTATAAAATTTCCATTTTGTTATAGTATTTCTGCCAGTCCGTAAGAAGCGATTAAATTTTGTAAAATCTTACTATACAGAGTGCTCTAAAATTCCCCTTAAAAACTTCTAGACTTGTAGAGGGGACTGAGTTGATAATATTGAATTGGAAACCATGTTCGGAAACTTACCGTTTCCGTGCTACAGCCATTTGAAAACAAGCTTTGCCTGAATGTACAGCCCTTGAAAAAAAAAAAAACGATGGCGCAACTCTTGATGGTGGAAAGTTAAAAGTTTTGAAGAGCGATTCACACTAGTAAGTTGTTACATGTGCTGTCACCTTTGAGGTCAAATCCGGCGGCATAAGGGGCCAATCATAGATTTATACCAATCGTTATTGAAAGGATTTCAACAAAAACATTTTATTAATTGAATTTATAAGTTAAGCAGGTTTTTCTCGGAATTTCTTCCGTTTTCCCCTGCCATAAAGTTCGTTCCACAATTTCCCAGTGCTCATCTCATTCATTTCTTTTCATCTGATAGTGCGTCAGGCGTTATTGTTATTCACAGAGTTACAATATAAGGGGCTTCATCGCATCTCATCCCTCGACCGTCCCTGAATCTGACACGAGTTGAGTATTTTATGGTTCTTTGAAGTTGGTGGTTTTTACAGTAAGTTTGTTTTCAGTTTAGATTAAAAATATTTATTTTTTGCCTTGTATTTTTATTTAAGATATTCAAAATACAGACGAATTTATCATAAGTAATGTTACGAGTGATTTCTAAATCACCGATAAATTCACGAGTAACGAAGTGAATTTATCTAGAGGATTTGGAAATCAAGAGTGGCATTTGTTAGGACTATTTAACGAATAAAATTAAGCTGTTTACTCAAAAGTCATTATTTAAATATATTTACCGGTATTTTAAAATATTTAAATATTTAATGTAAACGGCGATGTTTGAAAACAAATCATAAATGTGAGGTTATGTATATTCACTACAACTTGATCATATTATTTGTTTCCAAATAGGATTGCAGATGTTGTAAGAATGCACCCTAGTGGAGAAATAAGAAGCCTCATCGAACTCTATATTATCATCAACATTATAGGTTATTAATTAATTTTTTTAGTAAACAACTCAGTAAAATCGCGGAATCTGTTCATTATTTGCTATATTCAATGTATTTGTTGGAGAAAAATAATGCTCTAACCTGTTCAGAATATTAAAAAAGGTGGGCTTTCTTTATTACAAAAGCATGAGCTGATAAAGAGAAATCGATAAAAAGCGAGCATATCTCCATTTTCATTTCTGACATCTTCATTAAACCTTTTTCCCTATTCTTCCATTGAAGTCTCCAGTACGTCTTCCTTGGAGGAGAGATTTTGGAAATAAACAGGATGAAAATCCTACAAATTAAGTTTAAGAAGAAGAAGAAGAAGATAAAGAGCGAGATGAAACACGACTGTCATTGGTTGTAAAACAAAATTCATTGATACGTGATTTGTCATTGACTACCACTTACGGATTGAGTTAAATAGTCAATTAAAATAGATAGCCTATGTTTAATTCACAGTTTAGCTACGTGTATATTTTCTTATTTCTACTTACAGAAAAATTGTTAATTTTTACGTTACATTTGTTTGTGGCGAAACACGTCTCAAGAAACACACAAAGATAAAAAATTATATTTATGAGTTTTGGTGGTATATTTTGGTTAGTCTGTGAATCATGTTGGCACTGGAGTTCTTGATTAGACTTCTTCCTGTGCGGCTCTTGTCGTCTTATCTGACTGGAGTCATCGCGCGTTCTGCTAATGGTAGCGACAGACAAAACAGATAACAGCCTGCTGCGATCTCTGTATCATGTAATAACGACATAAACCACACATAAGAACCATACATCCTATATCTACAGTTATAAGTACAGTTTGAATTTTAAGCGTTTTATAATGATGCTAAGATACCGCGATTTACCTACAGCAAATTTCATTTCCCAGCCTATTCAAGCATTTTGCACTGGGGATTATTTAAATAATCATATGTTATTATTATTGTTATTTGTAATTAGAACGTGCTTAAGAATAATTATCCATCTTACTGAGATAAAAATTCGTTATAAACCATTCCGTTTCCGCGTTATAAATTGTTTCCGGCTTATATAGGACGATTTTTACATATGAAATCGAACCGTTCTGGAGATTTTTTTCCGTCTCTACAGTTTCCTGATCGGCCGCGGTGGACTAGTGGTTATGCTCCTTGCCTCTGGTCCGGAGGGTCGCGGGTTCAAACCCGGCCGGGATGAAATTTTTAGGACGGAAAAATCCAAGGAGCAAGTCCTCCGGGAGGGACTTTAAGCCGTGGGACCCGAGTCTGAAGATTTCCAGGCTCGTAAAAAATCCTTAAGCCTGAATGAAAAGCCTCTAAGCAAAATTTACCGAATTTTCCCGTCCTAGTACTACCTTGCTTTCCTAGATGTCAGTATGAGGCGGAACGCTGACCACGGACCACTCAAATGACATCTATACGAAAATAAGTGTAACTAAATTAGTATGGTTCAAAATCTTCCCTGTAGGGGGAGAGCGACTAAATCTCTGTAAATGGAAAATATGGGCTTACAATACAATACAGTTTTCTTCTTATAAAGGTTCCGGCTATGACAGGTTTCACTGTACTTTATTTAGTGCATTTCGGTTGTGTAGGAGACGTGAGGATGACGCAAGGCATGTCGAGTGTCACATGAAATGTGGTGTGCATATTTTCTAGATACACAGAATGGGGCCTTGTTCGTGAACACGGCTAATATACAAGATAGTAATCTCGAGTTTCTTGTAACCCACCTCCTCACGGAATTCGTGTTTTATATTTAAAGTCAAGATGTTAACATTTTTGTGTCTGAAGATCCACCATTTTCGTTCGCATTTCCAAGTGTTATCTATCATGAAATATTTCCTCGAATCACGCTTTTACCCATTACTTTTGTAAAACATATTCTTTGCTACCTACGTAGAAATTGTCCACCACTGTCCATATATCTTACTGTTTTTTTGTTTGTTTTATATATTATAAACTACTTATGAATATTAATTAAATAAAAATAAACGTAGTTTTATTTGATTTTCATATTTATTATATAATTCAGTGACAGCTGTTTCGGTACACTGTACCTTCTTCAGACATGTTAACAAATTATGAATTGTGTTCCAACTGATCTAAGCAACAATACAACAATATTTATTTAATATTTTTAATTTAACAAAGGGGATTCATTCACATCAAGTTGAGAATTTAACAGTTTTTTACTACTTTTAAATTTATTAATTTCTACAGCCTCCAAAAGATCTAACTTCTTACTTAACCTAATTTCACAATGGAATTAGAAACAAATAATAGTATAAATTTCTTGCATTTATCAATAAAACACACTGATAATAAGTTTGAGTTTGGTATCTTTCACAAACCATCACATACTGATACCACTATCCATAGTTCTTCTCTTCACCCATATACTCATAAGATGGCAGCCTTTAATAGTTACATTCATAGACTTTTAAATATCCCTCTTTCACCCTTGGAATATAATAATGAATTGAATATTATTAAACAATTGGCTGTTAATAATGGCTATGACCCTGAAATTATAGAATGTTTAATTAAGAAGGTTCATTACAAAAAAGCAATTAACAAAGTTTTTCCTTAACGTAAAGAAATATGTCGTAATGTCATCATAGGCCCACTTTCAAATAAAATATCTAAACACTTTAAAAAGTTGAAAGTTAATGTGGCATTTAAAACTAATAAAACTCTTCATCTTCATCTGCGCATAACTCATAAACGACGTGTTTGCGACTATATGTTCCTTCACAAAAAATGATCCTCTCTGCATGGCCTATCATCCCTATCATTTTGTCGGTGAAGTCCTTTTACACCCTGTACATACCTATATTGATCATGACCATGGCCATTTTCGGCATCTACTAGATAAAATCTGTAAACATTATTCGAAAATACTATAACAACAACTTTAATAGGTTCATTTCTTCTGAATTAACTAAAAGGTGCATTTCTATGCACATCAAAAGACACTTTGCTATGTATACATCGATGAAAGATAGTAGCATCGTTCCTAGGAAAAACATAGAACGCAAGCTCTGATTTATCGAGAGAGAATTGCATGTCCTTGTTCTTTCTTATTTTTATTTCGTTATAATATTATAATGATATTGTGAAAAGAAAAATTAATGCCTGAACCAGGAATCGAACCGTGGACCTCTAGTTTTCCAGACTAATGTGAAGCCCACTACACATTCTAGACTTGGCACAAACATTAACAATTCATTCCACATATACAAATCTATACTTCTCGTTTCGTTCGCTGCCAGGTAGGCCTAAGTGTCACTACCATCGCCAATGGCCGGCTTCGTTTAGAAGTATCTATATTTGAGAATTTGTCCACAGCTGTGGTCTCGAGGTAGCGTGCTGCCTTGTCACGCAGCGGACCCGGGTTCGATCCTCGGTCGGGACAGCTTTTCTGGGTGAGGTTTTTATCGGGGTTTTTCCTCGCCTGTAAGACAAATGTCAGGAAAACTTTAAGGCCCCATACGGTCCCCGAAATCATATGCCAACGCAATCATCATAATTCATATTCATCTTAGATTAAGCTTAGGATTAGGGACTCTCCTGGCGCACCACTATCATCATCACCCATTATATCATCGGGGCAACGTAACCCCGCCTTCCACGTGCCCCAACCTTAGAAGTGGGTTACAAGTACGCCATGCCAGGAGAGAAACCAGGAATGTCGAAAGACAACCTTGTGGCACTTGTAAAAAAATAATATTTGAGAATTTTATACCACCATTATAGATTTGTATATGTGGAAAGAAAAGTTAATGTTTGTGCCAAGTCTAGAATGGTGTAGTGGGCTGCACACTAGTCTGCAGTTGGAGTCCATGGTTGGATTTCTGGTTCAGACATTAATTTTTATTTTCACAATATCATTATAATATGATCCATTATTGGAACTGTGTTAAAATAACAGTACTGGAAAATGTTACATAATTTTGTTATAATAAAATGTTTTACTATAGTATACTGTATCCAATTGTGTCTTGGATCTGTAAATATGTTTCAAAATTACATATTATCATTGTTGTGTGTCACGTAACAATGAAATCTCAATTCAGAATTTGCCGTGTAGCATATCTGGATGAAACAAAGTTTTTTAAACGTACGAAATGAGATAACTACACCAACCCCTCCTGTGTAATTCGTATAAGCTAATGCAAATAAAATATTTACATTTTCTTATTTGGAAAACCATTAATGTAATTCAGGAAGAATACGTAATGTTAAAAAAAATAAATGCTTAGGATCTATTTTAGATGAAAGTGAGAATTCAACTACGGAAATTGAAAGACGAATAACTGATGGAAGAAGAATCATTGGTTTGTTGAACTCAGTGCTTTGGAATAGAAATATAATATACAGAACGAAGAAAATTATATTTCAAGTTCTGTTACAAAGCATTTTATTATATGGGTCCGAAATCTGGTCAATAAGTAGAAAACAAACCAACAAGATGTTAGCAGTAGAAAATGGATTTTTGGAGAAGATCTACAAGAATTTCAAGAAGGGATAAGGTCAGATACAGCACAATAAGGGAAATTATGCAAGTTGAAAAAATCATATTGGGAAAAATAGAAGAAAAAACGTTTGAAATGGTATGGACACCTAATAAGAATGGAAGAAGAGAGAATAACAAAGAAGATTCTTAATTGGAAAGCTATTGGAAAAAGTGGAAGAGACAGGCCTAGAGAACAGTCGATGGACGGATGGAGTGAAGAGAAGTATGGAAGCTAGAGATTTGAGGGAAGAAGATGCTTTAGACATGAACCTCCGGCGACAAATCACTTTGGGTTGAAGGAGAAACACTGTATTGTGGAATATTCCTAAATAAAAAAATATATAGGCCTATTTCAAATTAATTTTACATCGATAGTTCTATCAGGTACAGTTGTGAACAAATTCCTTGGAATATTATTAAATACTTACTTACTTACTTACCCACTGGCACTATCGAACCCGTAGGTTCATGGCCGCGCGGACATAAGCTCTCCATATATCCCTATCCTAAGCTAATGCTTTCCAATCATTCCCTGTATAATCTACTTCCCTCAAATCATAGTTAATGTTATTCTCCCACCTCATTCTTGGTCTACAAACTGGGCGTTTTCCCTCTGGCTTTCCTACAAGAAGCTTCCATGCAAATCTTTCATTTCCCATACGTGCAACATGTCCTGCCCATCGCAGTCTACGAGACTTAACTGTTCTTATTATATCTGGCTTCCCATAAAGACCCTGTAGTTCATTGTTGAGTAGTCTTCTCCATTCACCTGTGTGTTCATTGGTCCAAAAATTTTCCTAAGTACTTTATTCTCAAATAATTGTATTCTCCTAGGAACATGGAATATTCATCATCATCATCATAGTACATTCACGAATTTAGGCCATTTGTTGACCTGTTTGGGCCTCAAGAGAAACACCATCCAAAAGTCTTTTGAGTGGACGTCCTGTTCCTGTTGCTGAGCACCGTAATTTAACATGGAATATTCCTAAATAAAAATAGAATTTTTACAAATTAGTTTTACATCGATAGCTCTATCGGGCACAGTTGTGAACAAATTCCTTTGATTGTCCCTGACATACTGAAGAATAAACCCCTGATTCATGTGTAGGATGTCATCGACGCAACAATAGTTTCCAGTTAAGTGTTTTGTACTTCTGATTCAACAAAAGCATTGACAATGCAGTAAAATCGAATCTCTTGTTGTGCAAAGGGATTTTGAAGCACATACAGTTTATTTTCATCCATTTTGTGATTTTATAGGATGAGAAAGTGAAATATAAAAAGACTTGGGCGGTAGTTATACGGACGGATAGAGAAAAGAGTCCGATAAAGGGACTTCTTTTCACAATTCTTTGTGGAAGAAAGACTTTTTTTTATCCCATTCTCTTTTTGCTGCTCCACCCCCACTTTTTTTCGAAAATCTCTTTTTAACTTTCAATTCCATATAACTACTAGACCCTCCACCAAACATCATGCACTATGCCTTCCCTCTTTATCGTTTCATTTCTCTTTTTTTTCGCTATGTGGAAAGTGAGATGGAAAGAACCTCTACCGCGTCCGTTGGTTTGAAAGCATTCTGTCTGTCCTTTGTATTTCTGCTATTGCTTTTTGTTTGAGGCCGTCCATTCATACAACATTCCCTGCATGCTGGAAAGAACCGTAAGAGCATTATGGTGGGTCAAAATAACTGAACATAATGTACATTAATGTCTTCCCAGGCTGTTGAAATGTTACACGCTAGCGGCTGGAAGAACGGAATTTAAGCCTAATGCAGTACGATAACTTAAAGAAAGTAATTCATTGGTTTAGATTTATACATTATCATTGAAGTTCTTGATGATATACTGTACAACACTTTTAGCTAACTTATAGTCGCTGATTGATCAGAAAATACAGTTCTAAGTGGCGAAGATCATACACTCATTTTCTCTCCTCATTATACGAATTACACTGGTCAACATGATTTTTGTCTCATGAGTACCAATAGTTGTACTAATGCAGTTTTTTTATCGTGTTTTCAAATATGTATTCGGAATTTCTCCATCACCCACAGTTTTTTTTATTTAAATTTCAATTAATGGATTTAAATAATTCTTTTTTTATACACGTTTTTTCGTTCATTTTCCCATTGTAAAATAAAACCAAATGAGCTAACTCAGGAGATTTCAGCTGTGGAAAAGAGACATCAAGGCAAATGGAATCCTAATATGCTGGTCGATTATTGTTGGACCATCAAGAGGGATGCTCCACAGGCGAAATATAGCAGCAAATCGTCATTTCTTACTTTCTAGGTGAGTCCGGATGTTCGAATAATGTGTGTAGTTACGAATGTAGAAAATATTAAAGCGTTTGAAATTATAAATTCATGTCTCTCGGAAAAAACCGATATGATATTTGAATTCAGGAGAAAAAAATACTATCAGAATCACATATTTTTTCTTTCTGAGACAAAAAAAAAGTTTCTTTTTTGTTGCTTAGTTTAACTGTCTTCGATTGAATTTATTAATCTATCAACATATATACATATACATAGTGTTCTGCCCAAGAGCAAGTCTTCCACTGCAAACTCAACATTTTCCACTGTTTTCCTAATTCACTTTCCTCTTTGTATCCGCATACAAACCATCCATTTTAATATTTTATATCATCTGATGTCTTTTTCTGCCTCTAACTTTCTTTCCGTTGACCATTCCTTCTAGGACATCCGTCAGCAGACAGTTTCTTCTTAGCCAGCGACCAATATAATTTATTTTCCTCTTTTTTATGAGTTCCAGCATTGTTCTTCCTCCACCCACTCTGTCTAGCACATCTTATTTTTTTTTATTTGTTCTGTCCATTTTGTACGTTCCATCTGTCTTAATATCCACATCTCAAAAGCTTCCAGTTGCTTTTCCTCATTCTGTCGTAATGTCTAAGTCGCTGCACCATACAATGCTATACTCCACACAAAGCACTTCACTAGCCTCTTCCGTAATTCTTTTGCCAAAGGTCCGCAGAAAATGCTTCTCTTCTTGTTAAAAGCTTATTTTGCCATTGCTATCCTCTGTTTTATTTCTTGACGCAGTTCATGTTACTACTGATGCATCAACATGCTTTCGTTCTTTTAATTAAGGGATTTGAATTTTGTTTAATTACAGTGATTATCATTAGTGGTTAACTATAAAATAGTATTGTTATTTTATTCAAATATGGAAACATCTTCATAATTTATAAACTTTTTTTACATTACAAGAAAGGTTCACTTTAACCTCCATATTCGGGTAAAGTTGACCCAGACTCCATCCTACCTTTTAGACTATTTTTAAGTTTATTTACTCTATTAATTTATATAGACAGGCACAAATTAATCTAAAAGTATTTATGGCTGATCGTAATTAAAAGCGTTTTTATTTAATGTTTTGAAAAATTATCGTTTATTATAACATGCAGACAGCGACGGTCTTTGGCTTAGTAAAATTACAAGGTAGTCTGTGAGAATAAAAATGTTGGTTATTCAAGCTCACGAAAAGCAACATCTGACCAATGTTGTCTACATAAAGTTTATTCTTCTTGTTGTTCTTCTTCTTCTTCCTTTCAAGTATTAGGCCAAGGCCTGTTACGATCCTATAGAAAATTTTTCCTCCAGCGGTTCATAGGACGCCTCAGTGATCTTCGTCCTCTTGGTATATAATTACAAACAGCTTTGGGGATTCGATTTGAACTCATTCTTTCAAGATGGTGTTTCCAATTTAGTTGGTACTGTTTAATTTATTCCAAAATTGGCGTAGTTTTCAATTCTTTTAAGACACCGGTATTCTTTTTCCGATCCCATCTGGTGTAACCAGCTGTTCTGCGCATGAATCTCATTTCACAAGCCGTTATTCTGCTTTCATGTTGTCTTTTTAGTGTCCATGCTTCACTAACATAGGTCAACACTGGCCTAGCCAAAGTGTTATATAAACGTAATCTGGTGTTTTTGTACAAGGGATGGTTTCATAACTTGATTAATAATTCCCAAACTTTTATTATAACTAGTAATTTTTTCAGGGATATCCTTTTCATCCCAGATAGAGAGATAATATCCAAGATATTTAAATTGATTAGAGCTCTCTAAAATTTTATTCTGGAGACAGATTTTACTTTGTATGGGGTGCTTCCCATGAAATGCCATGATTTTTGTTTTGTTAATTGATATTTCCATATTAAATTTGGCACATGTCATTTGTAAATTATAAATTGATCGTTGCAAATAATTTTCGGAAAGTGCCAGAAGAGCTACATTTTCGTCTGCAAAAAGAATAGCATCGAGTTTGAGGTTCCTATTGATGGGTACATATAAAGTTTCATACGGACATATTGTAGTTATGACTGCTTTTGAGGTTTGTGGAACGGTTTCGTTTAACATTGAAGCAGTTTGTAGTAGAATAGCTCAATCAAAAAATAACATTTGAAAGTGTATTTTTATAGTACTGTACCAGCATACAGCGCTTATGGAGGAACATCGATCCAGCCCTCTCTGCTGAGCCATCATTTTATTTTATAACGCTCACTAAAATAACTAAATGGGCCAGTCGGCGTGTTGGGAGGGTGAGTTATTGATGAAAACAGTGGACGCATTTTTACAATAGCTGAGTTTTAGAACAATGCCTCAAATTCGTATGTGGGAAAGTTGAACGCAGTCGAGCCACAAAACAGAACCACAGTTATACTGTTAATTCTACAAAGTAACTTGCAGTTTATATCGATAAAATATTCACGTCTCGATACTCCAGTTTCAAGGAAGATATTGATGCAAATATCGTATTATACCCGTGCTGTTACATCAATTCTTTCCTCGAAATTATTCATAAATGCCATAAAGTACCGGCGTTTTGTCATAAGTAATGCTACGAATGATTTACAATTTATCTAGAGAATTTGGAAATCAAGAGTGGCATTTGTTAGGACTATTTAACGAATAAAATTAAGCTGTTTGCTTACAATTCATTATTTAAATATAGCTATTTTAAAATATGTATATATTTAATGTAAACGGCGATGTTTGAAAACAAATGAGAAACGTTTATTATGTTTCATTTGTTCATCACTGCAACCATATCATATGATTTATTGCCAAAGGATCGCAATATTATAAGAATGCACCCTAGTAGAGAAAAAAAAATTAAACACTTCAAACTGTTTATAACCAACATTATATGTTATTAATTAATTTCTGATGTCCTATGATGTCTAAATTATATTTTTCTGGAACGTAAATTCCTGGGAAATAATACGTTTAAGAAAGTGCAAACAGTGCTTTTTTTGTGGTATAATTAATTGCTGAAAATGTTTTTGTATTATATCCCGCAAGCAGAATCTGGTTACATTCGTGCACTATATATACAATCTGGTAGCCACGGATTCTTACATTTTAATATATAAATTGTTATATTCAACGTATTTCTTAGAAAGTTAGTCACTGCAAAATAATGCTCAGACCTATTCAGAATGTTAAAAAAAGGAGGAGCTTGATTTTAATGTGATAAAATTAAATTTATAAAATCGAGGTGAAAAACGACTGTGATTGGCTGTAAATCAAAATACATTGAAATGTGATTGGTCGTTGACTCCCATTTGGGGCATGAGATAAATAGTCTTCGTAATGAATATCTTTTCATATTGACCAGCCTCGGTGGCGTTTGTGACTACAGTTCATGAAGTTCCGGGTTCAATTCCCGGTCTGACCATAGGAATGTTTTCTTAAAGGGAATTATTCCTGTTGTCGCCCAAGGTCTCAAATTTGGTTTAAGTTCAGATTAAGAACTGTCCTGGCACTTCATTATCATTTATCACCCATCATATCTTTAGGATAATGTAACTCATCCTTCCAGGTTCCCCAACCTCAGAAATGGATTATAATTCCACCAATGCCAGGGGAGAAAACCTGAAATGTCATAAATGACAACCTGGTGGCATTAGACAAAAAAAAAAAGTTACATTAAATGAAAAGAAAAAAACTGTCAATGATTGTATGCATAGTAAACGTTTGAATGAATGACTTCTAGATTAAATAAAATAAAATCAATAAAATAAAATCATAAATATAATTATCATCACCATCATCAGTCCCTCCTAGCAGCCCAGTGATCACCATGCTTCCAGCGATCATCTGCTTCGAAGTTTCGCGGGTTTACATTCGGCCGGGGCCGATGGATTTTCCAGGACGTAGAAATGCTGAATATGGGTTCCCACGGAAGGAAACTAAAGCCGGGGTCTCGTGTCAAATATTTGCGGCATGTAAAAGAACCTCAGACCTATAAAAAAGAGACATCTGAGCACATTTTATCGGCTATTTTACAACATTAATGATCATAGCTATTAAAGTAAATAGTAAAATGAAATAACGTAATATCGTCATAATATGCTCCTTTTCCCGTCATTATTATTTTTATATAAGCTTGGATATCCGGTCACAAATCATACTTACTTACTTACTTACTCACTGGCACTATCGAACCCGTAGGTTCATGGCCGCACGGACATAAGCTCTCCATACATTTCTATCCTGAGCTAATGCTTTCCAATCATTCCCTGTATAATCTACTTCCCTCAAATCATAGTTAATGTTGTTCTCCCACCTCATTCTTGGTCTACCAACTGGGCGTTTTCCTTCTGGCTTTCCTACAAGAAGTTTCCATGCACGTCTTTCATTCCCCATACGCTCAACATGTCCTGCCCATCGCAGTCTACGGGACTTAACTGTTCTTATTATATTATCTTATTATCTGGCCTCCTATAAAGACCATGTAGTTCATTGTTATGTAGTCTTCTCCATTCACCTGTCTGTTCATCTCTCTTTGGTCCAAAAATTTTCCTAAGAACTTTATTCTCAAATACTCGTAATCTCCTTTCCTCTCTTAAAGTAAGAGTCCATGTTTCGCACCCATATAATATAACTGGTAGAATAATAGTTTTGTATATTTTCAGCTTAACGTTTTTTGAAAGGAGTTGGGTCACAAATCATAAGAATTTAATTTCTGATACCTGAATCCTTCTCTCATCTTCTTTTCTCTAATACCCAGTTTTAACCATCAGAAAGGAATGCTGGAATTGCTTTCACATAGTATTTCATTAATATTTTTTTTCCTTACATTCTTCCCTAAAACTCTATTGATGATCCCACGTAAATAATTAAAGAGTTTAATTTTTTCCTTATTGGATTAATTTTCGCACGAGTTACATTAAAGCGTAGATTTTTAAATGTGTTAAATTGTTCTACTGTTTTACAGTTTATTTCAATGTTCGTTATTAAATGTTTACATTAAAAATTTCTCATGAACATGTCACGGACGTGTATAAATTTAAATATGTAAATAATTATTACTTATGCATACAAACCAGAAAATAACACCTCAGTGCGTTTTGCATAAATAATATTATTACTCACTTCCATGATAAAACCTTAAAATTATAGGATGTGGAAGGTAGAATAATAATAGACATTTCTTCATAAAATGAAAATACTAACAATTTCCTGTGGGTGTCGTGTAACAGTTTCAGCGGGAAAAAATGATAACATACAGCATATCCTTAGCTATGTTTTATAGTTTACTATGCTCTGTCCAGCCTAAAAGACACACTTGAGCAATATAAATGGATGGATAATTCACGAAGCATATGACTGCTGCACTTAGTGCGATTCGTTCATGATTCATGACCAAAGCTCAGTTCAGCGGAAGCGAAAAAATAGATCATTTACTCGATTAATAGGCCTATAATTATGTTTTTGAGGTTATTTATGTTACGTATAGTTGATTAGAATACAGTATACAACTACATGTTTCTTCGAAGGTCGGAGAGTAAGTAAAAATTCGCATTTGTTTGAAACTAAACGATTCTTGAAAGGAAGTCGAATATCAGTTATAAATATGGCGGTTGTCGTATAGTTTATGTTAATTTAACTCGGTGATAAAATGTGTGATTAAAATTATTAAAAAAACACTCTAAAGGGTAAATGTCAAAGTGTGTTTCTTAGGGTCGCATCTATGAACGCATTAGACCGTAAAAGTAATTCTCTGCTGAGAAAGTTGCATCCAAAGACGTTTTTGCGTACTCAAAAATCTGTTCATGCGATAATAATTGTCGAAATTCCTAAGCTACCTGGCGAGATGACTTTTCAGAGAACGAATCGTGAGTAACCCGATGGGAACAGATTGGAACCGATGGTAGCCGATGTAGTTTGAAACCTTGCCGCGTACCTTGCTGCTTTATCCAAGATGTCGGACCTTGAAGACTTCGATCATGTTTTCGGTATACGCGGAGAAGAGGAGTTTGATAGAGTCTACCAAAGAATTCAACTGGAAGAACAGGATAATCGGCGTAATATCGCGCGACGCAGACGTCGTTGTACACGGTATTATTTGCGTGACGCAAGCGTAAATGCGTTCCTCTAGGAGACGAAAATAACGGAATTGGTTTTATCGCTGAGAATTCTGGGTAATTTCTTGCCAATATTACGAAAACGACGACTTTCATGCATGACCAGTTAGTGGGTAGCTAATTCGATCTTTGCACTTGCTCACGGGAAGTCAGCTCACCGGTGATTGGAAATCATTTGAGTAGAGACTAATGTATTTGCATGCGGCCCTTAGACTGGGCAGACATTAGCTGATTGCCCGGCTTTGCTCAAGTGTTTGTTTATCCAAATCTTCTTGAAATCAATCAGGTTAGTGCCCTAAAAAATGTTGATTCGACACTATTCAAGGTCTTACCACCTCATCCTTAGGGGTGCTTGAGGTTAAACATGTTCTTTAACGTCATCAAAGCTGTCACCAAGCAGATAAGATATCTCGAAAGCCACGGTTTCGAAACTAATAATATGTCACTTTGAATACTTTATTTTCCACCCCTTCTCACACACTTAAAAGGTGCAAAGGTCAAACTTGAGCTTAAATGCCATCAGTAATCAGTTTAGCGACCCCAAAGACTATGAATTTTACACTAATCTTGACCTCTTAAGACATTCTATTTTTCATCCCTTCTCACCCTACTTCGTCTTCATAAGGATGCAAAGTTCTAACTTGGACTTAAATAGAATCTGAATTGTCACCAAATAGATTAGTCTTCTTCTTTCTTCTTCTTCTACGCATGAAGGCTGGCAGCTTGTTGCGTGTTCATTCACTATAGGTCCGGGGTATGGTGACGTCCAATTTATCAGTCCGGCTTACTTCGTGAATGTTTTTGTGAGTAATTGAAAATTTTACATTTTGGAAGTGAGTTACTAGCCCTTCTTCTTCGATGGGTATCTATTTTAGTCTGGACCTTCTTCCATGACAAGCCCCACCACCACATCAAGGTAGAGATACCGACGGAGTGATTCCAGAAATTATGGATTCGACACTTTAAGGGAGGAAATGAGATTACGAGCATTTGAGAATAAAGTTCTTATGAAAAATTTTGGACCAAAGAAAGATGAACAGACAGGTGAATGGAGAAGACTCCTTAACAGTGAACTACAAGGAAGCCAGATATAATAAGAACTGTTAAGTCTCGTAGACTGCGATGGGCAGGACATGTGGCACGAATTGAGAATGAAAGACGTGCATGGAATCTTCTTGTAGGAAAACCAGAAGGAAAACGGCCAGTTGGTAGACGAAGAATGAGGTGGGAGAATAACATTAACTATGATTTGAGGGAAGTATATTATACAGGGAATGATTGGAAAACATTAGCTCAGGACAGGGATGTATGGAGAGCTTATGTCCGCGCGGCCATGAACCTATGGGTTCGATAGTACCAGTGAATAAGTAAGTAGGCCTACTGTAAATGATAATATGTGGGCTTATGGAGTATGAATGATAAAGGCGTGTTTATACCTTTTGAATTGCACATAACATTTTTTTTTTTAATCTTTGGATATAATGAAAAGATTTATTCCCTTAGCTTTATAACACTCCGCTCCATTGACACAAGTGCAGAGAGGAAAAACTTATTTTTCTTTCCAATGATCTGAACATCCGGTGTTCACGTTTTTTTCTTTGAAGAATTTCTCAGCTCGGTAGCAAAAAAAAAGAAATACGTTACACCACACCCAACTTATTAATGTCTGTTGTGAGTGATTTGTTTACGCGCAATCTACGTCATATTGTAAACTTGTTGCTTCCATTCTCACACCAATGCAAAACTTGGAACAGAATAACTGCATTTGTTTACCCATTACCAAGCCAACATTGAAATATGAAGGGCGGTTAAATTGAATCATTTGGCTGCATTACATTGTACGTGCACTTGGTTAAAACCAGGATAAAGCAATTTTAATCCGCAGTCCTTTGTTTGTAAATTGTGGTATTTTGCAGATTTTCCAAACATGCTAAACTGTCAAAAGCAGATATTTAATCATGCCTCCAAAAATGGGACAATCATTTATTTTGTTGATATAGGGCCTGCTTAAACTGAAATTTATAATTTGAAACCCGATAACATTTCTGTCTGTCCGTTAATACAAAATTTTATTTATAATAAAAGCAATAAACAAATAGTAGTTATAATAGTAATGTTTAGGATGTGATATAACTTATAGAGAAAAAAATATATAGAAAATAAAGTAAATAAATTTCAGACTATTTGTGGAACCATAAAAAGAACCTTAGGTCGGAAAACAAGGAAAGATACGAAACTTAAATTATATAAATCAATGGCTGTTCCTTTGTTGTTGTATGGAAGTGAAAATTGGATAATGAAATCAAGGGATAAAAGCAGGATACAGACTGCGAAAATGCTATTTTTACGTAATATGAAAGGATGCACAAGAGCGGATAGAATAAGGAATGAAACTATACGAGAAGAATTAAATATATATAAAAATGAAGGTAAAATCAGCGAAAATAATAAGAAATGGACAGAACACTTAATGAGAATGAACAACAAAAGAATACCAAAAAGAACCTTCCTGTATAATCCCAGAGGAACAAGAGATGTTGGCCGACCACGTAGAAGATGGACTCCACTTTTAACTTCGCCGGAACAGGCTGCATAGCCTAAACCTTGTAGAAGAAGAAGAAGTAATGTTTTATTTATTCTGTCGGAGTTAAAGCCATAGGGCCTTCTTTTCCACTCACCCAGTACAAATATACAGAACACAAATAACAGTTATATATATATAAATTATACTGGTCTACATGATTTTTGTCTCATGAGTACCAATAGTTGTACGTAATGCAGTTTTTTTATCGTGTTTTCAAATATGTATTCGGAATTTCTCCATCACCCACAGTATTCTTTATTTCAATTTCAATTACCGTAATGGATTTAAATAATTATTTTGTAATAAACCTAGATTTCTTCCCGGAAAATCTTGGCACAGTGGGCGATGAGCATGGGGAACACTTTCATTGGGATATTTCACCTATGGAAAAGATATATCAAGGCAAATGGAATCCTAATATGCTGGCCGATTATTGTTGGGCCATCAAGAGGGATGCTCCATAGGCGAACTATAGTAGAAAATCGTAATTTCTTACTTTCTATGTGAGTCCGAATGTTCGAATATTGTGTAGTTACGAATGTAGAAAATATTAAAGTGTTTGCGTCTCTCGGAAACCTTGCGTGATGGAGAAAAACCGATATCATATTTGAATTCAGGAGAAAAAATACTATCAGAATCACATATTTTACTTTCTGAGACAAAAAAAAGTTTATATTTTTGTTGCTCAGTGTTATCCATCCGTAGTAATTCTGTCCGAAGGCAAGTTTTTCACTGCAATCATAGCGTTTTCACGCTATGCTTTGCAGCTTTACTGGGGAATTGTAGGTGTGGTAGTTTCCCGTTGCTTTCCACATCGGTGAAGGATGATAATGATAATGATAAGGATGGTGATGATGGCCGGATGATTTTTTGGGGACCCTTGGGCCCTAAGCTTTCTGACATTTGTCTTACAGGTGAGGAAAAACCCCGAAAGAAAACTTCACCTAGGAGTCTGTTCCGACCGGGAATCGAACCCGGGCCCGCTGCGTGACAAGTTAGCACGCTATCTTGAGACCACTGCGGTGGACTGTACAAATTATAATAAATTATTAAAAAAACACATGTAGCATAAGATGATATGGAATGTAGGATGAAACGTATGCCTATATTTTCTCCTGTAGATTAAACATAATAATCTTCTTCTTCTTCCTTCCAAGTATTAGGCCAAGGCCTGTTACGATCCTATAGAAAATTTTCCCTCCAGCTTCTTCCGGAAAATTCTCGTATAAGACTTGAAAGCATAATAATAGTCCCTTCGATTGGTTGCTGGCCAAAGGAAGGCAAGACCAGTGATAATAATAATAATAATAATAATAATGATTTATTTTAGCTGGCAGAGTTAAGGCCATAAGGCCTTCTCTTCCACTCAACCAGCGAATAGTAAAATTATACAAAAATTACGTACATATTACAATTTTAAGATATTAAAATACAGACTAAACAAAATACAATGATGATGGATCTAATACTAGCTAATGCTAACAAAAACATAGAATATAATAAAATTAAAATGATATAAAATAAAGTAAGTAGCTTCCTACATGATTATTAATAGAATGCTCTATATAGTTGTTATGTAGTTAATGTTTTCATTGTGTCGAACTTAAGATATCAGTTAATTTGGATTTAAATAATGATAGCGATTGACAGACCCTGACATGACTGGGAAGTGAGTTCCATGCTCTAGCCATAGATATTGTGTAAGATTCAGAGTACAGACAGGTCCTGTGTTGTGGTATCAAAAGTAAAGAAGAGTTTTGTGATCTTGTTCCTAAATTGTGATGAGCCGATAAATGTTGAAAACGTGTTGTTAAATAAGTTGGTAAATATGTGTGCAGAATTTGGAATTGATGGGGCTGCCATCTTATAGCCTCTGGTCAGGCTTTTCTGGAGAAGAAAATAAAATAAAGGAAAGATAATCACATTTATTGGAATCGATTAGACCAAAATTAATAATTCTTTGATCCCGATGCGTATAGGCCTATGCTTATAAATAACATACTAAATAAGTTAGTTAAGAGCTAAAATAATTATGGAGAGGAAACCCATTGAACAAGTGAACCATTTTAAATACCTGGGTTATGAAATCTCCTATTTTAAAAACGAAGATTTATTTAACAAACTTAATAAATCTAATTATCGCCCAGTTGGTAGAACAAGAATGAGATGGGGAGAATAACATTAACTATGATTTGAGGGAAGTAGACTATACAGGGAATGATTGGAAAGCACAGGATAGGGATGTATGGAGAGCTTATGTCCGCGCGGCCATGAACCTACGGGTTCGATATAGTGCCAGTGAGTAAGTAAGTAATACATTTAATTATATAGGCTATGTGGAACAATCAAAAGGATATTTAAAAGCACAAGAAAAGAAACAAAACTAAAATTTTATAAAGTAGTGGCAGTCCCCTTACTATTGTATGGTAGTGAATTTTGGGTTTTAACTAAAAGAGAAGAGAAGATCATAGAAGCAGCTGAAATGAGATTTCTGAGAAGTGTGGCTGGTTACAAACTTCTAGATAAGAGAAAAAGTGAAGATATTAGAAATGAGCTAAATATCTTTAAACTCTTAGATAGAATAAAATAATCTAGAAAAAAAAAATGGAAAGGACATGTTCAAAGAATGGAAGATGATCACATTCCCAAAATTATACTTAAATACAAACCAAAAGGACGCAGGAATGTTGGTAGACCGAAGAAGAGATGGATCCAACTTTTGAATGAGAATCTATGAGACCGGAACAAGCCACATGGGCTTAATCCGTGATTGTTGATGATGATGATGAATAAGTTAGTGGGGTAATATATCTATTCAAAATAAGTCTGCTAGACAATTTTTTTTTGCTAATTAGCAAAGTGCATTTAGAATGGTCGTCATAAATCTTTTCCGCGCTATATCTGAAATACTGCCAGGTTTATGATCGACCGAGAAAATAATCTTAATTAAAGTAGCAGATCCTATATTGCCAGTTTTAATTTTAAAACGACGCTATGTCTAGCCATTTTTTTGTTCCATTTTAACTTTATATTCTGAAATATAAATAAATATAGTATGTTTATCAACTATACGTAGACTTCAAAAAGGCATATGATTCAATTAAGAGGGAGAAGTTATATAGTATCCTGCTGGAGTTTTGAATTCCTAAAAAGTTAATTAGACTTATACGAATGTGTCTAAATGGCACAAAGAGCAGGGTGCGTGTAGGCAAACAGTTTTCGGACACTTTTGAAATCCAGAATGGGTTGAAGCAAGGAGATGCACTATCTCCTCTACTATTTAATTTTGCACTAGAGCATGCCATTAAATCTTTAGAGAATGAGGAAGACTTACAAATCAATGGTATTAATAAGATGTTAGTTTAAGCTGATGATGCAGTACTATTGGCCGATAGCGAGGAGATACTAAAGAACAACACGCATACACTATTGAGTAACATTAAGGAATTAGGACTGGAAGTAAATATCAATAAAACTAAATATATGGTCACACGTAGAAATACATTATATAGGCTAATGGAAATGGACAGCTAATGACAAATGAGGGAAATTTTGAGGAAATGGCTGAATTCAAATACCTAGGAACAATAATCACAAATAGGAATGAGATGCACAAAGAAATTAAACATAGGCTCAATTCTGGAAATACGTGCTATTATGCATTGCAGAGACTCTTGATGTCCCAACTCCTTTCAAAAAACGTTAAACTGAAAATATATAAAACTATTATTCTACCAGTCATATTATATGGGTGTGAAACATGGACTCTTACTTTAAGGGAGGAAAGGAGATTACAAGTATTCGAGAATAAAGTACTTAGGAAAATGTTTGAACCAAAGAGAGATGGACAGACAGGCGAATGGAGAAGACTACATAACAATGAACTACATGGTCTTTGTAGAAAGCCAGATATAATAAGAACAGTTAAGTCTCGTAGACTGCGATGGGCAGGACATGTTGCACGTATGGGGAATGAAAGACTTTCATGGAAGCTTCTTGTAGGAAAGCCAGAGGGAAAACGCCCAGTTGGTAGACCAAGAATGAGGTGGGAGAATAGCATTAACTATGATTTGAGGGAAGAAGATTATACAGGGAATGATTGGAAGGAATTAGCTCGGAATAGGATGTATGGATAGCTTATGTCCGCGCGGCCATGAACCTACAGGTTCGATAGTGCCAGTGAGTGAGTAAGTAAGTAAGAGTATGTTTAATTATACACATTTATTTACAGTACAGTATGTACAGTTTGTACAATATGTTCTACACTTTACTAAATGGAAACTCGTAATGAATTGACAACGCATTAATAACATCGGCATCTCGATAATTTTAGTTAAATGGGTTTAAAAGTTATCTCTTTTTTTTTCTTTTTTTTTAATATTCCATTTATACCTAAATATGCTCTAGTTCCTGTGATCATTTTAACTGCACATGATTTGCAACAGTTCTATTTTTCCGTATTCTCTATTTTCGCATAGACTCTATAAAAACTTATGTTGAAATCAGATACTCAGATGAAAACTTCTTCTTCGTCTTCTTCTTGTTATTCATAATTTCTAGGATTTTCATCCTGTTTATTACCAAAATCACTCCTCGGAGGAAGGCGTATTGGATGTGCATCCACTGTCTATCCTTCTCTTGGCTGGTCTTCCTCTTGTCCTTCTCTTGTACTTCTCCGAATAATAAATCCGTCATGAAAACGGGCTACCAACCCACTTCAAAGTGTATCTTATATATTGCTCGCAGTTCCAAGGATCAAACCTCGGATCAAAGATGAAAATTAATATATATATATATATATATATATATATATCAAACCGATGTTATGCATTCATTAGGAATTCAATAGACTTGTAGCGTTTTGAATTTAAATAAACATTTGTTTTAACGCTGGTAGTACTATTATCTATTAACAGACTGGTACTTGTTTAGGATCGAATTATACAGAAATTTCAGATTGTCGAATAGAAATTATGCATTTTTAAAATGTAAGAGTCCTAAATTCGATGCAGTTTAATTTTTCACATTTAATATAAATTAGAAATGCATCTAATAACAATTTCTAGATATAGGCCTACCCCTATCTATCATCCTAATACGATGAAAAATCGTTTTATAATAAAATAGTATATTATGATGCGAGGTTTAGAAGTGGTTTTTACAGAATCGAGGAAAAACGTTTAAAAACCGAGCGATAGCGAGGTTTTTAATTTCCGAGATTCTGCAAAACGCTTCACAAACGTGCGTTGTACATTATGTTTTGCGAGATGGTGTATTCAAAATAATAAATAATAGTAAAATAATAACATCTTTGTTGGAAATATTTGCGTTCATTATAAACAATTGACTAACATTAACAGTGTGGGCAATGTTTATTATTTGAAATAACAGGAGGCCTTGAGAACAATTATTGATAACATGGCCGCAAGTACGTATTTATTGTTTTATATTGTTTCAAGTAAAGTTCAGTTCATTTAAAACGCAGTAATTTGTTTCGTATAATGTATATTAACACTATCTTTTGAATATTTTTTCTGTATATACATTGTACGTAGTATACATAGAGGGCAGTGATTTTACTTCCCGCACGTGGGTGTAGATGTAATATTACAGTACAGTTATTTAGGTTGACAACCCCGAAATGTAGGAAGTTTAACTTACAATAATTGTTGCCATTGCTGGTAAGTAAGACAAAACGCACTATCGCGCAGAAAAAGAATTTTTAACGGTGTAGCCTACTTTAATTACATGACAGAATAAAAGTGTTAACATACTTAAAGAAACTATTTGTGCAGCAAGTACAAAATCCGCAAGTGCTGAGGATGGAACAAGAAGTATTGAAAGGCCTTCACTATTTCAGTGGATTGTAATTTGTTGAGAACGACTGATATTTCAGGTACAATTTTTTAATATTTTAACTTTTTACATAATAGGCCAGCCTCATGGGCTAGTGGTCAGCGTTTCTGACTACTGTTCATGAGGTACCGGGTTCGATTCCCGGTCAATCCATACGAATTTTTCCTTAAAGGGAATCATTCCTGTGGTTGCACATGGTCTGGAATATATGGAAAAGTTTAGGTTAAGAACTCACCTGGCACTTCATTATCATTTATCACCCATCATATCAACGGGGTAACGTAACTCCATCTTCTAGGCGTCCCAACTTCAGGAATGGGTAATGATTAAGCTAATGCCAGGAGAGAACACATAGCAAGGATGACTGAGAACAGAATACCAAAAGCAGCATACAGCTATTCATCACGAGGAAGAAGAAGTTTGGGAAGACCAAAGAAAAGATGGAAACAGCAGCAATTTGGAGCCGGAACAGGCTAGTAAATAAGCCTAAACCGTGAAGAAGAAGAAGAAGAAGAAGATGCCAAGAGAGAACACCAGAAATATCGAAATGACAACCCGGGGCATTGAATAAAGAGAAAAAAAAAATTTTATATATCAATCTCAAATATGGTTCATATAGAATTTTAAAATTGTTCTTGTTCTTCCTTTCCAGGAGTAGGTCAATGTGACCTGTTCCGGTCTCAAGTCCATTATACAGAAGTCAGAGGATGGTTTACAAAGAGCCATTTACACGTTGAATCAATTAGGACTCTATTATAATCTCAAAGTCTCAACATAATCAATTAAACTGATATCAAATTATGTGTGGCACCATGAGAAGAACCCTCCGAAAGACTCGAAGAGAAACTCAGCTCAGGTTTTATAAAATTATGGCTGTTCCTGTTCTTTTATATGGATCTGAATCTTGGGTACTTACAAAAAAAGATATCTCACACATTCAAGCCACTGAAATGAAATTTTTAAGATCCGTAAAAGGATGTACACGCATGGATAGATTACACAATTAATCAATAAGAAATGAACTGGAGATATTTTCAATAGTTGATAAACTAGCAGAGCATAAATTCCAATGGAAAGAACATTTATACAGAATGGACAATGATTTTAAAATTACTGAAACATAAAACTGTGAACTGTCGGTCTCTAGTGGTCGGTCGCAGCGCATAATGCATAAAATACAGTATAATCCTCTTCAGAAGTTTACTTTAGAGAGTTGAAGAATTTTATGTTGGTAAAAGCTACAGAAATTAAATTCACTGCCATTACATAATGGACTACTACATTTTTCCTTTTGATACAGTATTCTGCATCTCTTTTAACCCAAATTCTTTGTTTTAACGTACTCGCCAAGTTCCTTTAATCCTAGTTGGGAAAATGTCTATTCTCTTAGAACTTTCAAAATAATGACGTGTTTAAATTCACAAGCTTGTTCTTGTGTTTGGTTAAACAGGCGAGCTTCTCACTGTCTCAAACAAAGATACTTTTAAAGGCTAGCATTAAACAGTGTGCGGTTTCTGCTGAGACAGGGATGAAATGCCATTGGGGGTGCTTTGCTTACAAGTAAAGTTTTTTCCTCTATAGCTATCATTCCTACAATTTCCCTCCTGGGAGAAGTATAAATGGTTAAGAGATTTAATTCCAGTAAAATCGTACGTGTGCTTTTGAATAATGTTCCATTTTAACCCATAATCATGGTAATTCGTACGTAAATAACTCAGGTTTGTGTAAAAGGGGAAGAGAATAGAGGATTTAGACTTGATTGTTGAGGAGGAATGAAAGGGCACATAGTTGTAAAAGTGAATGGAATGATGAATGCATTTTCATTTTAGAATCCTCACGAACATCGTTATTCTATGGAATATCCAGATTAAACTACCAGTAAGTACATTTTAATAAAGTGAACACAACGTATGACAGATTAAAAGTAAGCTAATTGAAATCATTATTTCATTTACAAGCTCTGGTACAATATTCTTCCTTTTAAAATTGTTTCTCATCTGTAACTCAATGTATATTTTATACTTCTGTTCCTCTGCCCCAATAAATTGAGATACAATCTAACATAACTATATTTCAAAATTAATAATAATAATAATAATAATAATAATAATATAATAATACTAATAATAATAAGAAGAAGAAGAATAATAATAATAGGTTAGATAACATCATCATCATAGTACATTCACGAATTTAGGCCATTTGTTGACCTGTTTCGGCCTGAAGAGAAACACCATCCAGAAGTCTTTTGAGTGGACGTCCTGGTCTTCTTCTTCCTGCAGGTTGATATCTTAACATTAGTTTGGGTATTCTGTGATCTTCCATTCGATGAGCATGTTGTATCCATCTTGACTTATAATCAGAAATTTTGTTTTCTAAAGATTCCATGTGTAATTCTTCTAAGATGTCTTCATCTTTTTTGTGATCTAGTAGTGTGTATCCTGCAGTCCTCCACTGTATATGTTTAAAGTAGGCCTACTATCCATTGCCTCGTTCTACTCATGTTTTTTTCTTCAGTTTTGTACCGATCCCATATCTACACAAGAAAAAATAAAACTTAGAATTTTTCTTAATCCATGTGCACTGATACATATGCACTCACACACGCATAGAGGCTCAGACATAGAAACAAAGAGGGGGAGAGAGAGAAAATCCAAAACATACTTATAATAACTATTTTCAGGTATTATATATTTTAAATTGATTTTAACGTATTTATCAAAGCTCCTCTTCTTAATTTTTTACATGTAAAATATCACATTATAGGCCATGTGATACATACAGCTATTTTGACAAGGTGGATTTTCTCTCTCCCCCCTCTTTCTTTCTATGTCTGAGCCTCTATGCGTGTGTGAGTACATATGTATCAGTGCACATGGATTAAAAAAAATCTAAGTTTTATTTTTTCTTGTGTAGATATGGGATCGGTACAAAACTGAAGAAAAAAACATGAGTAGAACGAGGCAATGGATAGTAGGTCTACTTTTAACATATACAGTGTGATTATAAAGTCCCAGTACATTTTATGGATAACGTAGCGCAAATAAAACAAAAATTATAAGGTAGTTTCTACTATCAAGTTAGTGTTCAACATAACCTCAATCAGTCTCAAAAAATGTTTCCTAAAGACGCACCGTCGCCCGGAAAACATGCACCAACATATCCTCTGTAATCATTTCACTCGCTTGGCGTATGCGTTCTTTCAGCACTTGCAGATTAGGAAACTTGGTTCTGTACACCTGTTGCTTGATGAACCCCCAAGCAAACGTCCAGGGGTGCGAGGTCTGGCGAACGAGGTGCCCAGATACGAGGAGATGCCCTTCCAATCCACCTTTTGGGAAACCTGTCATTGAGATACCCGCGTATAGTCAGAGCAAAGTGTGGTGGTGCTCCATCTTGTTGTAAAACCACTGTATCAATGATACCATCTTGCTGTAACTGTGGCTGTAAGAAAAGTTGCAACATATCAAGATACACGTCTCCCGTGATGGTTTCCTTTGGAATCTGTCTCTAACTTCCTCTTACGACTGGCCTCTTAAACGCGCAGCAACAATCGCTATCCGCTCTTCAATGGTGAACATATTTGTATCTTTCGAATGGCTGTAACAGAAATACGATATGTAAGCGATTTCTTTAAAATGTACTGAGACTTTATAATCACACTGTATTAACAAAGAAAATTACTCAATTACTTAGGATAGGGACGATAAAATTTACATAAAATGCTCTTGATATGTATTATGTTTTAATAGAAAATAATAGAATAATATTACCACTATAAAACAAATCATAAACATGGAACCTTAGTTTAAACTTTCCCTTTGTAGGTACTTCTACATGCCATGTCATACAGATCGTAAAGGAACGCGACCCTTCGGGAGAGCATTTGTAACTCTAGATTATACACTTTTTATGACCACACAAGGGCATGCAGAACTCCCTGGATGAGCGATCAGTTCAACGTCAGGGCCACTTACAATACAGTACGAACATTTAAGAAAATAAATACCATTCACTCACTCATTCATTCATTCAAACTAAAAAAAAGGTGAATATGATATGGATGATTGTGATATCAATATGATGTTCAGTTATTGTTTGGGCTTTAAATTTTCCCGAAATTTGTCTTACGGGTGAGAAAAAAAAAACTCGTAAAATCTCACCCAGGAAACCCAGGAATCAAATCCAAGTTATCATTTCAATAAATTACGCAGTCGTCTATATAACTGTAGGTCTATAACATACTGATACTTTGTTTATACTTGCAGATGTTATGTGGAATATAAGAGTATTAATAATGACTATTTAACTCATGCCCCAAATGGGAGTCAATGACCAATCACTTTTCAATGATTTCTGTTTTACAACCAATCAGAGTCGTGTTTCACGAAATATTTATCAGTGTTATAATTACCATATTAAAGAAAGCTCCTCCTTTTTAATATTCTGAAATAGTATGATCTAGTTGCAGTGATAAACAAAAGAAGCAGATGAAGCGTGCCTATCGTTTCTCATTTGTTTCCAAACATCGCCGTTTACATTAGATATATAAATATTTTAAAATAACTACAGTTAAATAATGATTTGTGAGTAAACAGCTTAATTTTATTCGTTAAATAGTCCTAACAAATGCCACTCTTGATTTCCAAATTTTCTAGATAAATTCACTCCTCACTTCGTGAGTCGTGAATTTATCGATAATTTGGAAATCACTCGTGGCATTACTTATGAAAATCACATTGTTATACGGTATTTCTTTACCGGTACACAACATTGACAGTTTCTATCATTGTAAGCACCCGACTCCCTGAACTGCCGTCTTATTTACACTGGTCAACATGATTTTTGTCTCATGAGTAACAATAGTTGTACTTAATGCAGTTTTTATAACGTGTTTTCAAATATGTATTCGGAATTTTTCCATCACCCACAGTTTTTTTATTTCAATTTCAATTAATGGATTTAAATAATTATTTTTAATAAACGTTTTTTCGTCCATTTAAAATAAAACCAAATGAGCTAACTCAGGAGATTTTAGCTATGGAAAAGAGATATCAAGGCAAATGGAATCCTTATTTATTGGCCGATTATTGTTGGACCATCAAGAGAGATGCTACACAGGCGAAATATAGCAGAAAATCGTCATTTCTTACTTTCTATGTGAGTCCGAATGTTCGAATATTGTGTAGTTACGAATGTAGAACATATTAAAGTGTTTGAAATTATAAATGCCTGTCTCTCGGAAACCTTGCGTGATGGAGAAAAACTGATATCATATTTGAATTCAGGAGAAAAAATACTATCAGAATCAAATATTTTTCTTTCTGAGACAAAAAAAAAAGTTTCTTTTTTGTTGCTCAGTGTTACCAGTGACTAGTCTATTCAGTCGGTCTTGGCTCTTCGGACCTGCCCTTCCATGGATTGTTCTATTTACTGATTTTACTTTAGAAGTATGTGAAATCACGTATGATAGATATATTAAACCTTTGTATAGTACTTTGTATAATGCAAGGCATATACCTAGAAAATATCTAAGTCTAAGACATTAAAACACACAAAATCCGCATAATTTCTGAAATTATTCTCAGCTTGCCTCTCATTCTGATGAACGTTTATATGTAAGTACTTCGGAGTTCTCAGAAGTATATCTATGATTCAACCTCACTTCGTGAGTCGTGAATTTATCGATAATTTAGAAATCACTCGTGGCATTACTTACAACAAAGTAAATTTTAAATTAGCAATTTGTCTCTTAAACTACACCATTGTACATGTAGATGCCCATAAACTAGATGCGGTTTCAGAGATGAACATTTGGTGTTACAGATATGAATATATAAGTTGAAACTTAGTTGTCTAGCTCACCCCTAGGAACCATGTGTTTTCTGCATCCTAATAAATAAGCAGCGTCATTAGGGTGTTCGCCAAGTCGTTACGTTCTGATAAGACAAGCTCTAAGTTTAGACCGGATAGGGAAACTTCTGGAAGGGGGAATTTCAGATGTGGAAATGAGAAGAGCAAGGTTTTGCTTGGTGCCGACAGGACACTTGATGTCTTAGCGAAATTCAAGCTGCGCACTGATTTTCCGAACACATACAGTTATATGTAATCAAAGGATGCTCCTTTCTTTTCTTTTTCTTTCTTTCTTTATTCAGACGGAGGACAGACTGTCTGAGCACTGCACAAGAAAGATATATTGCGCTATTCCAGTATTTTGGAGATGAGTGGAATAAAAGTCTACTCCAGATCCGACGTACCAGGTTCTATTCCCATTACCCATGCGCCATTTTTGGGTTGAGCCAGTTGCCGTGAGGAGGACTGCAACTCTCCCGTTGGCCTCCTATTTTCTTCTTCTTCTTCTTGTTCTTCTTCTTCTTCTTCTTCTGCTGCATGAAATTAGGCCTTTTGACCTGCCAGACCATAAAAGGAATTCTGAGATTCTCAAAGAATTACACACAGAATCAGTCATGGAATAAGTATAAAAATACAGAAACAACTGGAAATCTCACGTACGAAGAATGAGCAGAACAAGAATACCACGTCACAGGCAAGAGATCTTTGGGCAGACCCTTCAAACGTTGGATTGAGACCGTAACAGACCACTAGGTCTATCACATGAAAGGAAGAAGAAGAAGAAGAAGAAGAAGTGGGATTTAATAAATCCTCCCATCTAGTAAATGGGCGTCCAACATTTCTATGTCCTATTGTTTTGTACTTTAGTAACAGCTGAGGGATTCTATCTGTAGGCATTCTCTTGACATGTTCATACCAGTTGTTTCTCATGTTATCAATTCTATTTGTTAAACTAAAAATATTTAAGTCCTTCCTAATATCCTCACTTCTTTTTTCTCCTGGCGCGACAGGCCTACAAAGCCCTTAGCCTACCAACCGGCTGCTGGCCTCACATCCACATGTGTCAATCACAGAGGTAGATGATAATCAGCCAGTGTAGGGGTGACATGTGGTCAGAATGTCGAGTCCCCCAGCCGTTATAGCTGGTTTTCTCAACCTGGAGCCGCTACTTATTGTAGCTACCCAAATGCATCACGATGCTGGGTGGGCACCGGTCCCATACTGGCCGAAATACCATGAGAAAATTTCTTCCCCCATGGAGACTCGAACCAGCGCAAGTCCCGTAGCTCTGCGCCAAGGCTTCCTGCCTTAACCACTCAGCTACGGCGCGGGACTCCTCACTTCTTTACTTGTCCAAAATTGTCACACCCGCTACTGAACGTAGGAATTTCATTTCTGCAGATTCTATTTTCCTTCTGTCTGAACGGTTAAGAGTCCAATTTTCACTTGCATATGTTAAGACAGGCACTGCCATAATTTTGTAAAATTTTAGTTGTGTGATCCTCAAAGTTTTATTCTTCAGTGTCCGTGTTATAGTGCCACACATTCTGTAAAATCTATTCTCAGTAATAATAATATTCATGATTCGATATTTAGACAGATAGATCATCGGTTGATTAATGTCTGTGACATCCAATTCATATTAATAGTCTATTTTGTCGGTCCATCCAATCTCCTGATTGTAGATGTTTCTTCTTCATATATAAGTATATTCCCTGACTTCAGGAGATTTTTGGTCTTTCTCTGCCTTGTCTTCCCTCAGGTTTCCATTCCAAAACACATTTTGGTAGCCGATCCTCTTTCATTCGCTGGACGTGTTGCTAAGTTTTAATATAATCTAAATAGTATCTTCAATATTCATTTTCTCCCTTATAACCGCGTTTCTAATTTTATCGCTTCTTGAAATTCTTGCTGTCCTTCGTATAAAATCCATTTCCGTTGCCAAAAAATACTTATTTGTTTTTGTTGTTAATGACCAAAGTTCTGATCCATAAGTAATGATGCTTTTAACAATTGTATGATATATATTACTTTTATTTTTATTATATTTTTATCCCACAATATTCCATTGAGGCAAGCAATTGTTAATTTTTCTTTATTAGATATTTGAACTTATTATAATAATTGTTATTGGTAATATATTTATCTTATCATCAGTTACGTAAAGAATATATATATATATATATATATATATATGGTTGGTTGGTATCTAATGTCGAGCACTTGATAATGAAATCATTCGCTCTCTTGCACTCCAATATTTAGCACAAAGCCTGGTCTCTTCTACAAAAGTTGGACAACGGAGGAGATGGTTTCTTTCCATATCTTCATTTAAATTGCAAAAAGGCATTTAGGTGAAACTGTTATGCCAATTCTGTGTAGGTGTTTATTCAAGCAGTCATGTCCCGTTAGCAGTCTGAATGTTGCTACTGCAGATTTTCTTTGTAATGTAGTAATGTCATAAGCTTGTAGATTTTCCCATTCCTTTCCAGATGTTTTGGTGGTGTATTCTTCTCTAAGTTTATTGATGTATTTATTTGAGATAATTCTTTTGATAGAGTGAAAGGAAACTGGAGTAGAAGTTGGGTTTGAAACAATTTTGCTACCCTTCTTGGCTAGAAAATCGGCTATTTCATTGCCTGTCACTCCACAATGGGCCGGAATCCATTGAAGTACAACTTTTTTATGTAGACGGGATAACTGTTTTATCATTTTGTGACATTCGATAATTTTGATGCTTTTGGGTGTTGTGTCTCGTGTTATAGCGATAATGGCTGCTTTGGAGTCACATAGAATTACAACTTTTGTAAATTTTTGAATGTGATATAAAAGATTTTGTAAACTTAAGAAAATTGCTAGAATTTCGCCATATATATATATATATATAAGTTATTTCTGAAAGTTCGTTCACAATTTTGTCGAAAAGGCAGACTCTTATTTCCTGTCCTTGCTATGAAGTGAAAACAATACGGAACTGATATTGTAAATGGAGGGAAATTCCAATTTTTTGTTGTATTTTACAGTTAAGCTGGGATTAAGCGACGATCGGTAAACGGGTTTTTACTGTAATTACGTCTACAATTCTCAATTCCACAGGTGACATGTTAAACACTACAATTTAATTTAAAAACGTAATCATTCCAGTAAAAAAAACACCCTTGTTTTAAGTAAATTTGTTGCAAAACACATTCTACAAACTGAAAATGTGTCATGCATAGAATTTATGTGAACTGACATATTGATATTTTATTTTTAACTGTAGCCAGCGGCTTTTGGGCAGATTTGACGCGCAATTGCGATACATATTAATAATAGCTTTATTTTACCTGGCAGAGTAAAAGCCTCAAGTCCTTGTCTATCACTCAAAACCAGGTTAAAAAATACAAAAATTATTCTTACATCTAAAGTACAATACATATACTTACTTACTCACTGGCACTATCGAACCCGTAGGTTCATGGCCGCGCGGACATAAGCTCTCCATACATCCCTATCCTGAGCCAATACTTTCCAATCATTCCCTGTATAATCTACTTCCCTCAAATCATAGTTAATGTTGTTCTCCCACCTCATTCTTGGTCTACCAACTCGGCGTTTTCCTTCTGGCTTTCCTACAAGAAGTTTCCATGCACGTCTTTCATTCCCCATACGCGCAACATGTCCTGCCCATCGCAGTCTACGAGACTTAACTGTTCTTATTATATCTGGCTTCCTATAAAGACCATGTAGTTCATTGTTATGTAGTCTTCTCCATTCACATGTCTGTTCATCTCTCTTTGGTCCAAAAATTGTTTCCTCCGATTGAGGGTCTTTCCACTTTTCAGCGGTTGCCCTTTTACCAGCCGGCTGCTGGCCCTTCACATCCACATGTGTCAATCACAGAGGTAGATGATCAACCGCCAGTGTAGGGGTGACATGTGGTTAGCATGCCGAGTCCCCCAGCCGTTATAGCTGGTTCCTCAACCTGGAGCCGCTACTTATTGTAGCTACCCAATTGCCTCACGATGCTGGGTGGGCACCGGTCCCATACTGGCCGAAATACCATGAGAAAATTTCTTCCCCCATGGAGACTCGAACCAGTGCAAGTCCCGTAGCTCTGCGCCAAGGCTTCCTACCTAAACCGCTCGGCTACTTCGCGGGACAAAATTGTTTCCTAAGAACTCAAATACTCGTAATCTCCTTTCCTCCCTTAAAGTAAGAGTCCATGTTTCGCACCCATATAATATAACTGGTAGAATAATAGTTTTATATATTTTCAGCTTAACGTTTTTTGAAAGGAGTTGGGACATCAAAAGTCTCTGCAATGCATAATAGCATGCATTTCCAGAATTGAGCCTATGTTTAATTTCTTTGTGCATCTCATTCCTATTTGTGATTATTGTTCCTAGGTATTTGAATTCAGCCACTTCCTCAAAATTTCCCTCATTTGTCCTTAGCTGTCCATTTCCATTATATACTGAATTTATACGTGTGACCATATATTTAGTTTTACTGATATTTACTTCCAGTCCCAATTTCTTAGTGTTACTCAATAGTGTGTACGTTTTGGCCTTTAGTATCTCCTCGCTATCGGCCAGTAGTACTACATCATCAGCATAAACTAACAGCTTATTAATACCATTCAGTTGTAAGCCTTTCTCATTCTCTAAAGATTTAATGGCATGCTCTAGTACAAAATTAAATAGTAGAGGAGATAGTGCATCTCCTTGCTTCAACCCATTCTGGATTTCAAAAGTGCCTGAAAACTGTTTGCCTACACGCACCCTACTCTTTGAGCCATTTAGACACATTCGTATAAGTCTAACTAACTTTTTAGGAATTCCGAACTCCTGCAGGATACTATATCATTTCTCCCTCTTAATTGAATCATATGCTTTTTTGAAGTCTACATATAGTTGATGTACAGTACCATCATATTCCCATTTCTTTTCTAAAATCTGTCTTATACTAAAAATCTGATCTGTTGTAGACCTGTTTCTTCTTAATGCACATTGATGATCTCCTAGAATGTCATCAATATAGGGAGTAAGTCTGCTTACTAATATATTTGTTAGAATTTTGTACGAAGTTGAAAGTAATGAGATGCCCCTGTAGTTGTTGCAATCAGTTTTATCTCCTTTCTTATAAATTGGTAAGATAATTGATTCCTTCCATTCATCTGGAAGAGCTTCTTTTTCCCAAATCATACTAAGCAAACAGCGTATCATGTCCATCAATTTTTCTCCCCCTGATTTTATCAGTTCTGCTGGTATCTCATCTGAACCATATATATATATATATACATATGGTACGTCTACAATATAATTATTATTTACAAAATATTTTGATTCAATGTAGAATTAACGATATAAATATAAAATGTACAAGATAAAAAAGTCAGATAAAAAACTATTAATGACACAGAATAAATTTAGTTGTCGAGAAAAAATAATTATTTAACAACATGTATTTGTATAAACGTGACCCAAAAGTGCCAAGTGTGCGGCAACCCTAATACCTTGAGGAAGGAAGCGGAGCGGACAGGTACTGCGAAAGAAGTAGAATAAGATGAAGAGCTATGAATAGGGGTTGTTCGCAGACTGTTATGTTGTGACCTAGCGAGTATATATGATGAAGATAACATTCCATTAACTTAGTTTAACCTCACACCTTATTAGATGCAACACTTCACCCGGGCCTTACAGTGAAACGATCTGCCAGGAGAGGGATTTTAAGCTATTTAACACATTTTTTGACCACATAAGGACGTGGAGGTCCTCCCCGAATGAGGGATATTCTCAGTACGGGTCCACCTGCAAGACAAACATCATTCACTCACACGGAATCGCAGTAGCGTAGGCACTGCGCTACAAGCCGGAAGGTCGAGGGTTCAAGTCACGGTGGGGGTCAGGATTTTTAAATTGACCCAAGCCTGGCGGCACTATGGCCCTGGGGTCTCTAACGGAAATGAGTATCAGACGCTTGTTCTAGGGGTAAAGGCAAGGCTGAGAACCCGACTGACATCAAGTGCCGATTGTCTAGAAAAAGTGGGAGCCCTAACATCTTACTACCCCAGGGGCCACATGAGGCCTGTAGTGGGATTACTTTACTTTTACATTCACTCACGCGTTTATACAAAACATGGTGAATTTGATAGGATGATTATGATGGCCAAATTATGTTCGGGGACAATTTGGGTTTTGAAGTTTTCTAGAAAGAATGAGTTCAATTCGGATCCCCAAAGCTGTTTATAATTATATACCAAGAGGACGAAGATCACTGGGCCATCCTATGAAACGCTGGAGGGAAAATTTTCTACAGGATCGTAACAGGCCTTGGCCTAATACTTGGAAGGAAGAAGAAGAAGAAGAAGTTTTCTTATAGGCTATTCATCTTACAGGTGAGGCAAAACTCTGAAACACTTTCATTCAGGAAACATGTCTTGACCGCTTGCATATGAGGCAACGACGTTACACTAAGATGACGACAATATATTAGAGTTAATGATAATAACTGTCTCTAATTGATTAATGAAGTGTTAAATAATTTAAATTAATTTACGCGTATTTGTCAGATACTTCAAACTTGATACTGAGAGAAAAAACATGTAGTAATGAATATGTATTTGAGTGAATATGTGAAGGAATGGAAGGACAAATAGCGTACTGTATGGTTTCAGTGTGTCATATGGAGATCGATAGCATTCAGCAGACTGGAGGATTTCTCTCGTCACGGCGTAATGAATGGCTTTTGCTTCGCTGCGTAACAATGAGATGAGCTCAGGTTACCAGAACTCTCCTGTTTCTTACTTTCAGTGTCGGCTAGTGTAAACTTTATTGAAATAACATCTCAAATAAGTTGGAGAATCATACTAAAATTGTTAAATCTTATAGAAGAATTAAAAAAAACTATTTTCTACGTTAACATTAGCTATAGGTTCCTCAATAATACAAATACACATAGAAAATATCCATACAAACTAATTATACAGGGTGTCCCAAAAGTAGACCGACAAACTTTGGGAGCTGATAGATAACATTATTTTAAACACTTTTTGTTAAGGTAGATTTTTTGCAGCGGTGCTGCGTTTAAACGCTGGACGAGTTAATGTCATTACTGCCTCCCACCCATTTGGTTACGATATGTAAATTACATTTGTGTACAGTATGTCTCTTTTAAAGGAAACAGACGAAAGAAACAAAATAAAGACTCTTCAATTCGTTTAGCATACATGTTTACTTCCTGAGCTCATCGTTGTGTTTTCTGGACATTGTGCATTAGTTTGCTGGAATGCCTGCTGCATACTACTTTATTTACAACGTGGAAAGGTACACGTGGAGTGAGATGACGGACATGCTGTTGATGTATGGAAAAAATGGTGCGGATCGTGCGGCTGTATGGCTTTACCAACAACAGTTCCGAAACCGAAGAGTTCCTCATCACACTACATTTGCCAGCATTGAACGTAGACTATGTGAAAGAGGCTCCTTGGATAGACGAGCAGAAGGTCAAGGACGGCCACGTTCTGTACGGACTCCTGAGAACGAGTAAAATGTGTTGCGGTACATTGAGCACAATCCTGCAGCTAGTACTCGCGCCATCGCTCGACAATTGCACCTAAGTCGTAGCACTGTGGGAATAATTCTGCAGGAATTGTTGTTGCACCCTTTTCACCTTGGAAAGGTCCACGCGATGAGACCTCAAGACTATCCTCTGCGACAGCAATTTTGTCAATGGTATCTGGACAAAATTGAAAACGAAGTGCTGTTTGCATCCCATGTCATGTTCACAGATGAAGAATGTTTCACACGTGAGGAGTTATTTAACAGTCAGAATTCACATGTTTGGGCCTTCGAAAATCCTCATGCTACATTTCAGAGGTCACATTAACTGCGGTTTGGTATACACAAATGTAATTTACGTATCTAAACCAACTGGGTGGGAGGCAGTAATGATATTAACGCGTCTAGCGCTTAAACGAAGCACCGCAGCAAAAAACCTTCCTTAACAAAAAGTGTATAAAATATTGATATCTATCAGCTCCCAAAGTTTGTCCGTATAATTTTGGGACACCCTGTATATTGCCCGGATCTAAACCAACTTCTTACTCCTCAGTGAATCGCCACATCAAGTTAAAATAAAAAAAATACAATGACAATAGACTTCTAACAGTGGCCAGAAATAAAACATGGGAATGCCTAATAAAAAATGTCGATATACCACACAAGCCAAGATAAACAGAAGTAGCTCATGTTAGAATGACAACGGGCCACGACTGTATGGCAAAACACCTTTACAAAATCAATGTTCTGTCTTCACCGAAATGCATCTTATGCAATCACCCAGATGAAGAAATGGACGAAGGCCATCTGAACTACTGTATCGCTATTAAACATGATGATTCTAAGACCTCAAAGTATTGGAGAGCAAGACTGCTAATGGCTTCAGTGTTAGATGCAGCACATTAGACAATTATTATAGAGCTATCTAGAGTTCTTTAGGATCTTAAGTAATCTTAGAAATTGTTTCGAGTGTTTGAGTCATATACGACTCTTGATGATCCATACAAATTTTCAATGAGTTTAAATATAAATAAAAGTCCAAATTTTGTAATCGGTAAGTGTCATGACCCTCTCTGATTTTCTTAGGCTTAAAGGACCTTCGGGACTTGGAAAATCTGGTAGCGTGTTTATCTAGCCGAGAGTTAGTATGAGGATGTACAGTTATACATGTTTTGAAATAAACAAATGGAGTCTTATTTTACACTATTTTATTACTAAAGTATAAATAATTAGAATCCCTAAGTATTCTAGCCCTAAATAACTAATCTAAGCCTATATTAAAAACTACAGTACTTTCTGGGGTTTGAGAGAGTGGGAGTTGTGGAAGTTATAAATCTATCCTAATCTACATGTTTAAAAATGTTATATACCTTTTTGAAAATTTAATATCAAAATAGTTAATTGTACTTGATTCCCTTCCAAAAGTCCAGAATACATATTAAGAAAAATGGTCGGTGACTTACCCTTCAGCAGTTTACACAGACAGACCCGAGACCCTCACTTCTCAAGTGTTATATACTCAATTTGACCTCTAGTTACCCTAACTGTACTCAGTAATATTCCAATAAACTAAATGTAGAGATTTTTACAGTTAGCTAAGCAAAACTTTGCTCTGAACTATATCATGTCTAAACTCTATTTCAACAGACTTTGCATGTCTAAACTCTATTTCAAGAGACTTTGCTTGAATAATTAAAATAACCTATAAAACCATTAAATATCTATATAAGACTCTATGTATTCATAACAGTAAGCATAATTATTTTGAATGTATTTTTCGTTTGCTTGGTGGTACATTTAACAGTAATATGAGAAAAAAGTTACATTGCCATGCTATGTGAGCCATGAAAATAAGCAAATATAAAAGTTTTGGCTCCAAAAAGAAACAAAATAAGAAGAACCAGTATAGCTGTACAGAATATACATAACAGTAACTCGCTAAAAAAACGCAAAATAAGAACCTAAAATTATTGTTCGGTCGCATAATAACTGCAATTTAGTGTCAGAAATGTCGAAAGTGATTCCACACGCACTTCGTAATTTGCTAAGAGCAAATGGTTATCATAAAAGAGAATTCAGAAAGAAGTTATCTGTAAATTGAAGGAAAGTAAATAAATAAATGTATCAGATTACCCACCGTACGATCACTTTTTATCCTCACTGTATATTTTAGTCTTATTTAAGATCCTACATACCTCAATTCCCAATTATTTATCACCTCGTTTCCAGTATCTATCCTCAAACCATAACTTAAACACAAGATCACAACATAGTCTCTTTTGCTTAATATACCGCAACATAGGACATCACATCACTCCATGTCATATACCATCTTCACTTCTTGCAACTGGAATTCCCTACCACAAGAAATAAGGGGCTGCCGGACATTGGCATCTTTTAAAAGAAATCTAAATTTATATTTGCTCTAACGTCGACTTCATTATTACCCAGTGTAAGATATATATATATATATATATTTATATTAATTGGTGTTTTTCGTATAACCCATCATATTTATACTATAATTAATAATAATAATAATAATAATAATAATAATAATAATAATAATAATAATAATAATAATCAGAGGAATGGAGGAAGATCAATGGATGGACAGAGAGAAATGGCGTTTGGTTCCCGGAAGACGGCGGCAGCTGCCATGATACCGGATGATGATGATGAATAATTATTATTATTATTATCATTATTATATTATTTTTTTGTTATTACTATTATTATTATCGTAAGTATTATTATTGTTATGGGGCACGCCGTAGCGTAGTGGTTAAGGCACTGGGCTACAAGCCGGAGGGTCGAGGGTTCAAGTCCCGTTGGGGTCAGGATTTTTAAACTGACCCAAACCCTCTGGCGGCACTATGGCCCTGGGGTCGACTCAGCCTCTAACGGAAATTAGTACCGGACGCTTGTTCTGGGGGTAAAGGCGGCCGTCACGCAGGGCTGACAACCCGGCTGACATAAAATGCCGATTGTCTAGAAAAAGTGGGAGCCTTAACCTCTTACTACCCCGGGCCTCCGAGCCTGTTGTGGGATCACTTTATTATTATTGTTATTATCATATAAAGTGTTGTTTGTATATATATTTACATTGCTACATTTAATGTATCTTTAACTGTTTATAATTAGTATAGTGTATATCTATATTTGTCAAATATTTATTTGTATTTGTGCTGGTTGAGTGGAAGAGAAGGCATTATGGCCTTAACTCTGCCAGAATAAATAAAACATTATTATTATTATTATTATTATTATTATTATTATAGTCGAACATTGTACACATATAGTGGTGATCTCTCTGAACCTGTGCCCAGCAGACCACATGGTCACAGACTATGAAATACAGAAGAGAACGCAAATGAGCAGATATTTGCTCTTTCTTTGCCCGTGGTTCTATAGGCCCAGAAGCTCTTAGTTGATCTAACAGTCAGTTTAAGGTTGATATGTGATCGGCATGCCGGGTCACCCAGCCGTTATAGCGGATTATCTCAATCTGGAGCCGCTACTTATAAATTGTAGGTAGGCCTACTAAAATTTCTCACACTGCAGGATGAACACTGATCTCATACTGGCCAAAATTCGACGAGAACATGTCTTTCCCCAAAGGGACTCAAAGTACAGATATTTATACAGGGTGCTCTAAAATTCCCCTTACAAACTTCTAGGACTTGTAGAGGGGACTGAGTTGATAATATTCGGAATTGAAAACAATGTCCGGAAAGTTACCGTTTCCATGCTACAGCCGTTTGAAAACAAGCATTGCCTGAACTTACGTCACGTGTCTCAACAAGTAATTGCTTTGCGATTCGTTTAAATCGAAAATGTCTCTATCGAGTATTCCAAGACTTGGTGTTTTTTTATGTCAAATTTGTTTTCGAAATAATGAAAACTACAAAAATTGATTATGGAGGGTGTATCCGGGATTATTAATGCAAGTCATGGTTCAGTTTTCCATTTTGTTTCTTTGGTTATTAATGAGTTAAATTGTAAAACAAGTGATGTACTGTGTCACGTCTCATAACAATTTACTTGTAAAAGTGGTCGCGTTAAATCATGTTTTCAAACGGCTGTAGTACGGAAACCGTAAGTTTCCGCACAGGACGTGGTTGCCAATTCTAAATAGTATTACCTCTACCCCCTCTACAAGTCCCAGAAGTTTGTAAGGAGAATTTTAGAGCCCCCTGTATATGCGTGGATTAAATATCGTAACTAAAATTGAATCCAGTTATGAAATTTGAGGTACCATTGTTTCGTCTCATCCACGGAGATAGACATGAAAAATAAGGATGTTTACATATATATATATATATACTTACTTACTCACTGGCACTATCGAACCCGTAGGTTCATGGCCGCGCGGACATAAGCTCTCCATACATACCTATCCTGAGCTAATGCTTTCCAATCATTCCCTGTATAACCTACTTCCCTCAAATCATAGTTAATGTTATTCTCCCACCTCATTCTTGGTCTACCAACTGAGCGTTTTCCCTCTGGCTTTCCTACAAGAAGCTTCCATGCAAGTCTTTCATTCCCCATACGTGCAACATGTCCTGCCCATCGCAGTCTACGGGACTTAACTGTTCTTATTATATCTGGCTTCCTATAAAGACCATGTAGTTCATTGTTATGTAGTCTTGTCCATTCACCTGTCTGTTCATCTCTCTTTGGTCCAAAATTTTTCCTAAGTACTTTATTCTAAAATACTCGTAATCTCCTTTCCTCCCTTAAAGTAAGAGTCCATGTTTCGCATCCATATAATGTACCTAGTAGAATAATAGTTTTATATATTTTCAGTTTAACGTTTTTTGAAAGGAGTTGGGACATCAAGAGTCTCTACAATGCATAATAGCACGCATTTCCAGAATTGAGCCTATGTTTAATTTCTTTGTGCACTTCATTCCTATTTGTGATTATTGTTCCTAGGTAATATATATATGTATATATATTAAATTTAAGACTCTTTTGTAAAGACGTAAGGCGATATATGTTTCGATTTTCTGGTTATAACTTGATTAACCTCAGTCCTTTCACCTGAATGCTACTTTATATCGGAGTGTGGTGCTGTTTTCCACCTCACGTGTGTAGGTGTCCTGAAATATTGATATAGTATTAAGTTGCTAATAAAATTGACGTGCTATATTAAGTGCGTTGATGTAATTTGATAATAAATCTGAGGGGGGAGAATGAATGTCATCTGCAAGGGGTTACACGTGAGCTGCAGAGCGCCATGTGTGTCCTCATGTAATATATATAAACAATCCCTGGAAAGTGGTGCAGGTGACATTGATTGCATTGCATGGCTTTTTCTCTTTAGTTTATGTATTCTTGACACCAACCAACGCATAGTTAATATACGCTAGAGTAAATTTGTTTCCATTCTCTAAACGTACCTATTACTTTACTTCTGAATATACAATAAGGAGGAGGTACTTAGATATAAACCAACAAGATAATTTCGCCGAATGTACAGGAAAACGCTCACTATGTTTACAAAGAGATCTAAAACACGTACATACTGAACCTAGGATTTAAAGAGAGATCAGGGCTTGCTTGGTTTAGGCTAGGGGCATGGAAATTTCTAAAAATTAGCGACGATCACGATATGCGAGTATGTCCAATGTGCGGGAACTTTGAAGATGAGATACATATATTAGGAAAATGTGATGATTTAGAATATTGGAGACGTCAGTTATTACCGGAAAGATTTCTAAATTCAAATCGGGAAAGATTGGCATGCTACGAGTTATTGGTAAATCCAGAAAATTGGATAAACGTGAGTAAATTTCTGGACAAAACCGGAAAATAAGAACAACACTCATTCATGAATAAATATATGTTATCAAAATGCAATACCATTAATTCTTATTAATTATACATAACTTAATTAGTGTATAATGCTATTGTATTATTATGTAATTGTAATATTATGGTGTTTTCTTTATGTAATTGTAATGTTATTGTTTTTTTTTGTTTTTCTTTATACTATTACCAATTATTACTTTATTGTAACGGACTGTCAACAGCACGTACGGCTTACTGCCCGTGCGACCCATATTTGTAAATAATATTGTAAATATCTTACTTTTTGTCTAATAAAGTCCTACTACTACTACTAGTTCTGAATATGGATTTCTGCCTTTTTTAAATTCATAATAGGCCTATATTTTGTTTTCGTTATTTGTTTCGCGTTGTACAATTATATATAATTTAATGCAATAGAGTAAAAACTGCCTTTTCGCGTTTCATTATTCGCGGGTTGAAATATTGCGACACAATACCTGTATTCGCGGTTAAAAATTTCCTTATTCGCGGATCCAGTCTGTATATTAGAAGGATTGGTATCCTTTATTAATCATCGGCAATTATTTTTTACTGTAGGCACGTGTCAAAGCAGCTTTTACAAGGAGCGATTCAAACCAAATGGACAAGTTAATATCGAAGTAAAACAAGCCTTACTGTCACCAAGCCTAAAGCTCGCTGTTAAAAGCCACCGCCACCGTAGTTGACGTGCCGCAATGTCCGTTGATAAATGCCACCCTCGCCACAATTTATTTTTTATTGTTTCAAATTGTCATTCGTTGCAATAATTTTGATTGAATATACCGTGTCTCTTCAGCTTTGTTGCCAATTTATAACGTAGAGTAAGAGAAAAAAGTAGTGTTGGCGCTTAAAGTAAATATAAAAATGTTTGACCGCTTACGTATCGGCGAGTCGTTTGCGTATACAACACGCTGTTTCAATGTTAATGAATCAACTGTACGATTCATCAAGAAATCCGAAGACAAAAGAAGGAATTCTATCGCTGAATGCACAGCTAAATATCAATGTGAATTGAAAGACCTTATAAAAGCGGCAAAACGGGAGAATATAACTAAGTTCTTTAAGCCCTTGCCTAAGCCTGACAGTAAATTAATTAATTAATATAAATTATCCAAAATCTCTAAGTAATTGATTTTATTTCAATAATTTTTATTTTATTTCAGAACCCTGGAACGTATCCCCTATATACCCATACAAAGTACCATTCCATATTGCGGTATCTGTATTCACGGCATATTTGCGGAACATGTCCCCCGCGAATAAGGAGTTTTTACTGTATAAGTTTTTTTAAGAAATCGAAGTAAATGCCAAGGTATAATTTGGATGTACAGTATGTATTTAAATAGTTTGTTTTCATGCTAAAAATACTCTCTCTCGAAAAAAAAAAATGTCGGTATGACAATAAATAACTGGCTCTATAGTGGCGGCCTACTGACTATGCAATTTTTAAGGGGCGGAGAAGGAGGGTTGTATTTAAGTATCAACTTCTTGTCTAATGGCGTTACTTGACCTAGGCCTTGACGGAACGTAGTTTCAAAAACTACCCATTATAACCAATATCAATCAAAGAAACATTAAACCCTGATGATCCGTAACAGTTTTTAGGAGGATGATGGTGATGTATTTATATAACATTTATCTTTATTTTGTTCGATTCCCGGTTGGGTCAGACTCCTGCATGAGGTTTTTTCGGGGTTTTTCCTCATCTGTAAGATATATGTCAGGACGCTTAGGGCCCAAAGGTTTTCGAAAATCATCCGGCCATCATCATCATCCTTATCATTATCATCATCATCATCATCATCATCATCATCCTTCACCGGTGTGGAAAGCAACGGGAAGCTACCACACCTATAATTTTATTCCCTAGTAAAGCTGTAAAGCATAGCATGAAAATGCTATTATTGCAGTGAAAGACCTGCCCTCGGGTACAATTACTGTAGAATAGAATATAATCGTTTTTTAATATTTTTGTTCATATAATGAATACGGGGCAGGTCTATATTTTTCCATAATACTTCATGACAGTTCTTTTATTATATACAACGTTCCTCATTAGAGGATTGCGTCAAGGACAAAGTGATGCAGACAATTAATTTTTTTGAATTTATGAAATACATTTTGTAAATACATCAAAAAAATTCAAATTATAGGCCTAATTGAAGTATACATACTACAAAGTAGACATTTTGTAAAAATGGTTTCTTAAAATTGAAATTGATCCTCTAATGGCAGCGATGGCAATTTTAGAAAGATACACCCTGTCCAAATCTAAGGAATCTAAGGAATCCAGTACAGTATAAACTGATGAAATTATTTACCTAAAACTATTATTAAATATATCTAAACGATAATTGTAATGTCAAACTCGACTTTGTTTTATACAGTGTGACATTAGTATATTATCAGAAATTTAAATAAAACATGGCAAAGAATATCTTTGTCTGCAAATGATTTACTTAATCAGATCCTAGTGATCATTTAAATATTTATAAACAAACAGAATATCATTGACGAATCCTAGCAAATGTGTCAGTCCATTGAATTGAATTGACAGAAATGCAAATCTATGGATATTGTTTATGATTTGCATTGCCATTTAAAACCTGAAGTTAATCTAGACGTCACAGTTGCAATTGATATGTTTATGAGATTTTCTGCAATATGTGTGCTTGAATTTTTAATAACATAAAAACATTTCCAACACAATATGAGTGACAGGTTATATTGAAAACCGAGAAATAAATAAACCATGGTGTATTTTGAATGCCGCCACTGACAGACTTCTGTATGCCACCAAGTTCTTTCCCCCTTCTTTTACAAACTTAATAGAGACTTTTTCGTTCCCTTACCTTATAGTCGACCGAGTTTTTTTGAGGCCGTTATTGGATTTGCTGTGGCTTCAAGTCACATATAATTTACATGGCAGGAGGGAAGCGAGTTAGGAACCGACTCCAGTGACTCTGTTGATATAACGACTAATCCAGTGTAAACCTGCACAAGTACCCTTAAGCATACATGCAGTTATAAAAATATACATTATCTCGAGCTAAAGATGTTATGCAAAGTTTGATTAAATACAGAGTGAATGCAATATACTCGTAAGTGCATTAAAAATACTAAACATGAATTGGCACTGTAAATATAGGGTAACTGCAGGTAATAACGCCACCTATTCAGATATTGAGCTGTAATTTGGAGAAATATTGTCCGGGATGTCTCTTATTTTTATATAACATTACTTGAGGTCCTAACTACCTTACATCCAAGTATAGTTTAGAAAGATATAATATTTTATGAAGGAAGGGAAGAAAATCAGGAGGAGGAGAAACTGGCGTAATTGCCTGCAATGAAGGTAATAACGCCACACTGAATTATTTCAAAGTATAACACATTTCTGCTGTATTTTGATACACTATTCAGCTTTAATACTAAAAATACAAGTTAAAATAACAATCTGTGTATATAATATTATCATAGACATAACAAAAATATACGTAAGAGTCCTCATGTAACGAGCACAGGTCTAATTACCTGATGTGATTTACCTTCACTCATCTAAATGCGCACATTCATCCTCACACAGTGAACAAAGACCCGTTTTCAGCACAGATTTGCTATCACAGGTCTCATGGTACCAAACTTCACATTCTGTGCACTGAATCCAACTTTTCTTACACCTTTTATCAAAATAGTAACCTCCACAATCACCACAATACAGATCTTTGTGCAAACTTTTTCCTTCTTTATTAGTTGTTGCGGGTTTGGAAACACCTGATGCTGATGGTGTTTCCTTATTGAAAAGTTTCTTATTCAGAAGTACAGCTTTTACATTCACTGAACGTCTTTTCGCTTCTTTTCTGATGATCTTCGGAGTTGACAAAAGCATCTGGACAGAAGATTTTTCGGGTGTTTGGGTTTTTTTTTGTTCAGAATGAGGTGCTATCACTTCTGGATTTGGCCTCTCGGACACACTGCTTGGAGCAAAAGCTGTGTCTGAAAAAATGTCCGGATTCTATGGGTGGATGCCAGCAGTTGCTCTAAACCCAGAGGCTGCATTTCCAGGAGTTGCAGCACGATACCAGGCTTCCGAAAAAAGTTTAGGAAACTGCAATTTCCATAATAATGGCGTTATTACCTGCACACACCACTTTGTATTTAAATTAAAATATTTGTGACACATAATTATTTTTAAAATAATAACTTACTACTAATATGAATAGTATCAATACATATTAAGATAAAACAACAATATTGACAATGGTACTAAATTGTAAGACACAACACTTACCTAACTTTTTTCTAAACGAAAATTCAAGGGTTTTCTTCACCAGAGATTAACACCACTTTTCACAAAATGACTGTTCAAGCGACACTAATGTTGCAGAATGTTTCAAGGCCGTTACCAATCCATAGGGGAAGCTTCCCTCTACTATTCTAGTAGCTTGTAAGATGCTGACACCATCGGAATATTTACAAACTAACGTTTCTGGAGAAAATGGCGTTATTTCCTTCATGGCGTTAATACCTGCAGTTACCCTAAGTAAATTAAATACTTTACGGGATGAATCATAAATATGGCTATACGTTTGATTGCGTTGTGTGATGAAAATATTACCATTATAGGAAATATTAAATTACCGTTGGAAAGGCAATTATACAAATTACAACAATGGAATAAAACAGTGTAGAACTTACGTCATTAGTCAAAATGGCGTTGGATATGCAACAGCAAATTACAATTGCTGCATGGGCAATAACGTATGCTAATGATCGTGAGGCCGCAAGACAGGCAAGACGTAACGTAGCATTGCAGCCGTCGACTGTTGGGAAGTGGAGAAAACGACTGCTGGAAACAGGAAGGATGCAGAAACAACGCAGAGTATTGTGGAGGCATTCGACACTAGCCCACAAAAATCAACCCGCCAAGCTGCACGTGAGCAGTGATTTGTTTTATTTTGTTCTATTGTTGTAATTTGAAGGATTCTGTTTCAATGATAACATCATAGTTCCTTTAATAATAATACTTTTGTCACAAAATGCGATCAAACGTATAGCCATATTTCTGAATGACAAAAAATTACATACTTATTAGAATTTTAAGATGTAATTAAATACAGACTAAACAAAATGCAATAATGATTTGATCTAATACTACACTGCTCAAAAAAAATAGGGGATATTGTAGAATAACCTATTAAGACTATGTTTTTTTGGAATAGTATTAGATGCAATCACTTTCTATTATTCCAAGATAATGTAAATAATAGTTTGAAGTTGTTACGTAATCTCGGTACCACACCAGAGGGCAGTGTCTGTACTGTTGATGTGAAAGGGTGGTGTGGGGGTGAATGTTTTGTTGCTGTTTTTAAATCCAGTCCAGTTTTCAGTTAGTGAATGACTTGCCTTAGGGACAGTGATGCCTCGACAACGTGATTTACCTGAACCAATGGCTTGGAGGGCCATAGGAAGGATGGAAACTGGACAGACACAACAAGAGGTGGCACAAGCCATTGGGGTGTCTCAAAGAGTGATTTCCAGTCTTTGGAATCATTTGCAAAGAACATACTGCTCACAGAAGAGCCGGACAAGGTCGACCAAGGGCAACAACAGCAAGGGATGACCGTTACCTCTTGTTAACAGCCCATCGGAATAGACAGCAGAATGCAACTCAACTGCGAAATACACTTCAAACAGCAACAGGACGCAGGGTGTCAACTCAAACTGTCCCTAATCGACTGCATGGAAGTGGTCTCTCTGCCCGTAGGCCAATGGTGTGTACCAGGTTAACTCCACAACACCGTAGAGATCGCAGAAACTGTTCGGAGGAACATCATGGGTGGTGGCATGCTGAATGGAGATCAGTTCTTTTTTCTGATGAGTCGCGATTCAACATGGAATGTGATAGTCGGCGTGTATTCATCTGGAGAGAAAAAGGGACACGAAACAATCCAGCTTTTGTACGTGAAAGATCCCCATATGGTGGCGGTGGATTGATGGTGTAGGCAGGAGTCAGTAGTGGTGGACGTACGGACCTCTACGTTATCCAAGGTGGTACTTTGACTGCGGTAAAGTATAGAGATGAGATTCTCCGACCTTTTGTCGTGCCTTATGCTGATGCCATAGGTGATTCTTTTCTTTTTATGGACGATAATGCACGACCCCACAGAACTGGCTTGGTGGACGACATGCTGGAAGTGGAGGGTATCGAGCGTATGCAATGGCCAGCTTCCTCCCCGGACTTAAATCCGATTGAGCATGTGTGGCATGCATTAGGCAGGTGAATTGCAGGCAGACCAGCACCTCCCACAACTGTTCCAGAGCTGCACATTGCTCTTATGGAAGAGTGGCCACGTATCCCCCAAGAACTCATTGCTAACCTCATTGCATCAATGTCACACAGGTGTGAGGCAGTGCTGGCCGTTCGAGGAGACCATACACCATACTAAAGAAACATTTTCACCCATGTTAATGTTGCTTTGTTTGTTTGCCATATTCCTAATCAGGATCTCTTTGACATCTGGTGTGGTACAGAGGTTACGTAATGACTTCAAACTCTTGTTGACATTCTTTTGGAGTAATAGAAAGTGATTGCATCTAATACTGTTCCTAAAAACATAGTCTTAATAGGTTATTCTACAATATCCCCTAATTTTTTTGAGCAGTGTAGTTAATACTAACGAAAACATGGGGTATAATAAAATTAAAATGATATAAAATAAAGTAAGTAGCTTCCTAGATGATTATTTATAGAATGTTGTATATAATTGTTATGCAGTTAATGTTTTCATTGTGTCGAAATTAAGATATAAATTAATTTGTATTTGACAGAACATCCCTATCCTGAGCTAATGTTTTCCAATCATCCCCTGTATAACCTACTTCCCTCAAATCATAGTTAATGTTATTCTGTTACCTCTTTCTTGGACTATAAACTGGGGGCGTTTTCCCTCTGGTTTTCGTACAAGATACTTTCATGCACGTCTTTGATTCCCCATTCGTGCCATAATTCCTGCCCATCGCATTATGACAATAAAAATGATTTATTGTTTTTCCAGCTCCAATATTCAGCAAAATTATAAAGATCTTTTCGAAATGCACATTTATAGAAGGGAGAGAGCTCAAGTATGAAATGTGATTATCAGTGGGGTGGAGTTTTGAATGTCCTTTGGGATTTGAGGGCCTGGTCAACTTGTCAAGGTGAATAAAGAAGCTAAGTAAGGAACCCCTGGAGTGAAAAGTTTTCACCTCCCTTCAAGTGTCTCCGATTCTAGGGCGGACGTCTCTCCGCCCCAATCCACCGCTAATTACAGGGCGCTAGGTGTTGGTTGTGTAAGATGATATTCTAATTACGTGTTTGCTGCGGACGGATGTGAACGTTTTGTTCTCTTACTTCTGTTATCTCTGTCTATCATCTGCTGTTGGAACATTTGGAAATGCCTTTTATGTGTTAACAGTTTTATTGCCCATTCAATTCCCTCGGCTTTTGTTCACTTAAGAGCTAAAATAAAACGAATATATATTTTCCGCAATTACTTGGTTTCATTTACATGTAGCAATATTTCGTTTGTTCCGTTGAAATCATTATTTATAAAACGTATAGTTCCATAATCTGATGATGATGATGAAAATAATAACAATAATAATAATACAGTAAAACTTGTTTAATCCGGAATGTGAATAATGCGGAAATCTGTCCAATGTGAACAAATTTCTTGGTCCCGGCGAAATAATAGTAATTTTAGATTGTCAAATATAACCCAAGATTATAATTTACAAATTTCGGTGAGTAAGACAAAAACTATGGCGTTTCAAGGGAAAATACCGATACGAACTAAAATTGTTATTAACAACAATATAATAGAACAAGTTAATAACTTTACTTATCTTGGCTGCAATCTTTCGTACGACACATGTAAAGACATAGACATAAAATTGGTCAAATTTCAAAAACTTATAGGAACAATAAAAAGCATTCTTTTCCGAAAAGTACGTCCAGATACAATTCTAAAATTTTATAAAACAATGGCTCTTCCAACTCTACTTTATGGTTCTGAAACCTGGACTCTTACTACAGGTAAATTAAATATGATAGTAGCTGCAGAAATGAAGTTATTAAGACCTTTAGCGGGTTATACGCTTTATGATCACATGCGTAATGAAGATATCCGCAAAGCTCTCAACACACCAGCAATAACTGAAATCATTAAAAAATATCAAAATAATTGGCATGAACACCTTCTGAGGATGCCAAACAATAGACTACCTCTGCAGCTATTGAACTACAGACCCACAGGGCGAAGAGACCCAGGAAGACCTAAGAAGAGATGGAGGGATCAATTTCTTTCCTGAAGCGGAACAGGCCAGTTGGCTTAATCCATGCCTGCCATTGATGATGATGATTTTGCATTAAACGGAATGTGTAATATTTCGTTTGTTCCGTTGAAGTCGTTATATATAAAACGTTCAGTTTGATAATCTGATGATGATGATGATGAAAATAATAACAATAATAATACAGTAAAACTTGTTTAATCCGGAACGTGAATAACGCGGAAATCTGTCGAATGTGAACAAATTGCTTGGTCCCGGCGAAATAATGGTAATTTTAGTGTATTTATTTTGCATATAACGGAATCTGCCTAACGCGGAAACTGAATGATATTTCTACACAATCCATGAAAAATGTATAAAGCGGAAAAGCAGAGATATAAATTGGTTTCTACTTTATTGAATACCCGTTACACAAAGAACGATAAGGAAATATCCCTGCCATCTGTACCTGAAATTGTATTTCGGGCTCACTGCACACCCGTTATGCGAAATACAGACACCTGTCTTACAAATAAACATTGCGCTGTAAAATCTTAAATTAGTTTAAGTTCTTAGAGTGATCTTTCACATGTAGCGTTCGGAATTTACGGAATAAAGTTGGCTGAAACGTATGTATCGTTCTCATTAAGCGAAAAAGTGAAAGCGATTGAAGATAAATCTCCAAATTTCCGGACCGATCCTCCAAAGTCAAGCTCTAGCTTTTGCTAAATTCCTAAGGAATAACGATTTCAAGGCATCTTCAGGTTGGGTGGACAGTTTTAAAAGACAACGCAATGAAGTGTGGAATGAAATTTGCGGGAATCAAAGGATGTGGACGAAAGTGTAGTTAGTGAGCGGAAACACCGACACTGCATACTTTAATTTCAGGATGTGCGCGTAAGAGACATTTTTAACGCTGACGAAACGGGATTTTGTTTTCGCACGTTACCGTTGAAGTCGCTCACAGGTACTATACTTGACTTTTCCACGGCAGCGGAACTATAATTAAATGAAAGTACTTAAAAAGTCATACGGTACTCTATATTCTTCTTCTTGTAAGCCCATGTTTCCCGTAACAGAGATTTAGGCGCTATCCCCCTACAGGGAAGAATTTGAACCATACTAATTTATTTATAGTTGTTTTCGTATAGATGTCAATTGAGTGGACCATGGTCAGCGTTCCGCCTCATACTGACATCTAGGAAACCAAGGTAGTACTAGGACGGGAAAATTCGGTAAATTTTGCTTAGAGGCCTTTTCATTCAGGCTGAAGGATCTTTTACGAGCCTGAAAATCTTCAGACTCGGGACCCACGGCTTAAAGTCTTCCCGGAGGACTTGCTCCTTGGATTTTTCCATCCTAAAAAATCCATCGATTCCGGCCGGGTTTGAACCCGCGACCCTCGGGACCAGAGGCAAGGAGCATAACCACTAGTCCACCGCGGCCGATGCTCTACATTCTAAGATTATTAATATGTTTTATTTTTATAATGCTGAATACCTCCAAGAATATAGAAACAATTGGCTAGCCCATATTCAGCGCATGGATCGTCACAGAATACCAAAACAAATTCTTCACTACATTCCTCGAGGCAGATGATCTGTGGGTCGACCTTTTCGGAGATGGCGGGAGACCGTAACGGGCCACTGGGCCTAATACTTGAAAGGACGACGATGATGATGATGATGATTTTTATAATGCGGAAAAAAATAAGTGGTCCCGTGCGATTGCGCTTTGAGCAAGCTTTGCTGTAATAATATATACCCCTTGTTTCCTCGTTTGGAGATTAGATGCTCCCTAGTGAGAGTGTTTAAACCAAGATAATTTACTTACGCTTATTTACTCCTATATGTCAGCGAGTGGTATGGGTTGGCACATCACCTCAGTGAGAGACCATGTGGGTAACTAATGTATTACGTGGATGGATAACGATCAGTAAATTTTGCACAGATATCTCTTTATTCAGGCTTTCGGTTCTTTTACGAGCTTGAAAATCATGGGACTCGGGATCCACGGCTTAAAGTCCCTCCCGGAGGACTTCTCCCATGGAATTTTCCAACATAAAAATCTATCGTCTCCGGCCGGGTTTGAACCCGCGTTCCTCGAAAATAGAGGCAAGGAACATAACCTCTAGCTTATAGCGGCCGACATAATATTTTAATCTCTTCTCACCAATACACGATAGCTAAGAAATCCCTTGGATAACAACGCGGCTGCTGGCATCACTTCCATATGTGTTAATCAGATAGACATAAGTTCATCATGTAGAGTCCATAGCCGTTATAGCTGGTTTTCTCAACCTGGATCCGCTACTCATTTTTAGCTACGCAAATGCCTCGCGATGCGGGAAGGACATCGGTCCCATACTGATCGAAATTCCATGAGAAAATGTCTTCCCCTATGGTACTCGAACCAGTGCAACTCCTGTAACTCCTGCCATAACTCCGACAACTAACATGCTTCAAGGAGATGCTATTGTATATGGAAAGTAACGTATTTGTAAAATAAACAGATAAATGAGATTAGAATGGGTTCCAACAAATGTATAAAATTACAAATAACTTCCATAATCCAATAAATGGCGCTAGTTGGGTGGTAGAGAAAGCCTTATGGCCTTAACTCTGCCAGCTGTAATAAAGTATTATTATTTTTTTTTTATTGCAGATGAGCCCATGTAGGACTACGCAAAGTACTTAGAGGCGTTTCCTTTGAGCCCAAATTGCTTTCATTCTTTTGCTATGAGCTAGTTTTCTATCATCTGTCCAAGTTGTTCCAGTTTTTTCTTCGGTTTGTCCTCTTGATCAACTTGCCACTTATTCACCTTAATTCTAAATATATGTCTGTTTGGGATATCTTCTTTAGTAATTCCTGCCAATTTTGAGTCCTTTTTGACTTCATCAATCCACTTCATAGTATCCACTGGAGCTTTACTTCTGTTTTCGTAGAATTCCATTATCTGTTTTGTAAGCCTATTTGAGTTCATTCGTTTAATATGGCCATAAAATTTTAACCTTCGTTTTCTAATATCACTATGAATGTCTGTGTATAGGCCTATGTTTATTTCCTTTTTACTTCTATCTATCTATCTTCGGGTTTTTACAACTGCTGCCGTCTTCCCATGCCAAACCTCCAAAGCCTACGGTCTTGGGCATCTTCGATGCTTAGCCCTCTAGCTTGCATTACTGTCTTTATGTTTTCCTTCCATGTTAACCTTGGTCTTCCTCTTTTCTTCTTTCTGTTCGGATGCCATTCATATAGTTAATTCGGCCATCGCTCATCTTCCATTCTTAAAACATGTCCTAACCACTTTAATTCCTTCTCCTCAATTCTTTCAATTATGCTTTCTTCTGCTTCCATTATGTTTCTAATTTCCTTATTTGTGACATGTTCTAATTTAGACTTTATGGTACTTCTTCGTAAATAATCCATTTCTAGAGCTATTAGTCTATCCTTTTTTACTTCTGAGTCTAAATGCTTCACCTATGACTTGTGGACCTAAAACTTTTCTTATAATTTTGCATTCTTTTTTCACTGTATTTTCGATATGTTTTTTCTGTTCAAAATTAATGTTATTATTATTATTATTATTAAATTAGTTTTTTAATATTCATTTGGTCAAGTAAGTGAATTATTTGGTGTTTCGAAATGAATGACAGATGAGAGGTTCCCGATGAAGACATAAGAAGAAATTGCGAGCCTATTAGACGAGACGAAGAAGGAGTTGCCGTAACTTGGATGGTTACAAGAAACTTTTAATAGGCCTATAGAACAGAGAGAGAGAGAGAGAGAGAGAGAGAGAGAGAGAGAGAGAGAGAGAGAGAGAGAGAGAGAGAGAAAAGGAATAAAGAGAGAAAAAGGAGAGCAGGATTGGAAAATGGGTCATGGAGTAACGAGCAAGATAGAAAGGACAACTGACTCTTAAACTAGGTTCAAGAAGAGGTATAACTTGAGAATATTAATGTTCACCCCTTCTTCTCAAATAATAATAATAAATAAAGAGCGACTGTTCATTTTCATTGAAACAATAACCATAAAATATAGTATTTAATGATTTCATGAAGCTATCGTTCCCTTCAACATGTCTTCCTGCGTAGGCTAATAATATTTTATTATCTCTGATGAAATGTGTGACTTGATTGACTAATGATAGCATTGATTTATTTAGTAATGAGATGAAAAAAGTTTTTATGAAAGAAAATAACTTGCCTGCGGCAAAGTGCAAACATGGCGTTACTTACCTGAATTATATGTGCATCATACATCATAGTACAGTGCGTGCCCTGATTATAGGGGAGTCAGGTGAATTAAGACATTTTGTGCTTCGTGACCTGACTTCAAGATGGCGTATAATAGAAACATCTTGTGCAGGCAGGCACATATGTTTTACTTCAAATGTACCTGACATGTGAATCTTTGAATTGTTACCTCTAACGCAAACAGGCCTGCATTTGTTTTAACATCGCTTGTTTGTGCTATAATAATAATAATAATAATAATATATAATAATAATAATAATAATAATAATAATGTTTTATTTACTCTGGCAGAGTTAAGGTCATAAGGCCTTCTCTTTCACTCAACCAGCACAAATACAAATAAATATTTGACAAATATAGATATACATTATACTAATATATAAACAGTTAAAGCTACATTAAATATAGCAATGTAAATTTCATGTACAAACAACATTTTATACGATAATAACAATAATAATACTTACGATAATAATAATAATAATATAATGATAATAATAATATAATAATGATCATAATAATAATAATAATTGTGGTATTAAAAGATTCCGGTCTATATAGACCACGGCCACATAGCCCGGAATCTTTTAATACCATGATTACCGGCCGTGAAAGCCTGCATTCCACAAATAATAATAATTCTTTTTTTTTTCTTCACTTCCTGGTTTAGGCAAGAGTTGCCTGTTTCGTATTCACTAATAGATCTAAGACCATCTCTTCCGAGGACGTCCGACATCTCATCTCCCTCTTGGAAAATAATGGAAAATTTTATTTGGTAATCTACATTCTTCCATTCTTTCTACATGTTATTTCCACTGTATCTTGTTGTTAAATATATTTTCTTTTATGGAGTAGATCTGCAGTTCTTCACGGATATCCTCGTTTCTTATCTGGTCCATTCTAGTGCAGCCTTTTACTCTTCTTCAAAATTTCATCTCGGCTGCTTGGATTTTACTTTCTTGTTTGGTAGTGGTAATCCAAGATTCACTCCCATACAAAAGGACAGGGACAGCCATTGTTTTATAGAATTTTAATTTTGTTTGTTTATGCTCTTTATTATTCAATGTTCTAATATAATAATAATAATAATAATAATAATAATAATAATAATAATAATGTTTTATTTATTCTGGCAGAGTTAGGCCATAAGGCCTTCTCTTCCACTCAACCAGCACAAATACAAAAATAAATATTTGACAAATATAGATATACACTATACTAATTATAAACAGTTAAAGATACATTAAATGCAGTAATGTAAATTTCATGTACTAACAACATCTTATACAATAAAAACAATAATAACACTTACGATAATAATAATAATAATAATAATAATAATAATAATAATAATAATAATAATATAATGATGATAATACTATAATAATGATAATAATAATAATTATTATTATTATTATTATAGTATAAATATGATAAATTATACGAGAAACACCAATTAATATACATACCTTACACTGGGTAATAATGAAGTCGAGGTTAGAGCAAATATAAATTTAGATTTCTTTTAAAAGTTGCCAATGTCCGGCAGCGCTTATTTCTTGTGGTAGGGAATTCCAGTTGCGAGAAGTGGAGATGGTATATGACATGGAGTGATGTGATGTCCTATGTTGCGGTATATTAAGCAAGAGACTATGTTGTGATCTTGTGTTTAAGTTATGGTTTGAGGATAGATACTGGAAACGAGATGATAAATAATTGGGAAATGAGGTATGTAGGATCTTAAATAAGAGAATTAGACAATGCGATTTTCTTCTCTTTTTTAGATGTAGCCATGACAATTCGTGGAATAATGGAGAAATGTGATCGTATTTTTTAACATTAAATATGAATCCGATACACATATTATGGACACGCTGCAGTTTGTCCGACAATCCGTCACTTACCGTGCTACGATATCATGAGAATTTAACGTTGTTTAAAATAAACTAATATATAAAAAGCTCAAAATTAAAACACGTTTTAACACCAGTTGTCACATTCTTGTGACACTTGGACATTAACATAAAATTACTATAAAAAGTTCCATATTCAAAAGGAAGACATTGAAGAGGAAATTTGTATCAGTAAAAGTAACATATGATCAATGGAGAATTTAAATATACAATGATCTAAATTAAATAAAAACAGAAGCCCATGTATTACAGAGACTCTTGACGTCCCAACTTCTTTCAAAAAGCGTTAAACTGAAAATATATAAAACTCAGTTATATTATATGGATGTGAAACATGGGCTCTTACTTTAAGGGAGGATGGGAGATTACGAGTATTTAAGAATAAAGTTCTTAGTAACATTTTTGACCAAAGAGAGATGAACAGAAATGTGAATGGAGAAGACTACATACATGGTCTTTATAGGAAGCCATATATAATAAGAACAGTTAAGTCTCATATACTGCGATGGGCAGGACATGTGGCACGAACGGGGAATGAAAGACGTGCATGGAAGCTTCTTGTAGGAAAACCAGAGGGAAAACGCCCAGTTGGTAGACTAAGAATGAGGAGGAAGAATAACATTGCGTATGATTTGAGGGTAGTAGATTATACAGGGAATGCTTGGAAAATATTAGCTCAGGATAGGGTTGTATGGAGAGTTTATGTCCGCTCGGCCATGAACCTACGTGTTCGATAGTGCCAGTTAGTTTGTTTGTTTTGTTTGTTACGCCAGCAAATTACGTCAAAGCACAGAGATTAAGTTATTTGGACATATTAACAGACTGTCAGACGAGATACTGCTGAAGGATTTATATAAATGGAAGCCAATTGCTACAATATACACAGGAAGACTGAAGAACAGATGGGGTGATGAAATAATAAAGGATCTAGAAAATATAAAAATCGAAAACCGGTTGAGTGTTAGTAAGAATAGGAAATAATGGAAAGACGTATTGGAAGATCACTAAAAGACAAGAACAAAGATTGGAAGCAGCTGAGATGCGATTTTTAAGAAATATAGCAGGATATACTCTACTGGATAAGAAAAGAAATGAAGATATAAGAAAGCAACTAAATATTTTCAAACTTACAGACCGAATAATTAAATATAGGAACGACTGGAAAGAACATATTGATAGAATGCCAGAAGGAAGATTTCCAAAATTATTGCTAAATTATAAACCACACGGAAGGAGAAATGTTGGACGCCCACACAGAAGATGGTCTGAACAATTTTAACAATTCTAGCTTTCATGAAACCGGAACGAGCCCCAGGCTTAATGCCTGGATGATGAAGATGATGATGTATTAGAGAAGGTCAAGACATTCACCAATTGAAATTATGTCGTCTGTAGAAGAAGATAATTGTTTTATTCTCGGTAGTTTCACTATGAAAAGGAAACAAACAGAATAGACTTTCTTTTGCTGACCCCTGACTCTCTGGATTGTAAATTAACTACTCTCACCGATAGGAAAGGTAATGTTACAGGTCCCAGTTCACAGTGCAGATTGTATTATAATTAAGTTTCAAGTTCGAATTCATATACTCTTACCTTTTGTTTATCACGATTTCAGAATCTCTTTAAATTTAATCAAACGCATTGTTTCCCAAAGTACACTACGATGTTACGCTTTATATTAGCTTGAACTGTATCTATCTATGTAACGGAATCTTTGAACACGATTTTCACCCACTTAAAAACATTGGATCGGCTTTAAACTTTGTATCCTTGTAAAGGACCAATGACAATACAATAATTTCATTGTTTTTCTAATATCTTGGACAGGATCATCAGGGAATCAAACAAATAAAGACCGGTATAATAGGTTGCAGACTTATCGACTTTTTAGTCCATCGTTGTAAGAAATTAATATTATATCCTCTGGTAGCTCTGTTGGTAGAATGGTGGACTGTCGTGGTATACAATTTCAGTAATTCATAGGTCGCTGGTTCAAATCCGGCCCGGAGGATTCTTTTTTTTTTTTAGAAGAGTATTACTTTTAGCTCATACTACAATAGTATCGAATTTAAAGATACTTGCATTTTTATCTTATTCTGTAAAATATTAATGACAATTTTGTAAGCTTACCACATTGTAATTTTTCCAAAAAAATATGAGAAGGATACGATTAACTGTAACTATTTATCTATATTAAAATATTAAAAAATATTATAATGATGTTAGATAATAATAATTTAAAAAATATATAATTATATTCGTGCCTAGACACTAAAAATATCGTAAGCAATTGCATTTTCATGGGATTCCGGTTTATGACAATCAATTAAACTAAAAATAAAAAAAAATAATGGTTTAAAAAAACTAAAACAACACGCCTTATTAGAAAACCAAACTAAAAAATAAAAAAATAAATACTAGTTAAAAAACTAAAACAACATGCTTTATTAGAAAACCGAACTAAAAAATGAAAAATAATTAAAATTTCCAACTCGCTTGGGATAAAATTAAAGTGATTAACAAAAAATTATCTCTAACACATCTAGAATAAAACTAGAGTTATCTAAAGAAAATAATCATTTTACCAACAAAAGCGTGGGGTGCTCTATATCAATGAATATATTTGATAATAAACAGATATTGGTAAAAGTAAAGTCTCTAAGAAGAAAACGTAAAAACCATAAAAAGCATCTGACGCTTTTGATGGTATTTTTTTTGTAGATAACTCTATTTTTATTCTAGATGTGTTGTAGATGATTATTTTTGTTGACCACTTTAATTTTATGCCAAGCGTGTCGGAAATTAAAATTATTTTTTACTTTTTATTTCGGTTTTCTAATAAAGCGTGTTGTTTTAGTTTTTTAAAACTATTATTTATTGTTATGGAATTAAACTTAAGAGATTGTTCGAGTAGCAATTCGTTTCAAAACCACATTCGCTGCTGTCCCAGTGTGCTTTGTGTAGTATATGGATGAATGGGTGTGTGGTTAGGTTTGTAGAGGTCGCCACGGTAACGAGCTGTGCCTATGAATTATGCATACCTTACTTACACACATGCATCCCCATACCTAATTTTGCAGGGTTGAGAAAATGCATATCATGCACCTTTCTATGCAAGCGAGGCTTCCTACATCTCGATACGCCACCCCTACTCTTTTTAATGACGAAGACTACGGTGGTAGAAATGATTGCGTTAACAACACTGTATGTCAGAGGTAAAAGACACCATGCCGCATTACTGTAATTTTATGAGAAACCAAGTTTGATGCTATTTTCAACTATATTTTCAGTGGAACACAGTATTGTTTCCAAGTATCTTATTTCGCCAATTACACTGAGCAACAAAAAATAAACTTTTTTTTGTCTCAGAAAGACCAATATGTGATTCTGATAATATTTGTTCTCCTGAATTCAAATATGATACCGTTTTTTCTCCATTACGCAAGGCTACCGAGAGACAGGAATTTATAATTTCAAACACTTTATTATTTTCTACATTCGTAACTACACAATATTTGAATATTCCGACTCACCTAGAGAGTAAGGAATGACGATTTTCTGCTATATTTTGCCTGAGGAGCATCTCTCTTGATGGACCAGCAATAATCGGCCAGCATATTAGGATTTCATTTGCTTTGATATATCTTTTCCATAGCTGAAATCTCCTGAGTTAGCTCATTTGGTTTTATTTTATAATGGACAAATGGACGAAAAATCGTTTATTATAAAAATAAAATTAAAGTCTAAATTAGAACGTGTCACAAATAAGGAAATTAGAAACAAAATGGAAGCAGAAGAAAGCATAATTGAAAGAATTGAGGAAAAGGAATTAAAGTGGTTAGGACATGTTATGAGCGATGGCCGAAGCAACTATATGAATGGCATCCTAACAGAAAGAAGAAAAGAGGAAGACCAAGGTTAACATGGAAGGAAAACATGAAGACAGTAATGCAAGCTAGAGGGCTAAGCATCGAAGATGCCCAAGACCGTAGGCTTTGGAGGTTTGGCACGGGAAGACGGCAGCAGCTGTAAAAACCCGAAGATAGATAGAGATAAAAATAATTATTTAAATCCATTAATTGAAATTGAAATAAAAAAATTGTGGGTGGTGCAGAAATTCCGAATACATATTTGAAAACACGATAAAAAACTGCATTAAGTACAACTATTGGTACTCATTTAACAAAAATCATGTTGACCAGTGTTATTGTCACATTATGGACATAGTATTAACTCAATTTCCGTTAGAGGTAGACATGGTGTCTTTTGCCTCCGACATTCAGAATGGTATTATCCGGCCGAGTTTCTGTACTTGAGCACCAGCTATATAGTAAAATAGTTTCAACAGTTCACTCTAAAACAAATTTTGAAAACAAAATCCTTTGTGATATTAATTTTGGAGGCATTTACAACAAATTTTGTTTATGTTTATTATTTCTAAATGTATTTATATAGACTAATTCTTGGAGTTTTAGTAGAAAATTAGTAGTTTGGAAGTCCTGATTCCTCTCCAGTAAAAAACCGATCCTCTTAAATTCAACTTCACCTTTAATATGATGATGTCACTGTATCTTAGCACTTATTCTGTAAAGTCTGCACCAATCGAGTTTTGAAAGGGGATCAACGTCAGAGCCGAAAAATTATAGGTCTAATATATTTTTACTTTATAGCAGTGACGCTTCTCTTTAAATTTGCTTACTTGTTATAGTAGATACCAGGTGACAGTGAAGACCGAGTTCTCACTACATCATGTAATAATCTTCTTCTTCTTCTCGATTTAGGCTTATTTACTAGCATGTTCCGGCTCCAAATTGTTGCTCTTTCCATATTTTGTTTGGTCTTCCCAAACTTTTTCTTCCTCGTGGTGAATAGCTGTATGCTGCTTTTGGTATTCTATTCTCAGTCATCCTTGCCAAGTGTTCTTTCCAGTTTGTTCTGTATTTCTCTATTGTTGTGTTTAATTCCTCTACTTTTAGTTGATGTCTTATTTCTGTGTTATGTTTTTTGTCTGTTCTTTGATATCCTGCTATTGGTCTGAGGAATCTCATTTCAGCAGCTTGTATTCTGGCAGATTGTTGTGTTGTCACTGTCCATGTTTCGGATCCATAAGTAATAATAGGCACTGCCATTGTCTTGTATAATTTCATTATAGAGTCTTTCCTGGCTTTATATTTCAAAGTTCTTTTTATTGTTCCTGTTATATAATTAAACTTATTTAGTTTGTTATTTATATCTGTTTCCGCTGTGTATGATATTTCGCAACCTAGGAAGTTATATCTTACCACTTGTTCTATTGGTTTATTTTCTAATATTATCTTTGTCCGAACTGGATGAGCGCCCTTGAAGGCCATTGTTTTTTATTTTTGTGAGGATATTTCCATGTTGTATTTTTTTGATATTTCATTTAGTTTATATAGCATTCTTTGTAGTTCGTCCTCTGTTTTTTGCTATTAAAATCTGGTCATCTGCAAAGGCTACTGTTTTTATTACTATATTTCCTAAGTTAATTCCCCCAGTCGTCATTTGCTTCCATGATCTTATCATGTCGTCGAAATAAATGTTAAAAGAGTGGTTGATAGTGGACAATCTTGTCTAGCTTCTCCTGTTATATGTATTGGTTCCCTTTGATTTATTTTTATTTTTGTTTTTTCATACATTTTCTTAATCACTGCTATCAAGTGTAGTGGAATTCCTTTTTCACTTAATATGTTCAATAATTTTGGTCTAGACAATTTATCAAATGCCTTCTTATAATCTAATGTGCGTCTCTAAGTTGAATTCTCTTCACCTCTCTATTATTTGTTTTAAAGTGAATACGTTGTCTGTGCAGCTCTTTCCTTTCCTAAAACCTGTCTGCTCTTCCGATATTATTGCGTCTACTATAGTTGTTAATCTTTGGTTGATCATTTTACATATATTTTGTAAGCTGCACATAGTAAGCTTATGCCTCTATAGTTTTCTGGCTTTGTTTTATCTTGTAATAATGGAGAGTATATATTTAAGAAAAATAAGTGTTGGAATTAGATTTGTCCGGTGCTGTATTGGATATCACGCTGAAGTACCAATTCAGAGATCCGGGTTCAAATCCCGTCCAGGCATTTATTTTTCTTATGTCATATTAAGTTTGCATTGCTCAGTGTCAAAAATGTAATTATGTCATTATTCAAATATGCTTTCTTCTGTTTCAGATACAATGTTGTGAACGAATAGTGCGGGTTGCATGCAACATGGACGTTGCTGTCTTGTTGGTGGTGTTGCTAATCCACTGGAAAGGTGCAACGGGCGCCTTGGACACTTGTGAGTATTGATTATAACTCCTTTGCTAAATTTCGCCTAGTTTTGCAAATCAGTGATGTAAGTAAAGAAGTGTAGCTGTCTTTGAAATGTATTTCGGTAGATCCTATATTGTCATTTCTACTAATGAATTATCTAAGTCGTATTTTGGAGAATGAATGGAGGAAACCACAACGAGGATACATACCCATCAATAGGAACCTCAAACTCGATGCTATTCTTTTTGCAGACGATTTAGCTCTTCTGGCTCTTTACGCAAGTGATTTGCAACGATCAATTTATAATTTACAAAAAATAGGTGCCAAATTTAATATGTAAATATTAATTAACAAAGCTAAAATTATGGCATTTCATGGGAAGGACACCATACAAAGTAAAATCTGTCTCCAGAATAAAATTTTAGAGAGATCTAATCAATTTAAATATCTTGGATATTATCTCTATCTGGGATGAAGAGGATATCCCTGAAAAAATTACTAGTTATAATAAAAGTTTGGGAATTATTAATCAAGTTATGAAACCATCCCTTGTACAAAAAAAACACCAGATTACGTTTATATAAAACTTTGGCTAGACCAGTGTTGACCTATGGTAGTGAAGCATGGACACTAAAAAAACAACATGAAAGCAAAATAACGGCTTGTGAAATGAGATTCATGCGCAGAACAGCGGGTTACACCAGATGGAATCGGAAAAGGAACACCGATATCTTAAAAGAATCGAAGACTATGCCAATTTTTGAATTTATTAAACAGTACAAACTAAATTGGAAACACCATCTAGAAAGAATGAGTTCAAATCGGATCCCCAAAGCTGTTTATAATTATATACCAAGAGGACGAAGATCACTGGGCCGTCCTACGAAACGCTGGAGGGAAAGTTTTCTATAGGATCGTAACAGGCCTTGGCCTAATACTTGGGACGAAGAAGAAAGAATAAGTATTTTGGAGATCGTCTTCCAGTTAGAGACTGTCATAAGACAAAAAGTGGACCCAATATTTATTGAAATTCATAATAAGTGTGTGTGTGTGTGTTTAAGGGGAAGGCTAGAAATGAGTTGATAGTGAGTCTATCTATACTTTGCATCGAATAGTTTAATTCCACTGCGCTAATTGTGTCGAGCGGTGAACAAATAACGGGATTCAGCAGCTAGAATTTGTTTTTGAATTGTCCTTTCATTCATGACACAAAATTTCATTTTACTTCATCGCTGTGCTTATTTATGCATTAAATTAGAGGCCTAATTTAGATTCCGAATGAATTTTAATGTTTCCCTTAATTTTTACATTATAAGTTCTTCGTTAAAGTTGTCGTGACGTCTGTAAACAGGAAATCCCTCCTCTGATTTGTGTTGAAATATAATACATATTCATGCATTTCCTTACCCCTGTTCCTGGTGTTTCTTTCGTTGTCTAGAAATTGTACAGTCTGTTTACACAATTCGCAAATCTACTGCAAGAGCACCTATTCATTAGTTAAAATGAAATACTTAGATTAATGGAAAGCCATTGATGTTATTTTTTTTAGAGAAACTTTAACCTAGTTGAATTATTTTGTGTGTTAACTTACTGGGATTATCGAACACGTAGAGATAAACACGACTGAGCTAATATTTTCCAATAATTGCTCTTGTTGTGGAGTAAAAGCGGCCGTCACGCAGGGACACAGGGCTGACTACCCAGCTGACATCAAGTGCGATTGCCCAGAAAAAGTGGAGCCTTAACCTCCTACTACCCCAAGGGTCTCCTGAGGACTGTAGTGGAATCACTTTACCTTTACCTTTACCTTTACCTTACCTTTAACTGAATCATTTAATTACCTCAAATTATGCTTAATGTCATTCTCTTATCACATTCCTAGCCTATCTATTGGAAGCTTTCCTGTACGTATCATAGATGTTGTCTAATATATACAAATGGATGTTTGTTTGTTTGTACTTTATGCGCGACCATACCGTTGATCCTATTGTGATGGGGCTTCTTGCAAAATGTTCAGGAGGTTCCTGGGATGAACATAGTCTATAAGAGAGCTGTGATACTCAACTTCTACACCCTTAAAATCGCCCTTTGTAGTGGAAAACGTGAAAAAAATAGCTCTTTGGATGCTTAAATGGCTTACGCTGCCTAAACCATAACAAATACACAATATTAATGTACACAGAATTTAATATCTCAAAAAGCTCTACAAAAAAGTCCGTGACAGCATATGTTTATCTCTTACGGATAACTCACAATTACCATTTTTTTGTGTTTCATTGATGCCAAGAAGATCGAGACAAGTACGTATATTCCTGTGCAAGCATAGTAGCACAGGCCGGGTATTCTTTTACGGATAACTCAAAATAAAGAATTTTGTCTTTTAGCTCATTATGCCAAGAAGATCGAAATAGGTAGATTCCCGGACAACACCGGGTAATCAGCACGGGGAATCAAAATAATTACGATAAACATTTATAATTATTTTCATTTTACTTATTCAAGTAGCCTGATCGTAAGAAGTAGGCCTACATTAATTTTTGTCTATCAGCTCATTTATGCCAAGAAGATCGGGATGAGTAGAATCCCGAACAACGCCGGGTAAACAGCACGAGGTATCTAAAAATAATTACGATATAATTGTTTTCCCATTACTTATTTAACCAAACACAAAACACATTAATTTTCGTATTTCAGCTCATTTATGTCAAGAAAATCGGGATAAGTAGATTACCGGGCAAAGCCGGGTAATCAGCACGGGGTATCTAAAAATATAAATTCATAATTATTTTTCCTCTTACTTATTCAACTAAAAATAAAAGCACATTCATTTTCATATATTTAGGCGTAGCAGCGCACGCCGGATATTAGCTAATAAGTTATAAAGATTATATCATTCACTTGTTTGTTCGTCTCTCTTTGGTCCATTTTCTCCTATATATATATGTATACTTTATTCTCAAATCTCTTCTCTTAAAGTAAGGAATCCTTTTGCGTATTATGAAACCATTTTTATGGTATCGAGTTCAATTAACTGTCAACAAACTTTTCCTGGGATTTTTCATTTGATCCTCTATCGCCAAGCAAATGCTGGATTGAATTTTTATTAATAAAGATAATTTTATAGTTAATTAGTATTTTAATTGATTAAAAATTAAAATTCAATGAACATGTAATAAACACATGACTGCACATTAATGGACATTTCAGCTGGTACACCATGTGGTACTGATGTGCAATCGTTTTAAAATAGTACAAAATAAAATAAAATTGTGCGAATTATACAGCGTAAAAAAATAGTTTGCACGGTGCACATCATCGTAGTCCATATATTGCAGTAAATTCGGAAATCATCTATAATTTAATAATTACACTGAGCAACAAAAAATAAACTTTTTTTTTGTCTCAGAAAGAAAAATATGTGATTCTGATAGTATTTTTTTCTCCTGAATTCAAATATGATATCGGGTTTTCTCCATCACTCAAGGTTTCCGAGAGCCAAGAATTTATAATTTCAAACACTTTAATATTTCTTACATTCGTAAGTACACAATATTCGAACATTTGCACTCACCTAGAAAGTAAGGAATGGCGATTTTCTGGTATATTTCGCCTGTGGAGCATCCCTCTTGATGGTCCAATAATAATCGGCCAGAATATTAGGATTCCATTTGCCTTGATATCACTTTTTCATAGCTGAAATCTCCTGATGAAAGTGTTCCCCGTTTTATTTTACAATGGACGAATGGACGAAAAAAAAAAGGTTATTATAAGATAATTATTTAAATCCATTAATTGAAATTGAAATAAAAAACTGTGGGTGATGGAGAAATTCCGAATACATATTTGAAAACACGATAAAAAACTGCATTAAGTACAACTATTGGTACTCATGAGACAAAAATCATGTTTATTAATTAAATAACAATAAAACGTAGTTTTATTTGATTTTCATATTTATTATACAATTGAGTGACAGCTGTTTCGGTATACTGTACCTTCTTCAGACATGTTAACACCAGTGTTGTAGACTATTATGAAATGCTTATTGTTATCATTAAATGTGTCATTGGTATGGAATTCCAATTGCCAATTGGGACAAATAATAAATAAATGTGTCAGGATCGTATACCCCTAGAATTGAACCCGAAACTTACTGAATACGAGTCTCAGACGGTACTCTCTGAAACAACTCGTTCGGTAATTGAGTTATTGCTAATCACGATTAACAATCATTTGTCTATAAACTAAGATTTAAGCCAAATACATAAAATTTTACGGACAGAAAATTTAACTTTACTAAAGGAAACTTGTGGAAAGTAACGGGAAGCTACCACACCTACAATTCCCCAGTAAAGCTGCATGCATAGCATGAAAATGCTATGATTATAGTGAAGTACCTGCCTTTGGGCAGAATTACTATGGATGGAATGGAAACTTGTATGGAAAGCCTGACGTAGTCCAACACAAAATTCGAATTATGTCAATAGTTACATATCCGATAATTTATTTTTCTTAATTTACTTTGTTACAATCTTCTGAAGGTATCCCAATTCAGCTCTCTGCCTGTTATTGTAGTATCAGCTGAACCGCCCGCGTTTCTAATTTATATGTGTACACTGCCTGGCACTTGAAAGGTGAATAATCGATTCTAGCGCTTATGAGAGGGATGGGGGTGGCAAACAAGTAGCTGCAACTCTCGATACATCCAACTGTTGGCGCCACAGCCAGCAAATTTACATGCAAAAGTGTTAGAGTCAACACAAATTTGGACTGCAACCCCTGTACGTTACGTGGGAAAGGGAGCCATTTTAACAAGTTATTTGCCCCAGGGAGGGGGAAGGTGGAGGAATATATAACGAGGTGTTGAAATTGGCTGATGCTATTCTACCATGATAATGATGCTTTTAGTTGAAACTTTTTTCTTTCTGAAAGTACAAGGAAACAGCGCTTATTTATGTATTGTAAGCAAGAATATCTAACAAGATCATTTTTTATCAAACTTCTATTGATTGTCAGGATACCTTTTTGAACTACGACCTACTAATAAGACAATTCAGGAATGCAAAAGTTCTTCATTCTTACTTTCCACATTTTGAAGCATTGCTGAAATGCTATTTTTTGTTTGTTAAAGAAAGGCTATTCTATGCGATGTACCAGCCTATGAATCCTGCAATGAAGAGCAAGTAACTAGATATTAACTATATCGATACTTATCGGATATCTATGGTTACAATTCGTGCTAGCAACATGTTTATTCACGTTTCCGCTACTGTCTATTGCCAGTATATTTATGTAGTTTAGTTTGCATTAGGTTAAGTAAGTTAGGTTAGATCATGTTAGATTAGATTAGGTAGATTAGATAGATACCTAAATACTCGGCCACTATTTATATATTTTCTTTCACGTGTTTCTCATAATTTGACTATTGTGATTGAGCAATATATATATATATATATATATATATATATAAGCGTTATAACTTTTTGGACTTTTGTAAAATAAAATATTTCCTGTGCAATGAACGGGTGAACTTTTGCTTAGGGCCATTGAAAAAGGCCTTCATTTCACTGAGCTTCAAGAAAAGGTCCCCAAATCAATATTAAATATTGATATAATAATAATAGGTATCATTGCAGCCAATGGCCATGTAGAAAGAACTGTTTTCATGTCTTACAAAAGTCTGTTATCGATGTTCCTATGTTTTTACACTGTAACAGGTGATATCGGTCGCAGTGCGACCCACATAGTTTGCACTTGCATTTTTCTTCTGGGTTATGGCGCTTCACTGTTGTGCATATCCTGTGGTGGAAACCATGGACCGCGACTCTGGTCACGGTGTGTCTGAGGTCGTATCTGGCTGCTGTCCATTCCCTGTAGATCATCGCATCCGTTGCGTAGAACTCAGGCCATATCTGTTCTCTCTTCTCGTTGAGTTCCCACAGCAGTTCTTTGTAGGCATCTGTTGCCGGCACGAGAAGGTCCAGGTGGAGCTCTTCTATGAAGAATGTTTCTTTTGTCAGTATGTATGTTAGGCGTGAAGGCGTGTATTTTGATACGCTTAGCGCTATCTTTAAAAAGTGTGCTTTGACTTTCTCTATTTCCTCTAGGTTTGCCTTATTTAGGTTCTTCCAAATCACTTCTATTAGATAGGTCATGATTGGTGCTATTTTTAAGCATTGATATATAAATATATTTGGGGGTGACTTTTTCTTGAAGATCTGTGAAATGAAGGTCTTTTTCAATGGTTTTAAGTAAAAGTTCATCCATCCATCCATTGCACAGGAAATATTTTATTTCACAAAAGTCCAAAAAGTTATAATCCTAATATATATTATATATATATATATATATATATATATATGATTAAGAAAGTTTTCTTGTTTTTTTCCGCGTCATGGATTCAAGGTCGGCCTCTGGCCACTGATTCCGACGTTTCGGCATGATCCCACATTCCATTATCAAGGAACGATAGGTTTGAGTGACTAGTTTAGGTCTTATATAATCAAACAAGACCTAAACCTGTGACTCGAACCTATCATTTCATGATAATGACATGTGGGATCATGCCGAAACGTCGGAGTCAGTGGCCAGAGGCCGAACTTGAATCCATGATGCGGAAAACCCAAGAAAACTTTCTTAACCATACTTATATCCGCGAGAATCTACAATATGACATGTATAATATAATTATATATTCTACTTTTACTTATTGTTAATGTAACGTACGGTATTTGAGGTGTTTTTTCTACTGAACTTCTCATTCAATTTTCAGGAATATTTCGATTTTTAATGGAAAAAAAAAACACACACATATATATAGGCCCTAAGCATATATATATCTAGGCCTATGTATGTAGACTTGCATCGCATAGCATAGTTTGTTATGAAAACACGCTACATGCCAGACGGTCCAGGGTTCGAGTCCCAGTGAGATGAGGATTTTTAAATTGATCCAAACCTTCTAGCGGCACTGTAACTCTGGAGTTAACCCAGCCTCTAACTAAAATGAGTACCAGACGCTTGTTGTGGGGGTAAAGGCAGCGATCACGCAGAGTTGACAACCCGTCCGACATTAATGCCCCTTGTCAAGAAAAATAGGAGCCATAATTCCCTACTGCTCCAAGGGCCTTCTAAAGCCTGTAGTGGGTTCACTTTACTTTACATCGCATACTAGAATCCCCCCAAAAATATTAAAATCATTGATTGGACCTTTCTGGCCGTAGGGGGTGTGTTGTCAAGTCGAAAAATAGCCAAATGAGATAAGTGTATCTCCCAAGTCTTCTGGGTACTGTGAAGTATTTTTTTAAATTTTATTTCAGGATTGTTTCTGTTATTTACACAGGTATCCTCAACCAAAAAAAAATGTTTTTTTCTTCCACACTTCCCGGTCTTCTGTGTCTGCTTCTGTCATATTTCTCTTCTTCTTGTTGTCTTATTGTCTTGAATTCCTATTATCCACGTTGGCTTCATTATAAACAACTGACTAACGTTAACAGAGTGGACAATATTTATTAGTTGAAACTACAGGAAGCCTTGACACCATTTAGTTATAAAATGGCGGCAAGTACATATTTATTGTTTTATATTGATTCAAATAAAGTTCAGTTCATTTAAAATGCAGTGATATGTTTCGTATAATGTATATTAACATTACCTGATATTTTTCGTATATACATTGTAATGTAGTATACATAGAGGACAGTGGTTCTACTTCTCTCACGCGGTTTATAATATGTAATATTACAATATAGTTATTTAGGTTGGCAACCCCAAAATGTAGGAAGTTTAACTTTTAATCATGGTCACCATTGCTCTAAGTACGACAGAATGCCCTATCGCACAAAAAGGAATTTTATTACCACTCTGTACATTGTTGTATGAAGGCTACATTATATTATGAATAGTAACTTACAGCTAGCAAGTATATGGAATGTTTCCTGTCACAAGACGAATTAAGGCGGCCACTTGTATATAAATGTCGTTTGGTCATGAGAGTATCTATCGTGAACTGCAGCTTATCAAAAAGGAAATAAACTGGCCTTGTTGAGGGAGAATTGCATGTTTCTAGCATTTCCAGAGATCCATGTTTGTAGTTTGGTTGGTAATCGAAACTTCCTCGGCTTGTCAAGTGACACGTAACGTAGACTAACTTGGCTCCGTTTTTTTAACTTTCTTTTCTAGTTCTTTATTCAAACAGGATATCTTATACATTTTATAAAAATAATGTATGATTGTAAAGCAAGTATTAAGGTTGGAAATAGAGTTTCCTCAGAATATGATATAACAAAAGGATTAAGACAAAGATACGGGATGTCACCAACATTGTTCAAGACATATTTAGAAGACGTATCAATGAAATGGAATAAGTCATGTCGGGGAATGGATATCTACATTAATGGCCATTTACTGCACAATTTATTATTCGCCGATGACCAGATTATAATAGGACAAGATAAACAAGATATATAGAATATATGATTAGAAAGTTGGTCGATGCATTTGAGGTAGGTGGACTGAAGATAAATTATATTAAAACAGAATAGACCTATATGGTAATCGGAGCAAATTCAGTAGACGTACAAATAAATAATATGATAATTAAACGTGTTGAAGATTTTAAATATCTTGGATCTATAATAGATAAATCTGGTACTTGTGAAAAAGATATTATTAACAGAGTAAATTGTGCAAGGAAGGCGATTAGATCTTTTATGGAATAGAAATTTGACCAGAAAAACAAAAAAAAAATATATACAGACAATAAAGAAAGTATACTCACATATGGATCAGAAAGCTGGACAATAAATGAAAGGATGCAGAAAAGAATCTTGGCGACAGAAATGGATGGATTATGGAGAAGTATGAGAATATCCAGGCTGCAACATATTCGAAATACATATATCAGACAAGAAATGGATGCACAAGAGACTGTTATCGATAGGATAACAAAGAGAGCTCTACAATGGTATGGACATGTACAACGGATGTCGGAGGACCTGTGGCCTAAACAGGTGTTGGATTGGATGGTACCAGGCAGAAGGAAGAAGGGGAGAAGTAGAAGAGCATGGTATGAGGGAATATATGATGCCATGATGAAGAGGGGTATGGAAGATGGACAATGGGAAGATAGGAATCTCTGGAAGGCAGGAATCAAAGGCAAACTGCCGTAAAGTGGAAAGCCTGTATTAAGTATTAAGTAAGTATTCAAACTGGGCGAGCAGACTACTCTGAGCATCACGACCTCGAAGATCTATTGCGCTATCTCACGGTATTATAGATGAATGGAATGAAATAAGTTGTAGGTCGTCTGTCGGGTCCGACACACCAGGTTTTTCTCTCATGACTCATACCACTATTTCTGGGTTGGTCTCGTGGCCGCATGGGGAATTACAATCCTCGTTTTGGGCCCTTCTGTCGTTTTTTATTGATCGGGCTCAGAGTCATGAGCCAGCATCCTAGTGTCCCGCAATCACATACTTTCATCACCTGTGAGTGCTAAACTATTTTTCCTAACATGAGATGAAGTGAAGAATGAAATAGCAATGAAATGAAATGACATGAAGGATATGGAATTGGGAATGACGAGTGTCGGTGGGAGACGGGAGAACTCCGAGAATAGCCCAAAAAATCCTATGATCCACCACCAATACATCGCTGGAACCGCGAGGATTCGAAACTGGGATCTAAGTCGGTGCAGCCGCACGCCCTGTCCACGCGTATACCCAGACGGCGTAACTATCTTCTTAGTTTAATATATCTACGCGTACATTCCCACGCGGGGCAAAAGTGTCCCTTTGCATAAGTTATTTAACAAAACTAATTTAAAGATTATTTCAGTACAAATGTCAGCGAATGACTAGCTTATGGCCTCAAAGAGATACCTGAGATATCACTTGGATGGAAATTTTGCTTATATGTTTTAATTTAGTTTTGATGATATTTTACGAGCTCGAAAATCTTCAGACTCGATGTCCACGGCTTCAAGTCCCTACCGGAGATTTGTCCTTACGTAGATTTTTCTACCCTGAAAAGTCCATCGACTCCGGCCGGATTTGATCCTGCGAACCTAAGCTAATGTTTTCCAACCATCCCCTGTATGATTTGAGGGAAATAGATTATGCAGGGAATGATTGGAAAACAGAGATTACGTTTGCGCGGTCATGAACCTACGGGTTCGATAGAGTCAATGAGTCAGTTAAAATATGAAACTGTGTAAAATGTTTGTGCTTAAGATATTTAAAAAATATTGTGCTATTTGTGGACACTAATATATTTCTGAAATTATCAAGAACTGCGTTTATGTAAGGGCCTACTTAAAGAATTGCAGTTTATCGAAGAATCGTTATCTATGTATAAATTATTTATAATGTAGAGAAGACATGTGTTAGGAATGAAATTTGTCGCGTTGATCTGGCAATTCGATGTTAAATTCGTCGTATTTTTATTTATCGACTTTTGATCGTTCAGGGTAGCGCTGTAATTTCAGACCTCAAAAAATATTTTGTATACCTTCAAAATGTTGTGTATACCGGTTAGAGCTCAGGGATTTTTTAGAGGGAAAAATTAAAAATAATTCGGTCCTTTCCAGTGTTAAATATTCTCTTGTTAGTTTAATCCATAGAAACATAGTTGAAAATCAAAATAAAGTAATTTTTAATGCAAAGATTGTACAACTTGATAGGCTATAATATAATTTTATACTTTAATAATTTTTATATTATATATATATATATATATATATACACACACACTACTAGATGATACAAAATTGGCCTCTTAGAAGAATTACACATGGAACCTTTAGAAAGCAAAATTACTGATTATAAGTCAAGATGGATGCAATATATATTCATCGAATGGAAGACTAGAGGATACCCAAACAAATGTTAAGCTATCGACCTTGTAGGAAGAAGACCAATACGTTCACACAAAAGACTTTTCGATAGTGTTTCTAATGAGGCCGAAACAGGTCAACAAATGGCCTAAATTCGAAAATGGACTATGATGTTATATTTATTTATTTATTTATGTACACAATTGTTATGTTTACACATCTTTCTGTACGTAAAGTTTTATTTTCTCTCTGTACTCGTCTCCATCCATCACTCCATGCCCTCCAGTCCTCTTGTTCTCATTCCAGTTCCTATTTCTTGCATCCACGATTTTCGAGGTCTTCCTTCCCTTCTTCCAGGTGGATACAATTCCAATGTCTATCTGGGTAAACTTTCTCCTTGCATTCGTATACATGCCCATACCAATTTAATAGCTTATATTTTATATAGTCTACTATTGAATATGTAGTTATGAAACTGTCAAAATTTCAAATGATATGCGGAACTATACATAAAACATTAAAGAATAAAACAAGAAGAGATACTAGTATATTGAAGTTTTACAAAACATTAGCAGTTCCTGTATTACTTTATGGGAGCGAAACTTGGGTAATGACCAAAAAATTGCAAAGTAGAATACAAAGCGCAGAAATGAACTTCCTTAGAAGAACAAAAGTCTGCACAAGATTGGATCGGATAAGGAATGAAGATATAAGAACAGAGTTAAATATATATCCATTGGATGAGAAAATCAGAGAATATAGAGAGAAATGGTTTACACATGTGGAAATAATGAATGTATCAAGATTACCAAGAGCAGCGTTCAACTACAAGCCAAGAGGTTCAAGGAATGTAGGAAGGCCAGTGAAAAGATGGACAGAACAACTGTGAGGCGGAACAGGCAATTTACCTAGCCCGTGAAGTGAAGAAGAAGAAGATTGAATATGTAGTATTCATTTTTTCTCTTATGACAGTATTTCTTTCTTCTTCTTTTTTCTTCTAATTTTGAACATCTTGCTGCTGCTATATATATATATATTGAACGTTTATTACAGTAACAATGATAAAACTATTGTTAAATAGAATGGAGGCTTCCTTTTTAAAAAATGACCTCGTGGTTGGGTTTAGGTTTGCTGACACATTGGAAAGTCCTCCACGTGGTGGGTGTGCGGTGCCAGTATAACACATAAGAATACTTTTCCCTGTACACGCGACTGTTGGCATCAAACATTAATAGCCAAATTGCATGTGATGAGGTTGTCTCCTATGTATTTGGGTTTGCGACCAAATGTAGTATAGTTACAGGATTGCCTAAAGCATGGTTTTTCAGGTACAGTTCAGTGTTTTTTTTTTTTAATGTTTACTTCTTGAGAAAACTGAGCGGTAACTCGGGCACTTATTAGGATTTGTTGAATATTTTTGGGCGAATAATAATTAAACCAAATTATCTGATTGTTAACAAATACGTTTGTCGAGTCGCTCAAGTTATTGTAAGTTTTTTTACCGTCTTTTAAATTCAACTCCAAAGATAAAAATTTTGCATAATTTATCTGCATTTCAAAATAATTATTAAAATATGAGACATTTGCTGTCTCATGAATAATGCCTCTATTTTAAATTCATTTTTATTTAGATTGTTTTATGACAACAAATTAAACCACTCCAGTATATAAAACATAAAACTGTACTTCAACATAACATAATATGTGGTCATATTATGTAGGCCTACTACTATAAGTCTTCGTCTTCTTCTTCTTCCTTTCATGTGATAGACCTAGCGGTCTGTTACGGTCTCAATCCAACGTTTGCCTGGTGGCTGGTAATTTCAGATTTGACGTGGTATTCTTGTTCTGCTGCTATAAGTAAACTTATGAAATAAGTACAACAATTTGGAGATAGACCTGGAATTAAAATCAGTTATTTTAGGAATTATTTATATAATCAATTGAGTTCGTGTTTACTTGATGAAAATCCATATTTATTAATTAAATAAAAATAAAACGTAGATTTATTTGATTTTCATATTTATTATATAATTCAGTGACAGCTGTTTCGGTACACTGTACCTTCTTCAGACATGTTAAGAAATTATGAATTGTGTTCCAACTGATCTAAGCAACAATACAACAATATTTATTTAAATTTTTAAATTAACAAAGGGAATTCATTCAAATTTAAAATTAACAGTTTACATTAAATTTAAAAGTAGTAAAAAACTGTTAAATTCTCAACTTGATTTGAATGAATCCCCTTTGTTAAATTTAAAAATTTAAATAAATATTGTTGTATTGTTGCTTAGATCAGTTGGAACACAATTCATAATTCTTAACATGTCTGAAGAAGGTACAGTGTACCGAAACAGCTGTCACTGAATTAATATAAAATATGAAAATCAAATAAAACTACGTTTTATTTTTATTTAATTAATAATTATTTATATTGTAACATTAAAATAAATTCATATTTTTAATATAAAAATTTAAAATATGTTTTAACGCTTACAAAAAATAACTTTCTTTTTCACGACAGTGCATTCTGTCGTACTTACAGGAATGGCGAGCATGATTGAAAGTTCAATTTTCTAAATTTCGGGTTTGCCAACCTATAAATAACTAATAACTATACTGTAATATTATAAATTACTTACCTAGGGCGGGAAGAAAAATCACTGCCCTATACGTATACTACATAGAATTTATACACAAAACTTTATCCAAGAGGTAATGTTAATATACATTATATGAAACAAATTACTGCATTTGAAATTAACTGAACTTTATTTGAAACAATATAAAACAATAAATTCGTACTTGCCGCCATTTCATGCTTGATTGGCCTGCTGTAGTCTCAACTAAATTATTTTCGGCATTTACCGTATATACAATGGCCAGACTGCTAACAGCAGTTGGTTGTTTATAATAAACGAAAATATTTCCAACAAAGGTGTTAGTATTTTGCTATTATTTATTATTTTGAAAACACCATCGTGCAAAAAATAATGTACAACACACGTTTCGAAAGTGTTTTACAGAATCTCGGAAAGTAAAAACCTCGCTATTGCTCGGTTTTTAATTATTTCCTTCCTTCTGTAAGAACCACTTAACAACCTCCATTGTAATATACTATTTTTACACGCCTTAAACTCTTTGGGTGTTAGAATTAGGTATAATAATTTAAATAGTTACTGTTGAATGAGTTGTTTGCTGAGAATATTTAGGTAATAATTTATTTTGAAAATAATAGATGAAACAAGTATGAAAGAGTTAACATGTAGACATCTGGCATCTCTTGCAGGAATGTTTAACTGGGTGTGAATGGCACGAAGCAAGTGTCCGGCGACATGCCGGAGACCAGATAGATGAAAACCTGGGCGGGGCATGACAAAATAAACATCTGTAAGCTTTATTAATTTCCTGTTTTCCCATCTCTTTCATATAAGTTAAAAGATGATATCGGAAGCGAAAGATGATCTTCTCCCCTTGCCGTCAAGTTGACATTTTCTTTTCTTTACTTTGCTATGATAATATACGACTGACAGCCGGTGTCTGAGGAGATGGTTTGATTGCCAGCCAAAATTCCGCAGCACACGGAATAAGACTGGGAGTGTCAATGAATACTCTCCGCTTCCCCCCCTTTCAGAGTTGACACTCTGTGTTCAATCCATATTAAAAGCCCTTGTGAGCGGAACTCCATTCATACTTACTTTATTTTTTTCTAGGGGAATCAAACCCAGGGTTGCCAGTTTAGAAAGTTTGTGGCAATATCTCCCATTTTGAAAACATATGTAGCTACAAATTTGTGAAAAAGCTACTAATAGCTTTTCTAGCAATATATTATACATAATCAATTGAGTTGGTGTTTACTTGATGAAAATTCATATTTATTAATTAAATAAAAATAAAACATACTTTTATTTGATTTTCATATTATTATATAATTCAGTGACAGCTGTTTCGGTACACTGTACCTTCTTCAGACATGTTAACAAATTATGAATTGTGTTCCAACTGATCTAAGCAGCAATACAACAATATGTATTTAAATTTTTAAATTTAACAAAGGGGATTCATTCAAATCAAGTTGAGAATTTAACAGTTTTTTACTACTTTTAAATTTATTAATTTCTACAGCCTCCAAAAGATCTAACTTCTTACCCTTATCACAAATATATAAAGTTTCAAAATTTGATCGAAACACTGATTAAATTGGAAAGGTGTTTAGCATATTTTGAATTTTCTAAATTTCTGTTATATGCTCTCATGTGTTCCTTTATCCGAGAGATAAAGAGGTCTACCAGTTTGTCCCTGTATAGACATTGTCACATGTGCCACACTTCAATTTATATACACCTGATAATGTTTTCTTTTTTTGTTTTGGTTTTTATTGTTTTTTATTATATTTTTGTAGAGTTTTATTAGTTTTAAATGCCCACATAATGTTCAACTTTTTAAACTGTTTAGATATTTTATTTGAAAGTGGGTGCTATGTATGACATTACGAAGTAAGAAGTTAGATCTTTTGGAGCTGTAGAAATTAATAAATTTAAAAGTAGTAAAAAACTGTTAAATTCTCAACTTGATTTGAATGAATCCCCTTTGTTAAATTTTAACACTTTAAATAAATTATATTTGAAGAGAAAATTTTCGCATAGGCCGGACTCGAACCCGGGACCCTTGGCTTTCCGGGCAAGTGCTCTACCACTGAGCTTACCTGAGGCGAGTTACGATCTAGACGCAAATTTTTCTCTTATGTACAATTTGTATTTCCCTCGCGCCAAATGCTTGAAACCATAGCTTCTATCTTTGCAAGTGGCGGCTTCTTAGTTAAGAAGACATTATTGAATTAAATAAATATTGTTGTATTGTTGCTTAGATCAGTTGGAACAAATTCATAATTGTAACATGTCTGAAGAGTACAGTGTACCGAAACAGCTGTCACTGAATTATATAATAAATATGAAAATAAAATAAAACTTCGTTTTATTTGTATTTAATTAACATATTTTATACGTGTTATTATGCATTACAGAGACGCTTGATTTCCCAACTCCTTCAAAAAACGTTAAACTGAAAATATATAAAGCTATTATTCTACCAGTTATATTATATGGGTGCGAAACATGGACTCTTACTTTAAGGGAGGAAAGGAGATTACGAGTAGTTGAGAATAGAGTTCTTAGGAACATTTTTGGACCAAAGATTGATGAACAGACAGGCGAATGGAGAAGTCTGATTAACAGTGTAGTCTTTATAGGAAGCCAGATATTATAAGAACAGTTAAGTCTCGTAGATTGCGATGGGCAGGACATGTGGCACGAATGGGAATGAAAGACTTGCATGGAAGCTTCTCGTAGGAAGACCAGAGGGAAAACGCCCAGTTGGTAGACCAAGAATGAGGTGGGAAAATAACATTAATTATGATTTGAGGGAAGTAGATTATGCAGGGAATGATTGGAAAACATTAGCTCAGGATAAGGATGTATGGAGAGTTTGTGTCCGCATGGCCATGAACCTGCGGGTTCGATAGTGCCAGTGAGTTAGTTAATATTATATTATTTTTATATACTACTACTAGGGCCTACTACTTACTCAATGGTGCGACAGACCTAGAAGGCACTTGGTCTAAGAACCGACTGCTGGTCTCACATCCACATATATTAATTACAGAGGTGGACGATCAACCAGCCAGAATAGGTGTTACATGTGTTCAGCATGTCGGGTCCCTCAGCAGTTTACAGCATATTTATGGTCATGTATTAATTTAGGCGACATAGGCCCTACGTATTTTATGCGGTTAATTAATATGTAAAATATATAATTTCTATTTAATAATATATTTATTGAAAGAGTATTATTAAAGTTATTTATTTATTGACTTACATGAATTTCGTGTTGTTTTGCAAAATCTCTCAAGGTTACAAATATTTTATTCCACCCCCATGAAACTTAAGCGAATAGCTGTATATGAAACGAACCCACGTTTTTGTGTAAATATTAAAGTCATTTTTTTTCTTTAAAATGTCACGTAGCCAGAAAAAAATCTTATAGCTGGGGAAAACCTCTTCTTCGATTATGTCTAACTACGTTCCGTGTCTCTGTAAGGCCATGGAAACCTACAGCACGTAAAAGTACCTACAAAGGGATATATTAAATTAAGGAAGAGTATTGTGTGTGTGTGTGTGTGTGTGTGAGAGAGAGAGAGAGAGAGAGAGAGAGAATTAAACCGATTCCGATTGAGGGTCTTTCCACTTTTCAGCGGTTGCCCTTTTACCAGCCGGCTGCTGACCCTTCACATCCACATGTGTCAATCACAGAGGTAGATGATCAACAGCCAGTGTAGGGGTGACATGTGGTTAGCATGTCGAGTCCCCCAGCCGTTATAGCTGGTTCCTCAACCTGGAGCCGCTACTTATTGTAGCTACCCAATTGCCTCACGATGCTGGGTGGGCACCGGTCCCATACTGGCCGAAATACCACGAGAAAAATCTTCTTCCCCCATGGAGACTCGAACCAGCGCAAGTCCCGTAGCTTCTGCGCCAAGGCTTCCTACCTTAACCGCTCGGCTACGGCGCGGGACGAGAATTAAACTATATTCTTAATAATAATGTTAAACTCTTCAATGCAATTTTAAAGGAAATGTAATGTTTACATGAAATGGAAATATCCTCTAACATTTTATCGGATTCTTAGAGCATGGTGTGATGGTATAACATCTAAAGGAACCACTCTTTCAGGTCCTAATGCACACCTTAAATGAATTCAGTTCCATTTGGGGGCCAGGAAAACTACTAGTTCATGAACATTCAACAGTACCACAAATATACAAGTTTCATTTCGTTTGGTGGTGGCATAAATGTGGTTTCTGAAGACATCAAAGTCCCCCTCCCCTCAAGCTCCGGTCTCTTTATTACCCGATGTAAGTGTATCGGCCACTTCCTGGCTGCTGCTGATCTCCCCAGGGAGTCCGATAACGAGGGATGCTGGGAAACATCAGAAAGAACCCACCTCCAGAAAACATAGGGCTGTAGCTGTAATGGCAATGCACATCTTTTGAATTCGAAACTCCTTGAAAGATAACATTTTGTTATATGGAACATTGTCTCACCTTGCAGAAGTATTGTTATTCAGGCAATATCGACAATTCACGGCGAACATTAAGTAAGGGCAAAAAAGTTGTATTAACTGATTTACAAAATATCTGTGATTTTCATGGCTATCTACTGGTTTTTTTTTGCTGCTTTAGAAAACAAAATAATTAGTATATCTAAGTGTAGCCAGAATTTTGGCAATGACTTAGAGCAGTATTTCCCGACGCTTTTAAAATGCTGCACATTCTTACATCATAAGTATTATTTTCAATTAAAGTAACACATCTATTCTTATTTGTAAGTTTGTGATGTAGATGTTATTTATTAATTAAATAAAAATAAAACGTAGTTTTATTTGATTTTCATATTTATTATATAATTCAGTGACAGCTGTTTCGGTACACTGTACCTTCTTCAGACATGTTAACAAATTATGAATTGTGTTCCAACTGATCTAAGCAACAATACAACAATGTTTATTTAATTTTTTTAATTTTTAAAATTTTTAAATTTAATAAAGGGGATTCATTCAAATTTTAAAAATTTAAATAAATATTGTTGTATTGTTGCTTAGATCAGTTGGAACACAATTCATAATTTGTTAACATGTCTGAAGAAGGTACAGTGTACCGAAACAGCTGTCACTGAATTATATAATAAATATGAAAATCAAATAAAACTACGTTTTATTTTTATTTAATTAATAACATTATTATTATTATTATTATTATTATTATTATTATTATTATTAGCAGTAGCAGTAGTAGTAGTAGTAGTAGTAGTAGTAGTATAGTTATTACTGCATTTACGTACATCCATTACCATATATGGAAGGTTATTGAATAATTCCTTTTCACTCCGACAAGTAAGGCATTCGATTACCGGTGGTAGAGATATTAAATACTTAGTTTTTTTAGTTCTGCTGTGATTTATTCGACGATGGCTCTGAGAATCTGCTAACAGATCCATAGAACCCGCCAGTGCGTAACTAATACAATGATTTACAATTTCTGACGCCTGCGTATAGACGAAGAGCACAGGACATCAGTGACACATGTTATCAAATTATGAATTGTGTTCCAACTGATCTAAGCAACAATACAACAATATTTATTTAAATGTTTAAATTTAACAAAGGGGATTCATTCAAATCAAGTTGAAAATTTAACAGTTTTTTACTACTTTTAAATTTATTAATTTCTACAGCCTCTAAAAGATCTAACTTCTTACCCCTATCACAAATATGTAAAATTTCAAAATCTGAATTAGATGTAATTTGACGAGAGAAAACTATTACAATGTAATATAAACATATTCATTTGTTCTTCTTGTAATCTTGTAAGCCCAAGTTTCCCTTAACAGAGATTTAGGCGCTCTCCCCCTACAGGGAAGAATTTGAACAATACTAATGTAGTTACACTTGTTTTCGTATATATGTCATTTGAGTGGTCCGTGGTCAGTGTTCGGCCTCATGCTGACATCTAGGAAACCAAGGTAGTACTTGAACGAGAAAATTTGGTAACATTTGCTTAGAGGCCTTTTCATTCAGGCTTAAGGACCTTTTACGAGCCTGAAAATTTTCAGACTCGGGACCCACGGCTTTAAAGTCCCTCCCGGAGGACTTGCTCCTTGGATTTTTCCATCCTAAAAAACCCATCGACCCTGGCCGGGTTTGAACCCGCGATCCTTGGGACCAGAGGCAAGGAGCATAACCACTAGTCCACCGCGACATATTGATTTACATTTTGTAATTTATTTCCGTACAACACTGTTACATTTACTCATAATAGAGCGATTCCATGAAAATGTCATACGGAGGTAAACATTTTGAAATTGACGCAGGAATAATTTTGTTGATGTAATATATATCTGTAAATATCAAATTTTATAATTCTATAAGAAAATGTTTCAAATGTGCATTATTTTAATCTAACAATAGCGGTAGAACTTGTCATATTCCAAACCTGAAAACATATGCAAAATTTTACCAATTTCTTGTTTGATGATGTGGTCGTATGAATTCGTTTTATTTCACAAAATCTTTTGTTAAACCATACTTTGGTCCTCCTTGGTCGTACATTAAACAATATTAATTGGATTCTAATATTCTATATACCTTAAATGTGTCCTATTGTTGTTAACTGTAAGTTATGGTCAGTCAGTCACAGAAAACGGATACAAATTACTGTACACAACATAATAATTTATGTATTAAAATTTCCTCTTGGATTCTACGTTATCGGTACACAACTAACAAAAAAGTATAGATGACATTTTCTTGTGAAGTCATTATTTTTCCCGCTGGAGTCCCGTGACTGACTGACTTTTTGTCCCCTGACTTATATTGCTAATACGCATAACACAGTCAGTTGCTTGCTGGACTCCTCTGTGTATTAACATAAACATGGTTTAGGAAATCTGGTAGACTGTTCGGCTCAGCTGTTTCATAAAATAATTTCTGGCCCTTCTTCTGTGATAATTTGAGCTAAAAGTCAGTCAGCGTAAGGATTTAAATGTTGAGTAATTACATGAAAATGTCATACCGATGTGAAAATTTTGAAATTGGCGCATGAGTAATTTTTTTCGATGAGATATTTTTTTGCAGATGAAATTTTCCGATTATAGAAGTTAATATTTGAAATACGGATTATTTTGATCTAAATTAATAGTAGAACATGATATATTCCAGAAGAACAAGGAGAGAATTATTAATTATTGTTTCTTTTAGGACCCAAGTTTCACAAGCATATGTAACTACTGGTCTAATGTGTGTTTTGTATAACCTTATTTTAAAGGATTTAACCTACATATTATTTGAGTCATATTTTGCAATGTTCATAGCTAATAATTACACCAACTAGAAAGAGAAGTATGGAGACTTAAATTCAGATGGATGGAGACTTAAATTCAGATGGACGTGGAGCAAAAAGGTTGATTGGAAACTTATAGCCGAATATTCAAGTATTTAAACTCCCATAACTTATATATATTTTCGACATTCCAGGAGATGTGCCGCTTGTTTTCAAAACGACCTATATGTTATAGACGGGATGTAGTTAGTGCAAGTGGCCCTTCAGGGAGTTATCGAAGACGACTAACAGGCCCGGGGGTGGAGGTTCTCTGAATGCACTTAAATACTAAGCGCTCTGTCGTACGAGGGGAGAATGCTGATACATGGGATCACCTTCCCTCGTTTTGAGTGAAAAGCATCTCTCCTCCCCTCGTTCCAACTTACGTTTTAAACTCAAATTTGTTAGCTGTAACGTGAAGACATGTGTTCTCAAGTAATCTACTTACTGTAAGAGTTTGCAATGTCATTTTCAAGACAAGCATGTTCCAATCGTGGAGAAGGGTATTATGTGTTAGTGTTGGTTGTATGTGGCTGAATGGGTTTTAAAGAAACTTTGTGTCTCGAATTACTTTTATGTTGTAGGTTCATTAATCTTCTTCTTCTTCTACTTCTTCTTCTTCACGGTTTAGGCTTATTTACTAGCCTGTTCCGGCTCCAAATTGCTGCTGTTTCCATATTTTCCTTGGTCTTCCCAAACTTCTTCTTCCTCGTGGTGAATAGTTGTATGCTGCTTTTGGTATTCTATTCTCAGTCATCCTTGCCAAATGTTCTTTCCAGTTTGTTCTGTGTTTCTCTATTGTTGTGTTTAATTCCTCTACTTTTAGTTGTTGTCTTATTTCTGTGTTATGTTTTTGTGTGTTCTTTGATATCCTGCTATTGGTCTGAGGAATTTCATTTCAGCAGCTTGTATTCTGGCAGATTGTTGTGTCACTGTCCTTGTTTCGTATCAAGTAATAATAGGCACTGCCATTGTCTTGTATAATTTCATTATAGAGTCCTTCCTGGATTTATTTTTGAAAGTTATTTTTAGTGTTCCTGTTATATAATTAAACTTATTTAGTTGTTATTTATATCTGTTTCCGCTGTGTATGACATTTCGCAACCTAGGAGGTTATATCTTACTACTTGTTCTATTGGTTTATTTTCTAATATTATCTTTGTCCGAACAGGTTTATTAATCAAACTTAAATTTCAGTAACAATTATTAAGTTGAATATGCATAAATTAATTTCTCAGAAAGACGTTGCAAGAATTGAAGGGCTCGGCTGTAAAATATGTTAACTGACAAATTCTTAAAACTTGAGTTATAGCATGTAAACTGTGATATGTGACCTTCGGAAGGATTTGGTGCAAGTAGTTTTTACATCCGTCAATAGATGGCAGATTGTCAATAGATGGTAATAAAACTAAGTGCATCAAATGCTTCAGCAGGTCACATATCACAGTTTATATGTTACAAACTCAATTTTCAAGAATTTGTCAGTTGCCATGTTTTACAGCCGAGCCCTTCAATTGGGAGTGTTGTGAGACTTCGCTACGAAATTCATCTGTACAACCTCACTCTGTACAACCTCACTCTATAACGCAATAGCATATTACGATGCGAGGTTGGGAAGAGGAAAATGTTTAAAAACCGAGCGATAGCGACGGTGTTTTCAAAATAATAAATACTAGTAAAGTAATAACATCTTTCTTTGAAATATTTGCGTTCATTGTAAACAATTGACTAACGTTAACATTGCGGGCAGTGTTTATTAGTTGAAAAATATTGACACCGTGAGAACAATTGGTGATAAAATAACAGGAGGCCGTGAGACCATTTAGTGATAAAATGGCGACAAGTACTTATTTATTTTTTAGTATTGTTTCAAATAAAGTTCATTTCATTTTAAATGCAGTGATTTGTTTCGTATAATGTATATTAGCACTACCCTTCGGATATTTTTTGTTTATACATTGTATGTAGTATACATAGAGGGCAGTGGTTTTACTTCCCACACGCGTATTTGTAATATGTAATAATACAGTATAGTTATTTTATTGTGGTATAATAGTGAAAAATAGTGATAAAATGGCGGAAAGTACGTATTTATTATTTTATATTGTTTCAAATAAAGTTCAGTTCATTTAAATTGCAGTGATATGTTTCGTATAATGTATATTAACATTACCTTTTGGATATTTTTTGTTTATGTAGTATACATAGAGGGCAGTGGTTTTACTTCCCACACACGTGTTTATAGTATATAATATTACAGTATAGCTATTTTATTATAGTATAGTTATTTAGGTTGGCAATCCTGAAATGTAGGAAGTTTCACTTTCGATCATTCTGTAAGTACGAAAAACGCACTATCGCGCAAAAATAATTATTTTCACGCTGAATATGTAAAGGATCCGTCAAGAATTAGTTAATTGGAGCGCTAATTGCCGAGTGTTACTTAAAATGTAATTTTAAAGATGATATTTTTGCCAAGAAAATATTAACTAACAAACATCTCCCCCGTGGGTTTGAGATTTCTGAACTTATAATAAAAATATGAAGATATACGTTAGGCTTTGCAAGATTCGATAGAGTAGAAATGTACGCTGTAAATCACACAAGTTCTGCCCCGTGGAACGCACACAGGAAAAAAAGAGATGTTCTTAAAGCGAAAGGGTGTGTTTTTGGAAGAAGATCCCCAGAGAAGATTGAAACTCTTTCCTCCGCCTACCCCTGTTGGTTTGAAAACCCGTCGTACTTTTCTTTCCAAGCTTACTGCTGAATACCTTAATGGAGAAGTAATATCTGGGTTCAGTAACAACTTAAATCAGCGTATTTAGAGTTATTACGTAAAACATTATGAAAATAAATAATCTTAGATGTGTAATACTCTTATTTCCCGGGTGTTATTAGGTGCAGAGACGAAAGTTTATCATAAGTAATGCCACGAGTGATTTCCAAATTAAGTGAGTCGTGAATTTATCTAGAGAATTTGGAAATCAAGAGTGGCATTTTTTAGGACTATTTAACGAATAAAATTAAGCTGTTTACTCACAAATCATTATTTAAAAATAGTTATTTTAAAATATTTATATATTTAATGTAAACGGCGATGTTTGAAAACAAATGAGAAACGATTGGTATGCTTCATTTGCTTCTTTTGTTCGTCACTGCAACCAGATCACATTATTTATTGCCAAAGAAACGCAATATTGTAAGAATGCACTGTAGTGCAGAAAAATATGAAACACATCAAACTGTATATTAATTCATTTCTGATGTCCTATGATGTAAATATGATAATTATATTTTTCTGGGAAAAAAATACATTTAAGAAAGTGCAAACAGTTTTTTTTTTTGGTGGTATAATCAATTGCTGCAAATGTTTTTATATTAACTCCCGCATGCGCTATGTGTTGACATTCATGCACTATATATACAATCTGATAGCCGTATTTCTTAGAGAGTCAGTCACTGCAAAATAATGCTATGACCTATTCAGAATGTTAAAAAGGGGGTGCTTTCTTTATTATGATAAACTTTAGTTGGTAAATTCTAGGTGAAACACAACTGTGATTGGTTGTAAATAAAAGATCATTGAAACGTGGTTGGTCATTGACTACCACTTGGGGCATGAGTTAAATAGTCAAACGTAATGCAATTTTTAATAATATAATAATAATAATAATAATAATAATAATAATAATAATAATAATAATAATACTTTATTCTGGCAGAGTTAAGGCCATAAGACCCTCTCTTCCACTCAACCAGCACAAATACAAATAAATATTTGACAAATATAGATATACACTATACTAATTATAAACAGTTAAAGATACAATAAATGTAGCAATGTAAATGTCATGTACAAACAACATTTTATAGGGTAACAACAATAATGATACGATAATAATATAATAATAATAATAAAATAATAAAATATAGATACATTATACGGGAAACACCAATTAATATATATATCTTACACTGGATAATAATGAAGTCGAGTTTAGAGAAAATATAAATTTAGATTTCTTTTAAAAGATGCCAATGTCCGGCAGCCCCTTATTTCTTGTGGTAGGGAATTCCAGTTGCGAGAAGTGAAGATGGTATATGACATGGAGTGATGTGATGTCATATGTTGCGGTATATTAAGCAAGAGACTATGTTGTGATCTTGTGTTTAAGTTATGGTTTGAGGATAGATACTGGAAACGGGATGATAAATAATTGGGAATCGAGGTATGTAGGATCTTAAATAGGAGAATTAGACAGTGCGATTTTCTTCTCTCTTTTAGATGTAGCCATGACAATTCGTGGAATAATGGAGAAATGTGATCGTATTTTCGAGGATTAGATATGAATCTGATACACATATTATGGACACGCTGCAGTTTGTCCGACAATCCGTCACTTACGTCAGTTAGTAGAACGTCACAGTAGTCAAAATGCGGCACCACTAAAGTTTGGATTAAAATTCTTTTAACAGTTGTAGGAAGAAAATGTTTAAGTCGCTTTAGGGAATGCATTATGGAGAAGATCCTTTTAGATGTTTGTTTTACTTGCACATGCCAATTTAAATTAGAATTTAAGTAAAATCCCAAATTTTTGTGTGTACAGTAATTTTATACAAAATATATGATAATGAAAAAAAGAGTTGCCGCAGGTGTAAATGGAGTTGCAGCAGTTTGCGTCGCTGATCGATGTTTCTTGCTACAAAGTGCGCCAGATGGACCTGTTTCTTCACATCTATCTCTAAACACGATGTCCGTAATATGGACGCTGCTCAAAGTAAACCCCCCCCCTCCTTTCATTAAGGGTAAATTTCCTTCTCACGCTGTTTTTCTGCCTTTTCAATGGGAACAGCAAATGGAAAAAAGAGGGAAATGAAAAAGAATAACAGTTTCTCTCCCTCCTGAAAGCCATATCCCTGATAAGCTCACTGCTATTTACATGTTAACAGCACCTATATGCTGTGGCTATAACTGTTGTACTTGCATAATGGTATTTCTCTATGGTTGCTTGTGGAAAATTATTTTTATATCTTCATGTTTTTCATTAATGTTCTTTTTTTATATATACAAAGCCTCCTAGTTCTACTTAACATAATGACTACCTTTACTACGTTTTCAGAATGGCAGAAAATATTTTGTATTTATTGTTTATTGTTTATTCTTGTAATCCTACTTTCCTCTTTTCTATTTTCTTATATAATGTAAATTTCTAGTAAAACATTATTTTAAACTGTAAAAGAGATACTAAAGGCCAACACGCACATACTATTAAGTAACATGAGAAATTGGGACTGGAAGAAAATATCAATAAAACTAAATATATGGTCACACATAGAAATAAATTATATAATGGAAATTGACAGCTAGTGATTGACAAATGAGGTAAATTTTGAGGAAGTGGCAGAATTCAAATATCTAGAAACAATAATCGCAAATAGGAATCAGATGCATAAAGAAATTAAACATAGGCTCGATTCTGGAAATGCGTGTTATTATGCATTACAGGGACTCTTGACTTCCCAACTCCTTTCAAAAAACGTTAAACTGAAAATATATAAAACTATTATTCTACCAGTTATATTATATGGATGCGAAACGTGGACTTTTACTTTAAGGGAGGAAAGGAGATTACGAGTATTTGAGAATGAAGTTCATAGGAAAAATTTTGGACCAAAGAGAGATGAACAGACGGGCGAATGGAGAAAACTACATAACAGTGAACTACATGATCTTTATAGGAAGCCAGTTCTAATAAGAACAGTTAAGTCTCGTAGACTGCGATGGACAGGACATTTGGCACGAATGAGGAATGAAATACGCGCATGGAAGCTTCTTGTAGGAAAAGTAGAGGGAAAACGCCCAGTTGATAGACCAAGAATGAGGTGGGAGAATAACATTAACTATGATTTGAGGGAAGTAGATTATACAGGGAATGATTGGAAATGATTAGCTCAGGATAGGGATGTATGGAGAGCTTATGTCCACGCGATCATGAACCTACGGGTGAGTTAGTTAATTAGAAATAATTATATGTAAATTTAACCCTTAAATTAGAAATGTATCTTATTGTATACATTGATTTCATTTATTTAATATTATTTTTAGATCAATAAAAAGACAAACTAGTAAAAATTTCTTAAATTTATGTCAAAATTACGCAATAATGTATAATAATAACACAGTTTAACATGAATTTATTTTCCTTGCGGTCCGGAACATTTACATAACTGGCACGAGAAAATATTATATTGACAATTTAAGGGTTAACGAAAATATTTTCTGACTACTTTTTAAACTGGAATGATTTTTCAAAAACAGTGCGCCTCCGTTGATATAGGAACTTTTATTTTAAGAATCTTTGATCGATCCCTGTGAAAAAATTGTCACACTCGCTTCTAGTTCCGAGTTTCGCGGGTTCAAACCCGATCTGAAAATGATGAGTGTGGTTTCCTTCAGGAGAGAAGTAAAGTCGTGGATTCTTTGTCATATATTTACGGTAAAAGGTAAAGTTATCCTACTATAGGCCATAGGAGACCCTTGGGGGTAGTAGGAGGTTAAGGCTCCCACTTTTTTTAAGACAATCAGCACTTGATGTCAGCCCTGCGTCACGGCCGCCTTTACACCCAAAACACGCGTCTGGTACTCATTTCAGTTAGAGGATGAGTCGAGTCCTGGGCCATTGTGCCACTAGAAGGTTTGGGCCAGTTTAAAAATGGTGACCCACAGGAAAGAAATCAGACCTGAAATAAGAGTCGTCCAAGAAACACTTTTTTTAATTTTAATTACCAGAGTTTAATTGCGACGCTAATTTAATGAATGATCATAGCTGTTAAGGAGCATCGTTGAATAAAAATTCTACATAAGGTGTAAAGCCTTACGTTTATTGTTTTATGATTATTTTTATTTTTTATTAATGGAAAAATAATGCAATGTAATCTGAAATCATATATCTCTTTTCATTCCTAAGTATGCGTGTTCTATCCTGAAATCCTATCATCTCTATTCTATTCCCCCGGTATAATATTCTGATGTTTTTAATTTTTGCATTAATTTCTATACAAAGAAAACTAAAGTGATAGTCTTTAGTGGGAAATGCCCTATACCTAGCAAAATTGTTTCGGATGAAATTTTGGAACGAGTAAATTAAATTTAATTATTTGGGTTATAATTTAATATTTTAAGATGAAACTGATATATGAATGAAAATCACAAATTTCAGAAAAACAACGGGGATAATTAACAGTATAATGAAACCATATTTAGTACAGAAGAACACAAGATTACGACTTTATAAAGTTCTCGCAAGATATGGTAGTGAAGCATGGACAATACGAAGAAGAGATGAAAGCAAAATAACAGCAAATGAGATGCGATTTATGCGCCATACAAAGTGGGACCATAAAAGAAATGAGGAAATTATGGAAGAGTTAGATGTAGAACCTATTCTTCACCCTATACAAAACTACTAGAACGACTGGAAAGCCCATCTTCAACGAATGCCGTCTCATAGAATTCCAAAAGCCATGCTTCGTTACTGCCCCCAAGGCAAAAGATCGCTGGGACGTCCAAAAAAAGCGCTGGATGGAAAACTCCTCTTTGAGATCTTAACAGCCCACACGGCCTAATACTTGCATGGATGATGATGATGACGCATTAATTTCTCTCTAAAATATTCCCTCTTTTGTAATTTCATTATATATTCTCAAATTATTTGAAAAAAAAACTTAAAAATAAATAAATCTCCCAGAAAAAGAACAACAGTTGTGAAATCTAATCCGTAAAAAAACTTGATCAGGCGTTAAAAAAATCAGTAGAAAATGTAATGAGATGATCTGATTTAATACTTGGTAGGTATAAGAAAAAGACAAATATAGTTTCGAATATCAGTAAATTCAAAATGATCTGCAACCTGACCATATCTGACATTTTTCTCAGAGGTATTTTAGGGAGCTCACACTGATTTTGATTCATCTTATATGGCTAATTAACTAAACTAAATTTAATCACTGTCGATCCAATAGGTTCATGGCCACCCAGACATAACAGCTCTTCATACATCCCTATCCTGATCTAATTTTTTTCCAATCATCCCCTGTAGAAATTACCTCCCTCAATTCACGGTTAATATTATTAACCTACTTCATTTTTGGCCTTCCTTTTGGGCCGTTTCCGTCCAGTTTTCCTACAAAAAGTTCCAATGCCCTTCTTCTATTCTCCATTCATATTTCGCCCATCGCAGTCTATGAAATATAACTGTTCGGTGGACTAGTGGTTATGCTCCTTGCTTCTGGTTCCGAGGGTCGCGGGTTCAAACCCGGCCGGAATCGATGGATTTTTTTAGGATGGAAAAATCCAAGGAGCAAGTCTTCCAGGAGGGACCTTAAGCCGTGGATCCCGAGTCTGAAGATTTTCAGGCTCGTTAAAGATCCTTAAGCCTGAATGAAAAGGCCTCTAAGCAAAATTTACCGAATTTTCCCGTCCTAGTACTACCTTGGTTTCCTAGATGTCAGTATGAGGCGGAACACTGACCACGGACCACTCAAATTACATCTATACGAAAACAAATGTAACTAATTTAGTATGGTTCAAATTCTTCCCTGTAGGGGGAGAGCGCCTAAATCTCTGTTAAGGGATAACATGGACTTACAAAAACAAAAAGAAAAAAAATATTCGGCGGTTTTCGTCCAGTTTTCCAACAAGGAGTTTACATGTCCTTCTTCTATTCTCCATTAATGTTCTGTCCATCGCATTCTAGGAGATATAACTGTTATCATTATTATTATTATTATTGTTATATGTGGTTTCCTATATCGATCATGTAGCTCATGGTTATGTTAGTCTTTTGCATTTCTCTGTCTGTTCGACTCTCTCTCTCTCTCTCTCTCTCTCTCTTTCTTATAGTCATTATTAAATTATGAGATATATCTTTACAAATATTCTATTATCAATTCCGGTTTATTTCCTATAGTCTGAACTTCCTGATATTATGCTCCGTTAAGATTAAGTAGGAAATGAAAACAAGAAATAAATAAAAGTCCTTGTTTTTTTCTGGAGTCCGATGTAAAAGATTTATTTTTTAAAATCAGAACAAGATGATGGAGAAGATTCTGTTACTAGTAGGTTCTCCGGCATCATTGGCAAGACTTTCCAGTTCATTTGATCTTTCCCGGAAATCTCTGACGAAGACAGTTGAATTCATAGAGAAGAGAATACTAAAAATAAGGATTGTGAATACGGCTTTGGGACAACATAACAATAAATTTGAAGCGACTTAAACTAGATTGCTCTTTTTCTGACCTACATCACAAATCCTTAAGTTGTTTTCTCTGCCAGATAACTGATAGCTATATGGCTGCATGCTCTAATTAAATCACGTTTTACCCTTTTTTACGTGGCATTTTTGGATTCTTTAAGATTTATTCTGTAATTTACAACTAAAACGCATCGCATCCTACTAAGTTAGAATTCTATTTATAGTTACCTTTCAGCATCGCCTATCACGTAATGATATCAGAATATTCTTCAAACGTAAGGCATTAGCCTATTATCGGCACAATGGTTATACATTTTATTTTAATCTATCTGTAACTAAGTCTGTTTGAATTTGCCTGGGAAATATGTACTGTGTCACGCCTCATAATAAATTACTTGTAAAAGTGGTCGCGTTAAAAAACATGTTTTCAAACTGCTATAGCACGGAAACGGTAATTTTCCGGACATGGTTTCCAATTCTAAATATTACCAATTCAGCCCCTCTACAATTCCGAGAATCGGCCGCGGTGGACTAGTACTTATGCTCCTTGCCTCTGGTCCCGAGGGTCGCGGGTTCAAACCCGGCCGGGGTCGATGGAGTTTTTAGGACGGAAAAATCCAAGGAACAAGTCCTCCGGGAGGGACTTTAAACCGTGGGTCCCGAGTCTGAAGATTTTCAGGATCGTAAAAAATCCTTAAGCCTGAATGAAAAGGCCTCTAAGCAAAATTTACCGAATTTACCCGTCCTAGTACTACCTTAGTTTCCTAGATGTCAGTATGAGGCGGAACGCTTACCACGGACTACTCAAAATGACATCTATACGAAAACAAATGTAACTTAATTAGTATGGTTCAAATTCTTCTCTGTAGGGGGAGAGCGCCTAATCTCTGTAAAGGGAAAACATGGGCTTACAATACAATACAATTCCGAGAAGTTTGTAAGGGGAATTTTAGAGCACTCTGTATACTGTATGACGCATCATAAATGCAGTATAGGACAGCGCTGAATGTGAGCATGAAAAGACAACCAATAGAGTTTAATAGTGGCGTTGATTCAACTCTACACGTGCATATCGTAATTGTTTCTTAACTCAGGAATGTAAACCATGCACCAAAGTGTTACTTACGTTTTATTAAGGGCACTTAAATAAACATGCACAGTCACAATGACACTCAATTCTTATGCATTTTTAATGAAACTTAATTTTGTTACATGAACCATCTGAAGAATTTGTTCACAGTAGTATTTACAGGCCTGTTCATCAATTATTGTGCGTTTTCTAAAGTCATCCACTTCACTTTTCATGCTTCTGTTACCGTACTGGATTGGTGATGTCGTTGATATAGTCTATTTTCAATGTTTATGCACCACTTCGGCAGACCACGTTAAGTAGATGTGTTAGCCTATTTGCATTATGAACAGACCGAGTGTATTGTTATAGTTGTTGTAGACACAATTTAATATTTAAAAGAAAATTAATGGAATTAATTTGTTGACCAAAATAAAAAAAGAAAAATTATCAAGTATATAGACCTATAAATTGAAGTGTGGCACATGTGACAATGTCTATATAGGATAAACTGGTAGACCTTTTATCTCTCGGATAAAGGAACACATAAGAGCATATAACAAAAATTTAGAATATTAAAAATATGCTAATCACCTATTTCAATTTAACCATTGTTTTTATCCAAATTTTGAAATTTTCATGTTTGGGATAAGGGTAAGAAGTTGGACTTTTGGAGGCTGTAGAAATAAATAAATTGAAAAGTAGTAATAAACTGTTAAATTCTCAACTTGATTTGAATGAATCGCCTTTGTTAAATTAAAAAATTTAAATCAGTTGATCAGTTTAGATCAGTTGATATGTACTATAATAACAACAATTCATAATTGTTAACATGTCTGAGATGGTACAGTGTACCGAAACAGCTGTCACTGAATTATATCTTAATAAATATAAAAATCAAATAAAACTAAGTTTTATTTTTATTTAAAACAAATCTTTGGGTTTTTAAAGAAAATATATTTTAATTTGAGAAGGATATACATTTATTTTAAATAATAATGGGCATTTTAGATAGTATGTTGAAAAGTGAAAGTTGAAGTTGACAAATACATCTATTTCCAATGGACCTATCTAGATGGTCTCGAAAAGTGAAAGCTAAAAGTTAGTAAATTTAGTAAACTCCAGAACAATACTTTCACTGGAAATATTATGAAATAAAAATATATATATTTTGGAGACTTGGACATGATGGAGAAATGAGTAGAGGAGATGGAAGAAGACACATCCATAATGTAAGTAGATCTCTATAAAATCTTTTTAATATTTCCATAGACTAATATTTTAGTTTTAAACTTATGACGAATGCCTAAATTATATATCAATATTCTTGCACATAACTTCCAAATTGAAGTTGATTAGGCCTAAATGTGGACTTTTACGGAACTTATAAATTATTAAAATATTTTCAAGGGAGAGAACAAAAATTACAATTCGGAAAAGTCTACTTAATTCTTAACACTGTTACACACTCTCTCAAATTAAGAGTTATACGTATTTCGGAATATGTAATGTATTTAAAAGAGTTTACAAGTGCTCCTTCTTCCCTATAATATTAATGTAATCCAAAAATGTGTCATTGCAAAATTTGTTACGTGTTAACTTGACATTACAGTTGTTATAATAATAAAAATCGATAGTGGTGACATTAATATATATACGTACTTCCGATATTTCTACGGTACCAGACAATTATTGATCGAGATTCCAAATCTGTATTGATATTAATATTGTTTAGTTAAATTTAATTGAAATTTCTTAACTCGCGTTAGAGGAAAAGTGATGAATATGGTAAAGGAAATTTTCAAATAGAACTCTGAAATCAGAATTTGTAAACCCCTAAAAACGTTTTAAATTATCTATACAGGTTTTCATTACCTTTCGCAATCGACATTTGTCTGCAAATTTGTGGCATTGAAATTTTATCGATTGGAAAATAATATGAAATCGAATGGTATAATGCTAAAAGAAAAACTTGGATTAAAGTACTTTCTTCCCGGGAATAAAAGAAAGGATCGGAAATAATTGATATTCTATCCACGTTCATTTTAAGACTGGCGATAAGTTTCTTCTTCGAGCTTTTGATTTTGGGATTCGTTCCAGAATCTTCTGCGGGGAAGATGCTTTAAAAGAGTGAAAATTTAACCATCATTGCAGAAGGATGTCTTTAAAGAACTTGGTATTACATCATGTCGCAGGTTGAGGTTATCATAAAAATGTTAATCAAAGTTTCCTCGTGACCTCTGATACTTTGAAGCCCATATAATCCACCCTTCTGCTCTTAATGTATTTTTACGATCCTTTGAATGTGACAACACCAAAAGATTCACATTTTTCTTTCCAAAATGTTTACACCTACTTTTGAATAGTTTCTTAATACCCCCTTTAAATCTATTTTCCTAAATTACACTCACCAACAAGAAGAAACTTTTTTTTTCTCAGAAAGAAACATATGTGATTCTGAGAGTATTTTTTCTCCTGAATTCAAATATGATATCGGTTTTCCCCATCACGCAAGGTTTCCGAGAGAATGGAATTTATAATTTCAAACACTTTAATATTTTCTACATTCGTAACTACACAATATTCGTACATTCGGACTCGCCTAGAAAGTAAGAAATGACGATTTTCTGCTATATTTCGATTGTGGAGCATCCCTCTTGATGGTCCAGCAATAATCGGTCAGCGTATTAGGATTCCATTTGCCTTGATATCTCTTTTCCATAGCTGAAATATCGTGAGTTAGCTCATTTGGTTTTATTTTACAATGGACAAATGGACGAAAAAACTTTTTTAAAAATTAATTATTTAAATCCATTAATTGAAATTGAAATAAAAACAAAACTGTGGGTGATGGAGAAATTCCGAATACATATTTGAAACCACGATAAAAAACTGCATTAAGTAAAACTATTGGTACTCATGAGACAAAAATCATGTTGGCCAGTGTTATTAAAGATATAAAAAGGGCATATTATTATGTTTCATTTTTGACGTTATTTTGATTTTTCTAATAGTCATCGCCAAAATCTTTAATACCGGTATGTCGGTTCCAGCTGTTGGATTTATCCATGTATGTATTTATTGTATAGCTGAATTTGTTTCATTATAAAAATACAGTCCACCGCTGTGGTCTCGAGATAGCGTGCTGCCTTGTCAGGGAGATTCTTATCTCATGAGTACCAATAGTTGTACTTAATGCAGTTTTTATCGTGTTTTCAAACATGTATCCGGAATTTCTCCATCACCCACAGTTTTTTTTATTTCAATTTAAATTAATGGATTTAAATAATTATTTTTTAATAAACGTTTTTTCGTCCGGAAAATCTTGGCGCAGTGAGCACGGGGAACACTTTCATCAGGAGATTTGAGCTATGGAAAAGAGATATCAAGGCAAATGGAATCCTAATATGCTGGCCGATTATTGTTGGACCATCAAGAGGGATGCTCCACAGGCGACATATAGCAGAAAATCGTCATTTCTTACTTTTTAGGTGAGTCCGAATGTTCGTATATTGCGTAGTTACGAATGTAGAAAATATTAAAGTGCTTTGAAAATATTAAATGTCTGTCTCTCAGAAACCTTGCGTGATGGAGAAAAACCGATATCATATTTGAATTCAGGAGAAAAAAACTACTATCAGAATCACATATTTTTCTTTCTGAGACAAAAAAAAATTCTTTTTTGTTGTTCAGTGTATTTATATGTTATTATTTAATACAACTTTTTACATTTGGGTTCATATTGAATACGGATAATAATTCCCCAAAGATTGAAAATCTCAGAATAAACTGAAGAGAATTCTTCCTGTCGTAGGTCTAGTCTAAGTAAGATAGGATTTGGGGGGATGAGAACAAACAAGGGCAGCAGTTGACAGTTTATCTTTCGGAATGGATGAATTAGCGAAAAGAAAGTTGATCCATAAACTGAGTCAGCAATTGTAAATGGAACCTCAAAGTATTCAAGTACAGCTGGAAAGTAAAGATCTGAGACAACTGTGGCCAGATTTCAGTAGTAAACAATGGTTACACTGTGCAGTGAAAGTTGGAATTAAGTTTAGCGGAACAGGACTCTACGTTGCCACACACGCACGCGTGTGTTTATTTATTATTTGTTTTCATTGTGATTTATTATCATCATAGTACATTCACGAATTTAGGCCATTCTTGACCTGTTTCGGCCTCAAGAGAAAACACCATCCAAAAGCCTTTTGAGTGGACGTCCTGGTCTTCTTCTTCCTGCAGGTTGATATCTTAACATTTGTTTGGGTATTCTGTAATCTTCTATTCGATGAACATGTTGCATCCATCTTGACTTATAATCAGAAATTTTGTTTTCTAAAGATTCCATGTGTAATTCTTGTAAGATCTCTTCTTTTTTTTGTGATCTAGTAGTGTGTATCCTGCAGTCCTCCGAAGATATCTCATTTCAGCAGATCTAAGTCTCTGTATATCCTTCTGTTTCAACGTCAATACTTCGCTACCATACAAAAGAGTTGGAAGAGCCAGTGTTTTATACACTTTTAATCTTGAATGCTTTGGACTAACTGTGGCTTGAAGATAGAATTTATTAACCCTAAAATTCTTAAAAATTAGATATTTTTGCATTTACATCCTTTTCTTCTTCATATGAGATATTGCATCCTAGATATGTAAAATTATTCACCTGCTCCAAAATTGTATTGTCCAGTACAATTTTACTTCTGACAGGATCTACACCTTGAAATGCCATAATTTTGTTTTTTCTGTAGATATCTTCAAACCATATTCTTCTGTAATTTTGTTAAGTTCATACAGACCTTTCTGTAGATTATGTTCGGAATTTGCTATTATTATTTGGTCATCTGCAAACAGTATGGTGTTTAATTTTCTATTTTCTGATATTCTTATTCCAAATTTATATTTTTGGTTCCAGCAACATATTACTTCATTGATATAAATTGCAAGAGTGTTGGGGATAGGGGGCATTATTATATTCCTCATTATGAAATTTTGCATATGTACAGAAAATTACATATCGAGAATATGCTGATAATTCAAAAACGTTTTTAAGGTTGCGAATATTATTAAGAATTTTTTAATAAATACGATATAAAATACTGTTAATATATAAACACGGAATGTGGTCATACATAGGCTAAAAACCTTATATATTTAGCCTTCTAAATGAGTTAGTGTTAATATCAGTGATAAAATGCCGGCAAGTACATATTTATTGTTTCAAATAAAATTCAGTTCATTTAAAATGCAGTGATTTGTTTCGTATAATGTATATTAACACTACCTTCTAGATATATTTGTGTGTATGTATGTATATATAAATAGTCCACCGCTATAGTCTCAAGGTAGCGTGCTGCCTTGTTACGTAGCGGGTCCGGGTTCAATCCCCGGTCGGTCGGGGCAGTTTGTCTGGATGAGGTTTTTATCGGTGTTTTTCCTCACCTCTAAGACAAATGTCAGGAAAACGTTAAGGCCCAAATGGTCCCCGAAATCATATGGCCACCATCATCATCCTTCATCGGTGTGGAAAGCAACGGGAAGCTACCACACCTACAATTCCTTAGTAAAGCTGCAAACATAGCATGAAAATGCTATGATTGCAGTGAACGACCTGCCTTCGGGCAGAATCACTATATATATATATATATATATATATTGTACGCAATAAACATAAATGGTAGTGGATCTACTTTCCTCACGAGGTTAGTAATTTGTAATATTGTATTATTACAGTATAGTTATTTAGGTTGGCAACCCCGAAATGTAGGAAGCTGAATTTTCAATCAAGGTCGTCATTGCTGTAAGTACTACAAAACGCACTATCAAGCAGAAAATAATTTATTGGAAGTGATATAATTGTTGTCCCGCGCCCCAGCCGAGTGGTTAAGGCAAGAAGCCTTGGCGCGGAACTTTTGGACTTGCGCTGGTTCGAGTCCCCATGGGGGAAGAACTTTTCTCATGGAATTTCGGTCAATATGGGACCGGTGCCCACCCAGCATTGTGAGGCATTTGGGTAGCTACAACAAGTAGCAACTCCAGGTTGAGAAGACCAGGTATAACGGCTGGGGACTCGACATACTGACCACGTGTTACCCTACAGTGGCTCGATGATCTATGTGTTTAACACATGTGGATGTGAGGCCAGCAGCGGGCTGGTAGACCAAGGGCCTACTAGGCCTGTCGCGCTTTGAGTTGATATAGTTATTAGTGTTGATTGCATTTTGTTATGTTCATGTATTAAGCTGAGATGATAATCTGTTTAGGAATTTGTAAACAGAAATAATCTTTCTCTAGTTATGTGAATCACTGCTCAGATGGCGCTGGCGTTAACGAAATGTAATTACGTTCATTAAGCTTGTAGCAAATAAGTAGAGTCTTTAGATTAGAAAATGTGTTGAGAATTTATTTCACCGTGAAAACGAAATGTAAACTGGTTGATCTGAAATTACGAGCTTAATTTGTGAACGAATGTACGATAGAAGGCAACATTTTTCAATAAGCGATGCACGTACCTCTCATGGTATTTGAAATCTTTGTCCAATGGAGTGCAACATCTTTAAAACTTATAAATTATAGTGGAAATATTTTATGTTAGCATAAATACAATATTATTATTGTATGAATCTTTAATGTCCAATGAACAAAAATTCATTGTATTTCTTTCAAATAATAAATTACCAAGTCCATATTACAATTTACAAACATAACGAATTATAAACGATTTAAATTCTAATATTTTATAGATTAGGATGTGCATTACGTATAGATAGGCCTATTTCATTTTAAGGGAGGTGATGGGTGAAATTTTCGACATTTTCGGTCACATTTAGCATTTGTTTTTTTGTATTAAAACATACTCTGCACCTTAAAGTATAAGTGGTGAAGTTTCAGAATCCTATAGCGCTCGTAAGTCTCCCTAATGACTGTAGGAGGGCATGCATGCTACATTTTCAATTTAACTGCATGCAAACTTTCAAATTGGCTTTTCCACACTTTTATTTTCATTGGATTTCAATATATTCAAATCAAAATAGCATTGACAAATTTAATGATAGGAGCACATGTCCCACACCCCCATGGATAATAATTCTATGCATGGATTTTGAAAAAAAAAACGTTGATAGTTTTTTAAATAAAAAATAAAATATGTATAGTAATTTTTAAAAAAATCATATGCGGAGGATGTATATATTTTTTCTTCATTTATTATAATGATATAGAAAAGTTAATGCACAGTGCTGTTCTAAATAAGTCAGTGGTCGTGTAGAAAAAAATTCAAACATTTTACTCAAACATTATGGGACTAATAAAAAAATTATTGTGCAGATTTTTAAATGGATTTTCTTCAATAACTCAAAACCTTTTAAGCCTAGAAGAATGAGAATTCAGTATAATATTACCTATTATGGCGTGAATGTGTGTACAAAAATCAAGTATGTAGCTTAAAAAATGTAGAAAATAGAAATTTCATGCATCGCCCCCTTAATCATACCATACATTTGTTTGGAACCAACATTCTTTTTTCATACATTTTGGAATCAAAAGATTAATAATTTCTAGAACACATCCCTTGCCTCCTTAGAAACTTTGGCTTTATCTCAATTCCTCTCATGTCTAACTGGAATAATTCTTTTTAAGTGGAAGAACGGGAAATGTACAAGTTGGTAAATATTTCTTGACTATCTTTAAATAGCCTGAATTATTATACGAGATAAGATAACCGAGTTTCTCTAAAGACTTTTAATATCTCTTTGGAAACTTGTTTATTGCGGAATAGCTATTTTATTTAACCATTAGAACTTGAAATTTGTCTTTTGTTTAAAATGTATTTCTATTTATAACTAACTAGCTAATACCCGGCGTGCGCTGCTACGCCTAAATAAATGAAAATGAATATGCTTTTATGTTTAGTTGAATAAGTGAAAGGAAAAATAATTATACATTTATATTTTTTTAGATACACCGTGCTGATTACCCGGCGTTGCCCGGGAATCTACTTATCCCGATCTCATTGACATAAATGAGCTCAAATACGAAAATTAATGTGTTTTATGTTTAGTTAAATAAGTAAAGGGAAACATTTATATCGTAATTCTTTTTAGATACCCCGTGCTGATTACCCGGTGTTGATCGGGAATATACTTATCACGATCTTCTTTGCATAAATGAGCTAAAAGACAAAATTCGTTATTATGAGTTATCCGTAAAATAATGCCCGTTATATGCTGCTATGCTTGCATTGGAATCTACGTGCTTATCTCGATCTTGTTGACTTCAATGAAAGACAAAAATAGTTATTGTGGGTTATCCATAAGAGATAAACATATGATGTCGCGGACTTTTTTGTAGAACTTTTTGAGATATTCAATTCTGCGTACATTAAATTTGTGTATTTGTTATGGTTTAGGCAGCGTAAGCCATTTAAGCGTCCAAAGAGCTACTTTTTTATCACATTTTTCACTACAAAGAGCGTTTTTTAAGGGTGTAGGAGTTGAGTATCACGACTCTCTTATAGCCTATGTTCATCCCGGGAGTCTCCTGAACATTTTGCAAAAGAACCCCATCACAATCGGATCAACGATATGGCCGCGCATGAAGTACGAACAAACAAAGAAACATTTATTTTTATATATTAGATTCATACATATTATATACCAATTTGTTGATTGAGTTTCTATCGCTAATGCACTTTCACTGTTAAAATTTAAGACTTAACGATAGCTAATTTTGTCACCTTATACTTTTACTGTAAGCCTAGAAATGAAAATGAAGTGATTCTACAATAGGTATTAGGAGGCCCTTTGGGTAGCAAGAGGCTAAGACACTCTATTCAAAAATCTAATTTCACCCATGAATTAATTGTAATCGATTGTAATCTGTAAGTGAACCCGCGACCTTTTCTGGCTTATAATATATTATAATTTATGTAATTCATAACACTTATTCAAAACCATAAGATAATAATTCTGTATTACAATGTATAGTATAATACTATTATAGTAGTAGTAGGACTTTATTAGACAAAAGTAAGATATTTACAATATTATTTACAAATATGGGTCGCACGGGCAGTAAGCCGTACGTGCTTTTGACAGTCCGTTACAATAAAGTAATAATTGCTACTAGTGTGAAGAAAAATAGACAACAACAAAAAAAAAAGCAATAACATTACAATTACATAAAGAAAACACAATAGTAAGCTAAAACCCTAACATGCCTGGGGTGGCGAAATAGGGTTTCAAAATATTTGGAGATTCAATAATAATAATAATAATAATAATAATAATAATAATAATAATAATAATAAACTTTGGAAAGATTATAAATAATGTGTTATAAAATAGTATATGTAGTTTAGTAAAAGGGTTGATATTACAGAATTCTTCTTGTATTTCTTGAAGAATAATAAAATACAAGCTTCTTCACATTCGTATAAGATATGACATTCCTGTAGTTTTGTGATGTTAATCTATATAGCATTTTTTTCCTGGGAACGACACCAATGCTTGATAGTAATATCGTGTAGTGCAAAGGACTTATAAGTGTAATAAAGAGTATGACAGGACCTACTTGTCATGCGGGCAGGAAGCCAGATCACAAAGTGATTTTTTTCCACCCTCTCCTCATCTGCATATTCCTTCCTACACGAATATATGGGACACCAGTAACGATTCTTCTTCTGAATCCATCCTTGATCAATAAAGCTTTGAGATCCGTGTTTAACATATAATCAAAGCATGATTTCATAAGGTAATCATATTTATGTATTGTTAAAGCAAGAATGTTATATATTGTTTTTCATATATAGGCCTACATCAGTGTTATAAAAATACATAAATAAGATATATTAAATTTAAATAAATATTGTTGTATTGTTGCTTAGATCAGTTGGAACACAATTCATAATTTGTTAACATGTCTGAAGGAGGTACAGTGTACCGAAACAACTGTCAATGAATTATATAATAAATATGAAAATCAAATAAAACTACGTTTTATTTTTATTTAATTAATAAATATGGATTTTCATCAAGTAAACACCAACTCAATTGATTAAATAAATAAGAGTCTAAAAAAAACTAAAATAACGGGCTTTATTAGAAAACCGAACTAAAAATGAAAAATAATTTTAATTTCCAACGCGCTTGCGATAAAATTAAAGTAGTCAACAAAAAAATCATCTCCAACACATCTAGAATAAAACTAGAGTTACCTACAAACGAATTAAGAGACATAGACATTTCTTTGGGGAATCCAACATACGTTCCTTAAGTCTCTGAAAATCTCAACTTATTATTATTATTATTATTATTATTATTATTATTATTATTATTATTATTATTATTGAAGTCTGGCAAATTCCTACCAGGGAAATGAAAAGAATTTTAAGTACAGAAATGGATGTTTTAAGAAGATCAGCTGGAAAATCTAGAATGGATAGAATACGAAATAAAGAAATAAGGGAAATTATGGGTGTACAAGAGGAGCCAGACATCATAGACATTATAGAAAAGAAAATATTACAGTGATATGGCCATGTCAAAATAATGCCAGAACAAAGATTGCCTAAAATTGTTATGGAATGGATCCCAGTGGAAAGGAGGAAGAGAGGAAGACCGAAGAAAACTTGGATAGAAGGGGTATAAGCAGCTATGAATATCAGAGGAATGGAGGAACATCAATGGATGGACAGATAGGAATGGCGCTTGGTTTCCGGAAGACGGTGGCACCTACCATAATATCGGATGATGATGATGATGACTAGGATTATAAATATTATTATTATTCTTACTATTCCTATTATTTTTAGATTTAGGGATGTATTAAGCAGCTTGTGTCCATACACTGGATTCCCACGTGAGTTTACAGATTTTGGGTATTTACGGCGACGAATAATAATCGTAATATTAGAAAGCGTCGTCACAATGGTGCATACACCCAAGGCCTACTTTAAACTAAACTCAAAAATCAATTAATAATTAAAAAATTAAAGAAAAGTTTTAAAATGAATTTTTTTCCCCATAAAACCAGATATCCTATTTATCGGCTGGTAGTCGTTAAGTTTACTATTTGCTAGAGTTTAGTCTATGGTATATAAAATATAACAGGATACAAAACTGTTACTTGTACTTATTATTAATAAGTTATTAATATTGTTCATTTTATGAAGTTTGAATCCGGCGTACTGTGTCAAGGTAGGTCTACTCAGTTTGGACTCCTCTCTCACATTTGTTGATTGTTTCAAGAGAACTGCGCCTACTGCAACGAATAAGCAAGTCGAACATTTATTTATATGAATAAAATGTACTTAAATGTACTACTGTAAGATCATCTCCCAAATCTTCTGCACGTGAAGAAGTTGATAACTCAGGACTTTGTTTCTTGAACAGTGAATGTTCTTGGTTAAAAATGTGATTTGCTAAAAGTAGAGATTTAATACTTAACTTTTTATGTGACCATAGATATAGGGGCCTATGTCAATAATTAGAACCTCATCATCATTATTAACATCATCATCACTCCAGGGATTAGGCAATTGCCCGTTCCGACTTCATAATGCATCAGTCCAACGTCTTCTAGGTCTTCCAACATCACGTCTTCCTCTTGCTTGATAATTTCTTGCTAACAATGGATATCTCTCCTTACTCATTCCATCCATATCATCAATCCATTTCGGTCTGTAATTCGTGACATTGTCCAATAAAGGCTTGTACTTTCAATTCTTCTCTTATATCCTCATTTCTTATTCTATCAAGTCTTGTAAATCCTTTTACTTGTCTTAGGAACCTCATCTCCGCCGTCTGTATTCTGTCTTTCTGTTTTTCCAGTGGATCCCAAGTTTCACATCCATACAATATTGTGGGAACCGCCATAACATTATACATTTTTATCTTGGTTTCTTTTCTAATTTTATTTTTGAATGATCTCTGTATTGTTCCACACACCGTCTGAAATTTATTTATTTTGGAGTAAATATCTCTTTCCACATTGTAAGCAACATCACAGCCCAAATATTTGAAACTAGACACCTGTTCTATACTTTGATTTTCTAAAATAATTTTGGATCTCACTGGATCTCTTCCTCTAAAAGCCATGGTCTTCATTTTCCTTACAGAAATCTTTAGATGATATTGTCTTAATTAGAACCGTGATCCTTAATAATTGAATAATACTCAGAGTGTATTGGACCAAATTTTTATTAGATATCATTAATAGTTTTCAATTAAAATTACGCAAAATTTGTAAGGTTGCAAATTGCGTAATATAAGGAACTAAGAGTGGAATGGTGACTTTTATGAGAAATCATAATCATATATACCGATTCCTTTCTGTTGGTTCCCCCTTGGAATTTCATTATTACTTCTAAGAAAAGTATGCTCTTCCCATTCCCTCTTAATTACAGTTGCGTTCCACATTTCTAATTAAATCAGAAGGAAGAATGAGCTTTGATGGAGAGTTTGCTTCTCTGTTTCAACGATCATAATTTTAATAATAATTTACATTTTCAAACAGTCAAATTGTAAAAGTATCTGGGATCTAAGCCGATTGAAAATACACCAATAAAGACTCTTATTCTGAATGCCTCCTTGATTTAAATTATTTTGTTGTACTTTTTTGAGGCCTTTATGGTGTTATTCTACCAGCGTCGAGATCTATTTATTTCAGTTGGTAATTAATAACCAAAAAATAAAGAACTACATATGACCTTTATTGATTTAGAGATGGCATATGATAGTGCACCTTGACAATTGTTATGGACGGCAATGAGAAATATGAGTATAAGTGATAAATGGATTAATCTTGTTAGGAAGATCTATGGTAATACAAAAGCTAAAGTAAAAATACAGAATAATTTAACAGAGGAATTCACAGTGAATAAAGGGCTTAAGCAGGGATGCAGTTTGTCACCATTTCTTTTTAACATCTATTTAGACCAGGCTCTTAACTTATGGTATAAAAATGTTCTGAAATGGGTATCCTATAGGAGGAAAAGTACTGCATTCATTGTTGTTTGCACGGGGATGAAGATGATATGAAATATATGATAAATAAACTAATGGAAGAATATAAAAAATGGGGACTGAATATAAATTTACAGAAAACAGAATATATGCGTTTGGGAAAGGATGTGGATGACCTCATACCCGAAACAGGGAAAATAAAAAAAAAGTGAATTTTTTAAATATCTTGGGTCAATAATTACAAGTTTAGGTACCTGTGAGAGAGATGTACAGACTAAAATTGCAATGGCAAAAAAATGCAACTAAAACATTACATGGAATAATTTGGAACAAAAATATCACAAAGGAAACTAAAATGAAAATTTATGAGAGCATAATACAGAATATTTTGTCATATGGAAGTGAAACTTGGTCTTTGACGGAAGTACAAAAAAAAATAAAATTAGAACAGTTGAATTTGATTATTTTAGAAGAAGCCTCCAAAAAACAAGACAGGATAAAATAATAAATGAATTCCTTTGGAGAGAAATTAATGTCACCACATCTGTTGTTAAGAGGATTGAAAATCAAACGCTTAAATGGTATGGCCATGTACAAAGAATGGGAAATGAAAGATGGCCAAAAATATATATACCAATGATCACCCCCTGGAAGAAATAAACGTGGCAGACCAAGATGGAAATGGAAAACCTACGTCAGAACTGTAATGAATGATAGGAATTTGGAAGAGGGAGATTGGAATGATAGAGATAAATGGAAACTGAAGACGGCAAACCTATAAATGGGGGAAAACCGAAGAAGAAGAAGAATATTGAAATAAAAAAGTTATTTGTTAACCCTCGAATTAGTCTGTTGTTTCGTCACCGATATAAGGCAACTACGTAAGCTTAAATAATGCGTTCTGTCGTTTATAAGAAATCGTTATTTACACTAAAATGTTTTCATTATTATTTAACGGAACTGTACTGAACTTAAATTTTGTTTTCATGTCAAATCATGCACTTTTGAGAAGTATTTTTATTAAAAAATGATGTTTCACGTTGGTTTGTGTTTCAGCCCAGTGCATTGCGCCTTTAGGAATGGAGTCCGGAGCTATTCGAGACGAAGATATTACTGCGAGTTCATCTTTCGACAGTGGAAATGTTGGACCTCAATTCGGCCGGTGAGTAAATTCTAGAGCGAGGGAAAATATCCCTTTGCTGGCAATGCATGCACCCTGCCTAGTATAAATTATTCGTCACAGTATTAGATCACTTAACTCAGGTATCTGAAAATGTAAGCAAACGGGCCAGGGGTGTGTAATAACCTACTTTTTTTCACCAACTTTGGAAATTAATAGAAATTATATATTATATTATTGATAGAATGCCAGAAGAAAGATTTCCAAAGTGATTGCTAAATTATAAATCGCACACAAGGAGAAATGTTGGACGCCCACACAGAAGATGGTCTGAACAATTTTAACAATTCTAGCTTTCAAGAAACCGAAACGAGCCAACAGGCTTAATCCCTGGATGATGATGATACGAGTATATCAGATCTGTCCACCGCTGTGGTCTCAAGGTAGCGCGCTACCTTGTCAAGCAGCGGGCCCGGGTTCGTTAATGGGCTATTATACATATTTTGTAATGCGGTTATCAAGACTCTGCTACTTTTTTATTCTAACGCATTCCATAATTTACATAATAGCACATTATCATTTTTTTCTAAATCAACAAATATAAAATTAACTTGCCTTCTCTATTGAGGGGGGTGATGGGTGAAAAATTGACCATTTGAAATCAAAATAGGCATTTTTTGTTGTTTGTACTAAAAAATAGCCTGTACTCTTATGTATATGATGGCAAAGTTTCAGAGGCCTATGGCGCTTCTACGTTCCTTAATTACGTCAGAGTTAAAAGGCTGCGCCAGTTAAATACTACCTGCATGCAAATCTTTAAACTTGATTTTCCACACTTTTATTTCCACTGCATTCTTGTATATTCAAAATTGAATGGAATTCAGAAATTTCGTCCTAGAAGGTTCAAATTTTTAGTGTATGTACTAAAAGCAATGGGTAACAAAGTAGTATATGGGTTTCATGATTGAAATAGTATTTTAAGAAATAAAAAATAAAATGTTTGAAAATATTTTGTTGTTGTTGTAATTCAACGCATGAGGTACAACATTATTTTTTCCCCTTTGCATTCACATTATAAGAATTCTAATGCATGATGTTTTTCTAAATATTTTAGGGGTCTTGTAAAAAAAATCAGACATCTTACTAAAAAACTTGTGGAACCCATTTAATTATAATACATGCAAATGTTTTAAATATAATATTTAGTAACTCGTAAAATAAACGTCTCACAAGAATGAAAATTAAACACATCATTATGTGTCATGCAGTGAATATTTGTACAAAAATCAATTCTCCAGCTCAAAAAATGTGGAAAATAGAAATTTCACCCATCACCCCCTCGATCACAAATGCATGATCAAGTGTTGATCTTCCTGCTCTAAATCCTGCTTGTATCTCATCTTCTCTATTTTGATATTCTTTGGACTTTTTCGCATTCTGATAGACGATAAAATGCATTTTATTTATTTATTTTACCTGATGGAGTTAAAACCGTAAGGTCTTCTCTTCCACTTCACCAGAGTTAAATTATACATATAATAACAATTATTAATTATATACATGGTAGTGTTACATAATATATATAGAAAGGCTGCACAACATAAAGTTGACAATGGAAAGAAATAACTTCTGTGATTGATGGTAATTAAGATATTCTATCGTATTGATACAACACGAAGTGATGTATATAAAAGGAGCAGTTTCACAGTAAAGATATAACTTTGATATGGCGAAGTGCGAAATCTCTGTTCCCTCTCTCATAGAAACACAAACCCCTCTTAACATTATGCCTTCAAAGTGCATGTATATTGTGTCGCACTTACTAGGCCCTACCATCTTACACGATTCATGCTCGAGTTGTCACGACAGAGCCTCCTGTAGACCACAATTCTACTCACTCAAGATAGGGTGAAAGTGCAGGGAAAACCCCTTCCTAGTTTAAACCTCAGAATGCCTAATCTGGTCTTATATTCTTCCCCCTTTTTCTCCCAGAATTTTGTTGTTTTAAAATTTAATTAGATTTACCTCTGATGAAAAACAGTAGCCATATGAAGAAAGGCTTTTCGAAACAATGTTCACCATGGCAGCAACAAGAAGCTCACAGGAATATCCTTCAATCTGCTTCTGTTCTTCCTAGTGGTGTTTTCCTCTGTAATCTCATACAAATGGATAATGTACTTAATTTGTCAATTTTTAGCGTAGGAGAGCGTTACATAGAAGGGAAGTTAAAGGGTATAAAATTTAATTAAAAAATCAATCTAATATGTAAAAATGTTTGTTTGTTTGTTTGTTTGTACTTTATGCGCGGCCATACCGTTCATCCGATTGTGATGGGGCTTTTTGAAAAATGTTCAGAAGATTCCCGGGATGAACATAGGTTATAAGAGAGTTGTGATACTCAACTCCTACACCCTTAAAAATCGCCCTTTTTAGTGGAAAACGTGAAAAAGCAGCTCTTTGGACGCATACATGGCTTATGCTGCCTAAACCATAACAAATACACAACATTAATATAATATAATGTACGGTTGAAAATTATAAAATAGTTACCTTGTAGGTCCGTCTCCTCAACTTAAGTTATTTTAAAACTCTGTAGGCCTTTCGGGACTAGTCCCATCATCAGCAGAATGCATTAGGTCCGTTCTTGTTGACCCTTGTTGAAGCACTGACTTGGTTGTGAGAATTTTGTACAGACGATTGTGTGTATTCATTGAGAATCAGGTTGTTGTTGATTTCTCTTAGGATTGCGATTTCCTCCAGTATATTTATTCTCGTTGGAATGTTTTCTCTGTGTACTATTGTGAGGGTGTTATCGATGTATGCATATGGTGTCCAGCCTGAATTACATGTTTTGCGTAACTTGATTTTCCTCCATTATAAATGAAATCTCTGAAATGTTCCTTGAATCTAATGTTGAATTTTACTAGTATCAACATTACTGTACACAGAATTGAACATCTCAAAACGATCTACAAAAAAGTCCGCGACAGCATATGTTTATCTCTTACGAATAACTCACAATAACCAATTTTTCTTTCATTAATGCCAAGAAGATCGAGACAAGTACGTAGATTCCTGTGCAAGCATAGCAGCACAAGGTATTATTTTAGGGATAACTCACAATAGCAAATTTATCTTTCAGCTCGTTTATGCCAAGAAGATCGGGATGAGTAGATTCCCAGACAACACCGGATAAATGGCACGGGGTATCTAAAAATAATTACGATATGAATGTTTCCTCCGACTTATTTAAATAACATAAAACACATTGATTTTCGTATTTCAGTTCATTTTTGTCAAGAAGATCGGGATAAATAGATTCCCGGGCAACGCCGGGTAATTAGCACAGAGTACTTAATCAACTAAACATAAAAGCACATTCATTTTCAATTATTTTTACGCAGTAGCGCGCGCCGGGTATTAACTAGTTCTGAATAAATATAACTTACTAATTAATCATATGCAGCTATTAAATAGCACATTTGCTTCTTGTCTCTATTTTTCTTTAACTTTGTTTAATCTCCCCTTTGTAGGGACTATTTCGTGTCCTTCCCGGGGCTTTACGGGGACGAGTCGGTAGAGGTTTTTAAACTCTAGATCATACACAATGATTCAGCTCAATTTCTGGCCAATTCCGAGACAACACGGATATTTAAAAAATACACCCATTCCCTCATACATTCATACAAAATAAGGATAATATGGATGATGATTATGGTTACCAGATAATGTCCGGGGGCATTTTGGCCTCAACATTTGCTGATATTTGCCTTATATTGACGAAAAACTAAGATTTACAATCTTTAGCCTAATTCTCAGCCATTATACTCTGCTATTTGTAACGATGGCTATGTTCAACTAATTATAAAGATATTGGATCCGAAGAACCCTCATCCAAAAAACTTGTCTCGACCGGGAATCGAACATAGGTCCTCTATGTCCGAGGCATCGACATTATCACTATACCACAGAAGTGGAGTTTACATTCTAACACAAAATTTAATTATAGGTAGATTTCACACATTTGAAGTGAGCTGTTGTGAGCACTTTATATATATATATAGTGTTCTGCACAAGAGCAGATCTTTCACTACAAACTCAGCATTCTCCACTCTTTCCTTAACTCAGTTTTCTTTTTGTATCAGCATACAAACCATTTATTTTAATATTGTCTACCATCTCATGTCTTTTTCTGCCTCTAATTTTATTTCCATTGACCATTCCTTCTTTGGCATCCGTCAGCAGCCAGTTTCTTCTTAGCCAGTGGTCAACCCAATTTATTTTCCTATTCTTTATGAGTTCCAGCATTGTTCTTTCTTCACCCACTCTGTTTAGCACATCTTAATTTATTTTGTCTGTCCCTTTTATTCGTTCCATCCTTCTCCATATCCACATCTCAAAAGCTTTCAGTCGCTTTTCCTCATTCCGTCTTAATGTCAAGTCTCTGCACCAGTCAATACTATGCTCCACAAAAAACACTTCACTAGCCTCTTCAGTAATTCGCGGAGGGAATAATTATACTAACAAGGGAACTGTCAACCATTGCATGCCGAAATCTACCTTGACATTTCTCCCAAATAAGCGTTTTGATGTACCAAGATCATGCCAAAAAAAAAAAAAATCATCTGCCGTTTATAACTGAAAGGCACAGAAATCGAAGTCAGAATCCAGCAATGAAACCCACTGTTCGGAGTAGATGTACATCCATGCTTGATTATGAGCGGGCTGAAGTGAGGCGGGACGAGGCGCGGATGACGCGTCGGGTTCTGAAGGTTATCCAGTGTACCAACTCAGATGTTCTATTACTTCCTTACAGTTTAAATTAAACTAATTAATGGACAGAACAACTGTGAGACGGAACAGGCAATTTATGCCTAGCCCGTGAAGTGTAGAAGAAGAAGATAGTTTAAATTAGAGATTTGGTGCTGGATTTTAATGCCTTCCAGTTAAAAACCACAACGGCAGACACGGCGGAGATAGAAATATCGGAACGGCGAAAATGGCGGAAGTGGCAACCCAATCTCTGGGGATGAAATAAGAGACCCAGCTCGGAGAAAAAAGAGTGTAGTCCTCAACGGCAGAAGGCGGAAGAGGCAACCCTCCTTGTGGGGATAAAACACAAGGAAGCAAGTCCAAAGGCTTTAAGGAGGCAGCCGCTCCAAAGGACTAACCCTGCAGTACGTTAGTAGCGTACTCAAGGGAATTTTAAAAATACAAGCTCCAAAGATATAACCGGACTGTCCAATCGATAACGATAAACGCAAAGCATAAGGATAAACGTTTTGGAATTCAAGACCAAAGAACACTTGGCAAGGATGGCTGATAATATAATACCAAAAGCAGCATACAACTATTCACCACGAGGGAGAAGAAGTTTGGGAAGACCAAGGAAAAGGTGGAAAGAGCAGCAATTTGGAGCCGGAACAGGCTAGTAAATAAGCCTAAACCGTGAAGAAGAAGAATAAGAAGAAGCAGTTAAAAACGGCAGATAATATTTGGACACGACATTTGTACATCACAACGCTTTTCTGTAATAAATTTCAAGTTAGGTTTCAGCATTCAGTGATTGACGTTCCCTTATAAGATTTGGTTCCTTACAATACGCTGAATCCATCCCTTTCTTGATTAATCTGTTTTCTATTCTTCCTGAAGTTATTATATGAAATTTAATGTACTCTAGCAAATGTAATTTACAATTTGCTATTAAATAATAGCACTATGTATGGAACTTAGTCACTGCATTTCTCACGGCATCTCTGGATTTTCCCTATGCGGGCGCAGTAATCCATTAGAATGGAACATTTCAGTAGAGACCTAACTTTAGGTGATAATCAGGGTCCTGGCTATCAGTCTCTCTGTACAACAAATGTCACGAAGAATACGCCGCAAAAAGTATGCACCATTACTCTGCATTATCGAGATTAGTGATCGCCACTTTCAACTACATAACCTCTATGATTGTACGTTGATTCAGCGCATAAAGCATACAATAACTTCCATGTTTAATAATGTTTCAAGAGTATGGGACATTGAAACAGAAGGATATACAGAGACTTAGATCTGCTGAAATGAGATATCTTCGGAGGACTGCAGGATACACACTACTAGATCACAAAAAAAAAATGAAGACATCTTAGAAGAATTACACATGGAATCTTTAGACAACAAAATTTCTGATTATAAGTCAAGATGGATGCAACATGTTCATCGAACGGAAGATCACAGGATACCCAAACAAATGTTAAGATATCAACTTTTAGGAAGAAGAGGACCAGGACGTCCACTCAAAAGACTTTTGGATGGTGTTCCCCTTGAGGCCGAAACAGGTCAACAAATGGACTAAATTCGTTAATGTACTATGATCATGATGATGAGTTTAAAATAAACGTTTTTGACCAATGCTTTCCTATCTCAAGTATTCCCAATTTAGACTACTATATCGTGTACCGGTATGGTTTGTCTGGTGGAGGAGGTCTGGAAAATTCTGTATAGTGAAGTAAAATTGGTGATTGAAGAATTTTTAGATATTGACGCTTGCCCCTATTAAGTCTGAGAAATGGATTGTTCATGAGTAATAGAAAGAAACCGGAGCATCGGATTATGCAGTGCCAGAATAGTAGGGAGGGGGATATCCTGTTGTTTAGAAGAGGGTGCAAGATCTTGAGGGTATGCATGGTCATACATGAGGGTAAGAAAAATGCTTCTGGTTACAGAAAGGGAGGAGGGAACAGTGGCAATGGAAGAATTGAGAAGAATTGTCCTTAATCCCAGTAGGTGATGCTAAGAAATAGGGAGAGAGAGTTCTTATTATGGAGGAGGTTGAAAGGAAAAAATCTATATATTGACCATTATTTTAACATCCCTCTTTTCACTTTCTTTTCTTGAGTAGGGGATGTAAATAAAGTATGTGTACAATTAACTTAATATCAACTTGAGTTTAGAAATAAGAAGTAAATATTATTACCTTGTCCATTAAACAGTGTATCTAATATATAAAAATGTTTGTTTGTTTGTTTGTTTGTTCGTACTTTATGCGCGGCCATACCGTTGATCCGATTGTGATGGGCTTTTTGCAAAATTTTCAGGAGATTCCCGGGATAAACATAGCCTATAACAGAGTTGTTATACACAAGTCCTACACCCTTAAAATCGCTATTTGTAGTGGAAAACATGAAAAAAGTAATTCTGTGGACGGTTAAATGGCTTACGCTGCCTAAACCAAAACAAATACGCAAAATTAATGTACACAGAATTTAATATCTCAAAAAAGCTCTACAAAAAATTCCGCCACAGCATAAACATGTTTATCTCTTACGGATAACTCACAATAACCATTTTTGTCTTTCATTGATGACAAGAAGATCGAGACAAGTACGTAGATTCCTGTGCAAGCATAGCAGTACAAGGTATTATTTTACGGATAACTCACAATAGCGAATTTTATCTTTTAGCTCAATTATGCCAAGAAGATCGAGGTAAGTAGATTCCCGGGCAACACGGGTAATCAGCACGGGGAATCTTAAAATAATTACGATATACATTTATAATTATTTTTCATTATACTTATGCAACTTACCATAAAATGTACATTAATTTTTGTCTTTCAGCTAATTTATGCTATGAAGATCGGGATGAGTAGATTCCCGGACAACGGCGGGTAAACAGCACGGGGTATCTAAAAATAATTAGGATATAAATGTTTCCTCTACTTATTTAGCTAAACATAAAACGTATTAATTTTCGTATTTCAGCTCATTTGTGTCAAGAATATCGGGATAAGTAGATTCCCGAGCAAAGCCGTGTAATCAGCACGAGGTATCTAAAAAATATAAATGTATAAAATATGTTTCCTCTTACTTATTCAACTAAACATAAAATCACATTAATTTTCATTTGTTTAGGCGTAGCAACGCACGCCGAGTATTACCTAGTATATCCATCCTGCCCGAAGGCAGGTCCTTCACTGCAATCATAGCATTTTCATGCTATGCTTGCAGCTTTACTAGGGAGTTGTGTATGTGTGGTAGCTTCCCGTTGCTTTCCACACCAGCTAGTATATGAATAAACAATATTTCTATACATCCAATTGTCCTGACAATTTCTGTAAAGCGTTTCATATGTTCTGTTTACACTCATAATTAACAAACGTACATTTACTGGATATTAATTAAAATAAAACACTTATTTTATTATTAGAACAACTCCATTAAATACATTATTAGTTTATTATATCTCGATTTTATTATGGATAACATCGAAGGTATAGGCAAAGAGAACATAAAACATAGAATTGAATTGAGTAGCAAAATAATATCATCATTAAATTCCATATGGTGGGATAAGCATATTTGGAAAGACACAAAAAAATATATTGGTAAAACATTGGTGGAATCTGTTGCAATGTACGGAAGTGAGGTATGGACAATCAATAAGTACTACAAGAATAGACTAATAGCTCCAGAAATGGATTATTTACGAAGAAGTGCCAGAAAGTCTAAATTAGAACGTGTCACAAATAAGGAAATTAGAAAACAAATGGAAGCAGAAGAAAGCATAATTGAAAGAATTGAGGAAAAGGAATTAAAGTGGTTAGGACATGTTTTAAGAATGGAAGATGAGCGATGGCCGAAGCAACTATATGAATGGCATCCTAACAGAAAGAAGAAAAGAGGAAGACCAAGGTTAACATGGAAGGAAAACATGAAGACAGTAATGCAAGCTAGAGGGCTAAGCATCGAAGATGCCCAAGACCGTAGGCTTTGGAGGTTTGGCACGGGAAGACGGCAGCAGCTGTAAAAACCCGAAGATAGATAGATAGATAGATATCTCGATTTTAATTACTTCCTCCTCGATTTTCTTTTCTTGAATTTTGAACACACTACATGATTGCTGTTATAGAATTGCTAATAATAAGCTAACTCACTGGCATTATCGATCCCGTAGGTTCATGGCCGCGCGGGAATAAGCTCTCCATATATCCGTATTCATAAGATCAGTAGTTTTCATATCATCCCCTATATAATCTCCTTTCCTCAGTTCATTGTTAATATTATTCTCCCATCTCATTTTTCGTGTACCTGTAGGAACTTCCCTCTGGTTTACCTAAAAGGAATTTCCAGGTCCCTCTTTCATTCCCTATTCGTGCCACATGTCCTGCCCATCGCGGTCTACTAGACTTAACTTGCTACATGTCCTGCCCATCGCAGTCTACTAGACATAACTGTTCTTATTATATCTGGTTTTTCATAAAGATCATGCACCTCACTGTTATGAAGTCTTCTCGATTCGCTTGTCTGCTCATCTCTCTTTGGTCCAATTTGTGTTTTTAAAAACTTTATTCTCAAATTATGCCACCGCAAGTTAATGACTCAGTGCTTGCAGCCATTTTTCTCGCTATCGGCAGCAGGTCGAGTTAAACTCACTTTAGATATCAGTAAAGATTGTTGATTTAAAATAATGCAATAATTTAAACTGAAAACGTAAATTCTAAGTTTCGTTTTAGAAATTTCTGTACATCCTTGCAACTTCCCTAGGTAGATTCTTTGCAACTTTTAATCTATCAATACTTAGTTTTTAATAATTATATTATAGAATAAGCAGTCAAAAAGATACAACATGGAAATATCCTCACAAAAATAAAAAAAACAATGGCCTTCAAGGGCGCTCATCCAGTTCGCACAAAAATAATATTAGAAAATAAATCAATAGAACAAGTAGTAAGATATAACTTCCTAAGTTGCGAAATATCATACACAGCGGAAACAGATATAAATAACAAAGTTTAATTATATAACAGGAACACTAAAAAGAACTTTGAAAAATAAAGCCAGGGAAGACTCTATGATGAAATTATACAAGACAATGGCAGTGCCCATTATTACTTATGGATCCGAAACATGGACAGTGACAACACAACAATCTGCCGGAATACAAGCTGCTAAAATGAGATTCCTCAGACCAATAGCGGGATATCAAAGAACAGACCAAAAACATAACACAGAAATAAGACAACAACTAAAAGTAGAGGAATTAAACACAACGGCAGAGAAATACAGAACAAACTGGAAAGAACACTTGGCAAGGATGACTGAGAATAGAATACCAAAAGCAGCATACAACTATTCACCACGAGGAAGAAGAAGTTTGGGAAGACCAAGGAAAAGATGGAAAGAGCAATTTGGAGCCGGAACAGGCTAGTAAATAAGCCTAAACCGTGAAGAAGAAGAAGAATACTTAGTTTTTAATAATTATATTATAGAATAAGCAGTCATTTAAATTCACATGTTTTATTTATAATTCTATTATTGACCTTTTTTGGACGAAATTGCCCATTGACTAAGCGATCGTGAAATAGCAGTAAAGTTGAAGACATCCTACCATAGAATAGGAAATAAATATGGCTGGGGAAAGCCTCACGAAGACCATCCCCATTGGCTTTATGGAAAATTAATAAGATTTATTGTTAGCTGTGGGATGGTAGCACTGGGTCAGGCTGGGAAACCATTAGACCACAGAGCATGAGTATACGGAAGTTCCCTTAACTTGAAGTTGGGGTGAAAACGCCCGACATTGCGGAGCCGAGTACACATGCATACATGCATATAATGCTAAAATATCTTGTAGTTTCGCAATGTTACGTTTTTCCTGACTATAGCTTACTTATGCAATCAATAGGTATGGCAAGTTGTGTTTATAAAAATGCTAAAATTACGTAAACACTAGCTAATCTCCGGCGTCCGCTGCTACGCCTAAAAATATGTGTTTTTATTTGTAATCAAACAAGTAAAAAGTAAGTTTCATAAAAATCTGTTGACAGGTTTATAGTGTATAACGATGTGAGGTTGGGAAGTGTTTTTTACAGAATCTAGGAAAATTTTTAAAAAACCGAGCTATAGCCAGGTTTTTAATTTCCGAGATACTGTAAAACACTTCACAAACGTGCGTTGTACATTGTTTTTTGCGCGATGGTGTTTTCAAAATAAAAAAATAGTAAAATAATAACATATTTGTTGGAAATATTTGCGTTCATTATAAACAATTGAGTAACGTTAACAGTGTGGGCAGTGTTTTATTAGTTAAAACTACAGGAGGCCGTGAGACCAATTAGTGATCAAATTACGCAAGTACGTACTTATTATGTCCACCGCTGTGGTCTCGAGGTAGCGTGCTGCCTTGTCACGCAGCGTGTCCGGGTTCGATCCCCGGTCGGGGCAGTTTTTCTGGGTGAGGTTTTTATCGAAGTTTTTCCTCACCTCTAAGACAAATGTCAGGAAAACTTTAAGGCCCAAACGGTCCCCGAAATCATATGGTCATCATCATCATCCTTATCAATATTATTATCATCATCCTTCACCGGTGTGGAAAGCAACGGGAAGCTACCACACCTACAATTCCCTAGTAAAGCTGCAAGCATAGCATGAAAATGCTATGATTGCAGTGAAGGACCTGCCTTCGAGCAGAATCACTATGGATGGATGATATTTATTGTTTTATATGGTCTCAAATAAAGTTCAGTTCATTTAAAATACGGTGATTTGTTTCGTATAATGTATATTAACACTACCTTTTGGATATTTGTTGTATATATATTGTACGTAGTAAACATAGAGGGCAGTGGTTTTACTTCCCACACGGGTTTTGTAATATGTAATATTACGGTATAGTTATTTTATTACAGTATAGTTATTTAGGTTGGCAACCCCGAAATGTAGGAAGTTGAACTTTCAATCATGGTCGCCATTGCTGTAAGAACGACTAAACGCACTAACACACAAAAAAGTATCATAAAGTTATTAATTTAATTAAGTTAAACTAATGTATGTTATTTGATCTATCTATAATGACGTAGTCCATTGTTGAGCCATAGTCTCTCTTTGTATAGAGTTACTAAACCAAGTTCATTTTTAGTTACCTTATTTGTTCAGAGATGTCATAGATGGCATACGGCCAGCACTCCGACCCAATGAGACATCTAACAGGCAACTGATGTATTACTAGGATGTTGATGTAGGTACATTTTGCTTAGAGGCCTCTTTATTCAAGCTTAAGGATCTTTCACGAGCCTGAACATTTGCAGACTCGGGACCCACGACCTAAAATTCCTCCTGGAGGGATAGCTCCTTGAATTGTTCTGTCCTAAAAAAGGTCCATCCACCACGGCGGGTTTGAACCCGCGACTCTCGGAACTAGAGGCAAAGAGCATAACCACTAGTCCACTGCATACATTGCTGAGTTAGGGGTTGATTAATTTATGTGGTACACATTGGGACCATCCGTACGTGGCGATTGCTAAAATAAATGTTTAATTTAGGGTTAGCCACACTTTTAATGGCCGGATTTCGCTGATTGTTTTAAAATAATTATCTCGGTTTATTTTAATAGGATTTACTTACTTTCGTTCTGAAACATAGTATATTGTGACCGCTAGAACAATTCTAATTTTCGTTTCATGTGAACCTCTACACCTAACGATTTTAGAGCATAAATATAGCAGCTAAACACTCGCCATACCTGTAAACCTGTTTGTACATAGGTATGCATTGCGACGTCCTAACAAGGCACTTGCTAGAGTCAATTTTTCATTTTCGGATTCCACGTAGACCCCTGCCTTCTAATTGTCGGATTTCACTGATTTTTTGATAATACCTATCTCGGTTTATTTCAATAGAATTTTGTTGTGAAACATAAAAAATTGCGACCGTTAGAGGGATTTTAAAGTTTTAATTCCAGGTAAACTCCTACACCTGATGGTTTTACAGATTCAGGAACCTTCGCGCGCGTGCGCACATCATCTCGCCAATATTTCATCGTAATCGGATGAATGTTATAGGAACGCATACGGTAGAAATAATAATAATAATAATAATAATAATAATAATAATAATAATAATTTCTTGAGGAGAGCAGCAAGATGTTCAAAATTAGACAAAATAAGAAATACTATCATAAGAGAAAAAATGATTATTGGTTATTCAATAGTAGATTATATACGGTATAAGCAATTAAATTGGTATGGACACGTACGACGAATGCAAGAAGAAAAATTACCCAGGAAAACATTGGAATGGTGTCCACCTGGAAGAAGGAGGAGAGGAAGACCTCGAAACTCGTGAATGCAGGAAATAAGAACTGTAATGAGAGCAAGAGGCCTATAGGACATGGATTGGACGGAGAGAGACGAGTGGAGAAGAAAAATAAAACTTTAGGCACAGAAAGATGTGTAAACATTAAAATTCTGTATATAAATAATAATAATAATAATAATAATAATAATAATAATAAGAAGAATATATATATATATATATATAAGCATATTCATAATTAATATAGTTATAATAACTTGAATAAGGCCTAATGCATAATTAAAATCTCGTTAATGCGACCAAGGACATCAGTAATATCAGTTTAATTAATTGTTCATATATATATTCGTGTTTGATATAGCATTATATTTTTTGCATAAAAAAAGACAACATAAGTAAAATAAAAACCATAGATAAGTGACTGGAATATTGGTTGCGTTTCTGTTAATTTGTTGGAATCTCTACCATCTTGAAATAATAGGAACGACGTTAATAGGGAAACTCCCTGGCCAACCACCAACTAAAATATGAAAGAGGTTCCTGATGAAGTCAGGGATTTATTTTGCGGAACAATCCCCTTCCTTTAATATACTCTTTACATAACATGGAGTAGAGATGTTAAAAGTATGAGCTTATGTTATGATACATATTTTATATTTATTTAAATTATTAAATTAAATACATAAGGACTTTATTAAACTAAAAGTAAGATAAATACAATGTTATTTACAAATATGGATCGCACGGGCAGTAAGCCGTACGTGCTGTTGACAGTCCGTTACAATAAGTTGATGTTTGGTAATAATATACTTAAAACAAATAAAAACACAATAATATTACAATTAGATATCAATACAATTACATTATACATTAACTTAGTTAAGTTGAATTATTAAGAATTAATGGTATTGCAATTTTTTGACATATTTATTTATTCCTGAATAAGCGTGGTTCTTATTTTCCGCATTTTGTCCAGAAATCTACCCAAGTTTATCCAGTTTTCTGGGTTTACCAGTAACTCGTTGCATGCCAATCTTTCCCGATTTGAATTTAGAAATCTTCCCGGTAATAACTGATGCCTCCAATATTATAAATCGTTACAATTTTCCTAATATATGTATCTCGTCTTCAAGGCTATAACCTGTATAATATATATATATATATATATATATATATATATATGCCTATTAAAAGAATGACCAGGATTCATATCCAAAAAGACTTTAATTTATCTATAATTTACAAGAAAATCTAGCACTTGTTGTTTATTCGTGTGAGAATTGTCTCTATAATTTTCAAAATTATTGCACTCGAAAGATAATTTCCTGTTATGTATGTCATTTACTATTAAAAAAAACAAGTAGATGCAAATAAAAAAAAAAAGTAGGCCTATCTATTTTTCCTTAATGGGGAAAAATCATTGACATGTTTCACCAAGATTTGGTCTGATTTGGTCATTAAATAATTTTCAATCTAAATATTAATTTTTTATTTATTTATATACAGAATTTTAATGTTTATAAATCTTTCTGTGCCGAAAGTTTTATTTTTCTTCTCCACTCGTCTATCTCCATCCAATCCATGTCCTCCAGTCCTCTTGCTCTCATTCCAGTTCTTATTTCCTCCTGCTTCCACGAGTTTCGAGGTCTTCCTCTCCCCCTTCTTCCGGTGGGCACCATTCCATTATGTTATATTATTATTAGGGATTCTCCTCTGGCTGTTGGTTGCTATAGGTAGCAGTGCCCGCAAGTGGATGGACACTTGCCCTCCACCTCTCTGTCCCGAGTTCAGGCCTCGGCAATCGGGGCAAGAAAAAACTTAATTTTACCACTTTTCCATATTCATGTCATCCATGTAGTTCATTAAATTTCATCTACCCCGTGATAGTGAGCCAGACATAATTAGCCGGCATCCTTGTATATCACAAAACTTCAAAATACGACCTCGCATTAAACCAGACACGAGTAGGGGGTTTATTTAATTGATTATTTTATTTTTTACCTGTATTTACTTCATGCTATAGTTTACCTTTATTTCCTTAAAACCTGATGCATCAGAGATTATATAACCAATGATGAGTAATATTTTAAAAATCTTGAAAACCACACTTTTGGGAGCAAGGAAGTTCAAAATGCGTTATGTAAAGTTTTTTAAGTGTAGGCCTACACAAAAGAAAAAAATAGTGTTTTATATCGTTTAGAGATGAATCGAGTATCGTATTTGTATTGCCGAGAGTTTCTCGTGAATGTAATACCTATAGTTCTGCTTACATTTTCCGATTTTGTTCTAAATTACACTGGTCAACATGGTTTTTGTCTCATGAGTACCAATAGTTGTATTTAATGCAGTTTTTTTTATCTTGTTTTCAAATATGTATTCGGAATTTCTCCATCATCCACAGTGTTTTTATTTCAATTTCAATTAATGGATTTAAATACTTATTATTTTTTTAATAAACTTTTTTCGTCCATTTGTCCATTGTAAAATAAAACCAAATGAGCTAACTCAAATGGTTTTCAGCTATGGAAAAGAGATATCAAGGCAAATGGAATCCTAATATGCTGGCCGATTATTGTTGGACCATCAAGAGGGATGCCCCACAGGAGAAATATAGAAGAAAATCGTCATTTCTTACTTTCTAGGTGAGTCCGAATGTTCGAATATTGTGTAGTTACGAATGTAGAAAATATTAAAGTGTTTGAAATTATAAATTCCTGTCTCTCGGAAAATTTGCGTGATGGACAAAAACCGATATCATATTTGAATTCAGGAGAAAAAAATCTATCAGATTCACATATTGTTCTTCCGAGACAAAAAAACTTTTTTTTTGTTGCTCAGTATTATCTATGCATTATTTCTCATCTTGTAAGACATGTTTTCATATTTGTTACAACAGATGATTCCAACGTTTATAGAGTTTTAGTCAGTCATAGTGCTATTAATTTAAGCTATAATTAATATTTTGAACATTAAATTTCATATAAAGGAATTTTAAAGAATGTGTGTATATATATATATATATATATATATATATATATATATATATATATAAATTAATAGCAAATTAAACTACATGGTTTATCATGATCACATACATTTCTGCAATTATTACGAAATCAAGCATGTTCTATCCCAATTGTTAATCTTCTTCTTCTTCTTCACTTCACGGGCTAGGCAAAAATTGCCTGTTCCGCCTCACAGTTGTTCTATATTTTCACTACGTTCATATATTACTTGAACCTCTTCGCTTATACTTGAATGCTCTCTTGGTAATCTTGATACATTAATTCTTTCTACGTGTCTAAATCATTTCTCTCTATATTCTTTGATTTTCTCACTCAATGGATATATATTTAACTCTGTTCTTATATCTTCATTCTTTATCCGATCCAATCTTGTGCAGCCTTTTGTTCTTCTAAGGAAGTTCATTTCTGAGCTTTGTATTCTCCTTCTTCTTCTACTACAAGGTTTAGGCTATGCAGCCTGTTCCGGCGAAGTTAAAAGTGGAGTCCATCTTCTACGTGGTCGGCCAACATCTCTTGTTCCTCTGGGATTATACAGGAAGGTTCTTTTTGGTATTCTTTCGTTGTTCATTCTCATTAAGTGTTCTGACCATTTCTTATTATTTTCGCTGATTTTATATTCAATTTTATATATATTTAATTCTTCTCGTATAGTTTCATTCCTTATTCTATCCACTCTTGTGCACCTTTTCACATTACGTAAAAACAGCATTTCCGCAGTCTGTATCTTGCTTTTATCCCTTGATTTCATTATCCAATTTTCACTTCCACACAACAACAAAGGAACAGCCATTGTTTTATATAATTTAAGTTTCGTATCTTTCCTTGTTTTCCGACCTAAGGTTCTTTTTATGGTTCCACAAATAGCCTGAAATTTATTTACTTAATTTCTATATCTTTATTTTCTCTATAAGTTATATCACATCCTAAATATTGGAAATGTGATACTTGTTCTATTATTTTGTTATCCAGTACAATGTTTGATCTAATTCCATATTTATCAATAAATGCCATTACTTTTGACTTATTTATTGATATTTTACATTTATATCTATTGGCTATTAATTTAAATTTATATGCTAACATTTGGAGCTCATTTTCAGATTCTGCTAAAAGTACAACATAGTATTCTACTTTGTAATTTTTTGGTCATTACCCAAGTAATGTTACATTTATTTCATAACTTTTGTTACCCCTTTTCTCACACACTGTATAACTTCCATATATTTAGAGGGACAAAAAAATTGCAACATTAAAAGTTTGGAAAGCTCCATGTATGCAAATTCCTATTAAGAAAGTGTTGGACTCGTAAAAATTTATTGTTAGTTTATGCAGTGAGTAGGCATCCATAACGAAAGCCTGAGGTTCATGCCTTGTTTCTTTCTCTTTCACACGCGCCAGCTCCTGTCAGGTTTATGAAAATTTAAAATCCCTTTTTCCCCAACTAGTGGAGTGAGCTCTCCATTTTCTACCGCCCCTTTTGCACACTTTTCACTCACTTTTTTTTAGGAAGAGGTTGCTTTCTCCCCACTTCCTTTTATTCCGACACCCCCACAGCACGAAGATGTGAGACGAGAACTCTTTTTTCGTGATCAATACTTTCTCTTTGATACCTGTCTGCCACCTGATAATGTGATGTGCAACCCTTCAGGGAAGCTTCTATACTACTGCTTATACGACAAAATCTATTGTTTTGACACGATCTATAATGACCTCAGTTTTTTTAACTAGTGCCCCTGTTAAAACATTGCATTCTATTTGTTATTAAATATCTTTTGTGTAAAATGTTTGAAGCACAATTACAAGGACTATTTAACTCATGCCACAAATGCTAGTCAATGACCAATCACGTTTCAATGAATCTTGTTTTAAAATTAATATAAAATTATAGAATATTCACCTGAAAGGTCCGTCTCCTCAACTTAATTATCATTTAACTGTAGCGCTTTCGGGACTTGTCCCATCATCGGCAGGATTCAAAACTGGTGTTTCATTGAAGATCTGGTAGAGGGGGTTGCATGTATTGGGTTCGTTTTCGTTTATCAGGCTGTCGTTGTGAGCTGCTTTCATGATTTCCATCTCTTCGAGTACGTTTATCTTCGCTGGATTATTTTCTCTGTGCATTACTGTTAGGGTGCTTCAATATTTAACATTTAATACCCTAACAGTAATGCACAGAGAAAATAATCCAGCGAAGATAAACGTACTCGAAGAGATGGAAATCATGAAAGCAGCTCACAACGACAGTCTGATAAACGAAAACGAACCCAATACATGCAACCCCCTCTACCAGATCTTCAGTGAAACACCAGTTTTGAATCCTGCCGATGATGGGACAAGTCCCGAAAGCGCTACAGTTAAATGATAATTAAGTTGAGGAGACGGACCTTTCAGGTGAATATTCTATAATTTTATATTAATTTTGAATAAACCTCAACGGAACACATCATGAATCTTATAAAAGTTGAATGTTGTTTTACAACTAATGACAGTCGTGTCTCTCACCTCGCTCTTTATCGATTTCTCTTTATCAGCTCCTGCTTTTGTGATAAAGAAAGCTCCTCCTTTTTAATGTTCTAAACAGGTCAACAGCATTATTTTTCTCCAACAAATACATTGAATGTAGCAAATAATGAAAAGATTCGTTGATTTTACTGAGTTGTTTACTAAAAAATAAATGAATAACCCGTAATGTTGATTATGATATATAGTTTGATGTGTTTCATTATTTCTCCACTTGGATGCACTCTTACAATATTGCGATCTTATTTGGCAATAAATAATATGATCAAGCAGTAGTGAATGAATATAACCTCACATTTCTGATTTGTTTCCAAACATCGCCGTTTACATTAAATATATAAATATTTTAAAATAACTATAGTTAAGAATGATTTGTGAGCAAACAGCTTAATTTTATTCGTTAAAAAATCCTAAGAAATGCCACTCTTGATTTCCAAATTCTCTAGATAAATTCACTCCTCACTTCGTGAGTCGTGAATTTATCGATAATTTGGAAATCACTCGTGGCATTACTTATGATTATTTATCTCATAGACCGATAATTTTGCCTCTTCCTGTTGATAAAATTGCCTCTCCCTGTTCGTAATGAGAGATATCTCCGCAAATGAACTTCTTTGACAAGGATATCGATTCAACAATGTGCGATCGATATGGTACAGCAAGAAATACCTAATGAAAACAACTTCAAAAATTACAAAAAAGAAAAGGTTAGTTCTATTGCTCTAAAAAATGTATTAAATGTTGTATAATGAATCTGCATTATTGTTAATAGTTATTTCTCATACAATCACCTATTATTGATTTTTCCCAGGAACATCAATTAAAAATAGGAATGGAGTTATCAAGCAAATTAAACATAAGCTCAATTCTGGAAATGCGTGTTATTACAAAGACTATTGAAGTCCCAACTTCTCTAAAGAAATGTTAAATGGAAATATATAAAAAACGTTATCTTCCCAGTTATATTATAAGAATTCGAAAAGTTGACTTCAACTTCAAGAGAGGAGGGAGATTTATGAGTGATCTTGTAGAAGATTTCCGGGCTGTTGGCTGTGGTCTTGAGGCTTGTAGTTCCCTGACGTTTCGCCAGAGACTGCGTCCGGCATCCTCAAAGGTTTTATTGAGGACAGCCCTTGTGGATGCCGGACGCAGTCTCTGGCGAAACGTCGGGGAACTACAAGCCTCAAGACCACGGCCAACAGCCCGGAAATCTTCTACAAGATGTTCATAATAACTCCGGCCGTGAAGGCCTAAGTCAATATATTAGATCCCTATTAGGTTCGTCTTCCGGGCATATAGGCCGTGGTCCAGTCGTTCTTCTACTCGACGTTTGGTCTACTGCTGCGGCAGACATCTTCAGGAGATACTGCGTGCTCTCTGTGAACTCAATATATTAGATTTATGAGTGTTTGAGAATAAATATCTTAGGGAAATTTATGAACCTAAGAGAGAAACAGACAGGCGAATGGAATAAACCACATGATCGTTGTGGAAAAACAGTTACCCTATAATAACAACAGTTAAGTCTCGTAGAATATGATGGGTAGGACATGTGGCATAAATGGAGAATGGAAGAGGGGCATGTAAACTCCTTGTAAAAAAACCAGTGGGAAAGCGTCCAGTATATAGGCCAAGAATAAGGTAAGAAAATAACATTATTCTTGATTTGAAGGAAGTAAATTGTACAGGGGATTATTGGAAAACATTAGCTTAGGATAGGGATATATGGAAAGCTTACGTCCCCTAGACCATGAGCTTACGGGTTCAATAGTACCATTCATTAGTTAGATTTTTCATTAAATGGCCCAATGTCGAATCCCGTCCAGGCATTTATTTTTCTTATCATACCATATATATATATATATATATATATATATATATATATATATATAAACTTATGTGTGACCGTATATTTAGCTTTATTGATATTTACTTCCAGTTCCAATTACACTGAGCAACAAGAAATAAACTTTTTTTTGTCTCAGAAAGAAAAATATGCGATTCTGATAGTATTTTTTCTCCTGAATTCAAATATGATACCGGTTTTTCTCCATCACGCAAGGTTTCCGAGAGACAGGAATTTATAATTTCAAACAATTTAATATTTTCTACATTCGTAACTACACAATATTCGAACATTCGGACTCACCTAGAAAGTAAGAAATAACGATTTTCTGCTATATTTCGCCTGTGGAGCATCCCTCTTGGTGGTCCAACAATAATCGGCCAGCATATTAGGATTCCATTTGTTTTGATATATCTTTTCCATAGCTGAAATCTCCTGTGTTAGCTCATTTGGTTTTATTTTACAGTGGACAAATGGACGAAAAAACGTTATTAAAAAATAATTATTTAAATCCATTAATTGAAATTGAAATAAAAAACTGTGGGTGATGGAGAAATTTCGCATAGATATTTGAAAACACGATAAAAAAACTGCATTAAGTACAACTATTGGTACTCATGAGACAAAAATCATGTTGACCAGTGTAACATATATGTAAAACAACTAAAAATATTACATTGTATTCAGCAATATATATTTTATTGGAAAGTACATGTCCGAAGGATTGATTTTACTATATGGCTTGGACAAATTCTTGCTTATACCCTTAAGGGGTTACAGGATTTAGGTATAGTAAACAAATTCCGTCATGAGACCGTTATAGATGCATTAGGGTTGAATAATACTTTTTTTCTGATGAGCAGCGGTCTGTATTTATCAAATTTCTATGAGCCCTAAAAAATATATTTCAGTTTATGCAGATCTTCTAACATACTTCAATAAATCTTTAAAGAACTTTTATATATTTAATATGATAAAAGTATAGTAGTATACTTGTTTATAAGAAAATATTCTGTTTGAGAATTTACGAGAAACATGTATGACAGTTATTTTTAGAATGAATTATAACAACAACCCTTATTAAATTGTTGTGAAAGAAACATGGATAGATTTTCCTTGGAGATAAAGAAAGATTTCTACAAGAAAATAACATTTCAATAAAATGAAATGTATCGGAACCGAAAATTCCTCGAGCTATTTATACGTCAATGGAATTGTATTTTGTACAACAAACGTAAAAAAACCTCTTCCCGATTTTGTGAATAGAGTCACATTTTGGAAAGAATAAGTAATAGCATTCCAATGAGTTGAACATTGGAAAAAATCCAAACAACCAACGACGTCACATGTTGAAAATCAAGTTGTGTGTGATTTACAAATCAGAACAAAACACACAGTGGATTTATAAAAATCTGACGAAACACATAAGGTTTTTCTAACTCAATAATATATATTAGGTAATAGAAGATGCAGGGATTTTTATTAAATTATTAATTAAAAATAAGTCTCTTATGTGTAATCCATAGCATTAAAATGCTATGATTGCAGTGAAGGACCTGCCCTAGGGCAGAACACAATAGAATAGAAAATATGTATTAGTCTTTTTTTAAGACTAATATATTAGTGTTTTGCAAAATTAGATTTATGAAAACAATAAACTATCATAACTCTATTTAATTAATGTTGGGAAGTAAACATTATGAGGTATAATCATTAAAATTCATCGGAGAACATACTGTTTAAACAACTCACCTCATAGGATTCATGCTTCCATGATATCGCGAAGAATTTCATCAGTCGGAGTTATGGCTGACGATGAACATGACTATGTTTGAAATCGCGATATCATGGAAGCATGAATCCTATGAGGTGAGTTGTTTAAACAATATGTTCTCCGATGAATTTTATCATAACTCTGTTGACAAGTTGGCATTTTGAGATTTGTATTCCCGGAATCAAACTCTCGTTGCCGACCAACCTGACAATGATTTTCCTCCGTTGTCAAGATAATTATTGGGTTGGAATTTCATTCCTAGAAAATGTTTAGTTAAAATCGCCATTTCATAGGATAATTAAAAACTTGAAAATAACACTGGTCAATATGATTTTTGTGTAATGAGTACCAGTAGTTGTATTTAATGCAGTTTTTATCGTGTTTTCAAATATGTATTCGGAATTTCTCGATCACCCACAGTTTTTTTTATTTTCATTTCAATTAATGGTTTTAAATAGTTATTTTTTAATAAATTTTTTTTCGTTCATTTCTCCATTGTAAAATAAAACCAAATGAGCTAACTCAGGAGATTTGAGCTATGGAAAAGTTATATCATGGCAAATGGATTCCTAATATGCTGGCAGATTATTGTTGGACCACAGGCGAAATATAACAGAAAATCGTTATTTCTTACTTTCTAGGTGAGCCCAAATGTTCGAATATTGTATAGTTACGAATGTAGAAAATATTAAAGTGTTTGAAATTATAAATTCCTGTCTCTCGGAAACCTTGCGTGATGGAGAAAACCCGATATCATATTTGAATTCAGGAGAAAAATACTATCAGAATCACATATTATTCTTTCTGAGACAAAAAAAAAAGTTTATTTTTTGTTGCACAGTGTAATTGGATTCAGACTCAACCAACACAGCAATAGTAACACAATGTACTGGATACTCCTAATGATTCTAGACGCGATACGACCTTAGATGTCGAAGCAGCTAAATTGAAAATGAAATATAAATTATTATTATAATTTTTTTTTTCAAATGCCCCAGGTTGTCTTTCGACATTCCTGGTGTT